>CM049381.1:7261890-7334728 GCA_026937815.1 Etheostoma perlongum
ACTGTTAATATTCTGTACTAGCTGCATTTGTGACTAAGACTATAGGTAAAAAGCCTCTTTAGTGAAGAAGGAAGGCCAAAAAAGCTTTACTGTTGGGCCAGAGTCTGCATAAAGACTCATACATTTGTCAGAATTAAATTAAATTAATTTGACAACACTGGACCAAAACTAAAATGGATGTAAAGGCTACTTTGAAGAACTAGAATATAAGACGTTTTCAGTTATTTCACACTTTTTTGTTAAGAATATATTTCTATATATATGTGTTCATTCATAGTTTTGATCCCTTCAGTGATAATCTACAATGTAAATAGCCATGAAAATAAAGAAAATGCATTGAATGAGAATGTGGTTCCAAACTTTTGGCCTGTACTATGTACAGTGGGGTTCAAAAGTTTGGGCACCCCAGGTAAAAATCTTTATTAATGTGCATAAAGAAGCAAAGAAAAGATGGAAAAATCTCCAAAAGACATCAAATGAAAGATTAGACATTCATATAATATGTCACAAAAAGTTAGATTTTATGTCCATCATTTACACTTTCATAATAACAGAAAACAAAAAAATGACGTCTGCAAAAGTTTGGGCACCCTGTAGAGTTTCTAGCATGCACCGCACCCTTTGGAAAGCTGAGACCTGACAGCATCATGGATTGTTCTCAATCATCGTCTGGAAAGACCAGGTGATGTCAATCTTAAGGTTTTAAATGCCCAGACTCATCTGACCTCGCCCCAACAATCAGCACCATGGCTTCTTCTAAGCAGTTGTCTAGAAAACTGAAACTGAAAATAGTTGACGCTCAGAAAGCAGGAGAAGGCTATAAGAAGATAGCAAAGCTATTTCAGATGCCAATATCCTCTGTTCGGAATGTAATTAAGAAAGGCAGTCATCAGGAACAGTGGATCAGACAGAACAGCTTGCAGGATTGTGAGAAAAGCAAGTCCAAACCCACGTTTCACTGCATGATCCATCCAGAAAGACCTGGCAGACACTGGAGTTGTGCTACACCATTCCACTATAAAGAGATACTTGTACAAATATGGTCTTCATGGAAGAGTCATCAGAAGAAAACCTCATCTCACCACAAAAATCAGCGTTTGAAGTTTGCAAATGAACATATAGACAAGCCTGATGCATTGTGGGAACAAGTTCTGTGGACCAATGAGGTTAAAATAGAACTTTTGGGCCGCAATGAGCAAAGGTATTTTTGGAGAGGAAAGGGCACAGAATTCAATGAAAAGAACCTCTGTCAAACTGTTAAGCATGGGGGGTGATCAATCATGCTTTGGGGTTGTATTGCAGCCAGTGGCACAGGGAACATTTCACGAGTAGAAGGAAAAATGGATTCAATAAAATTTTGGCAAATTTTGGACGCTAACTTGATGCCATCTGTGAAAAGGCTGAAGTTAAAGAGAGGATGGCTTCTACACATGGATAATGATCCTAAACACACCTCAAAATCCACGGTGGATTACATCAAGAGGCGTAAACTGAAGGTTTTGCCATGGCCTTCACAATCTCCTGACCTCAACATAATTAAAAATCTATTAAAAGAGCAGTACCTGACAGACATCTCAAAGAACTGGAAGACTTTTGGAAGGAAGAATGGGCGAAGATACCTTAAACAAGAATTAAAAGACTCATGGTTGGCTACAAGAAACGTTTCCAAGCTGTGATACTTGCCAAAGGGGGCAGTTTTCTTTATGAATATTAATACATTCAAATTTTTACCTTGGATGCCCAAACTTTCGAACCCCACTGTATCTGTCTATCTATCTATCTATCATGTGAATGCGGTAGACACAATAAAAATAAGACACAATAAAAATAAAAAATGAATAAATTTTGAATATGTAGAGCTTGAATAGCGTATCGAATAACAATTGATGTTTGTGCACGTCCCTAATAATTATAAATGTAAGCTTTTGTTTAGCTGAATAACATTATGTTCTATCCTTTCCAATATTTCCTATCTTTCTAAGCATGTGACATACACACAAATGCACAAACGTGTGCAAACAGACACACACACACACACGCACACACTGACGCACACACACACATATACAGTATACATGCACACAAACACACACACGCAGACACACACACAATAGAGGATGGATACCCGGCCGAGCCCGACGGGACCGACGTTACCCGGCGGGTCGGGCCGGGTTCGACAGATTTTTAGAAAGGATGCTCGGGTTGGTCGGGCTTTCACATCAGCGATAAGGCATTGAACATTTTGAATTTAAAACAGCTTAAAATAAATGTCAAATATTACCCTAACATCCGTCTTCCTGTATGCTGTGACAACCAATCTTTCTAAGCTCCATGTGGACGATGGAAGATGTTAAAGAAGTTGGCCACAGGAGATTTTAAAACTATTGAAGACGAAGGAAACACAGCTGTGCATTGATGCGCTCATCTGTTGACATTTCCCAATATACAATTGCTTAATAAAAGCGGCTTTCCACACAAACAAATACATGTGTCATTAGTATGAGAAACAAATGCGATTTTAACTGTGTCGGGCTGGCGGGGCTCGGACAGAAATATCTTAATGCCTGTCGGGCTCGGGTCGGGTTCGGTTACTGCTCTGTCGGGCTCGGGTCGGGTTCGGACAGAAAAATCCGGCCCGATCCGCACTCTAACACACAAACTGACACACATACACACACACACACTCGCACACACTCATATATACACACACACACACACACATAACTGACATACACACATATGACAAACACACACTCACGCAAATGCACGCACGCAAAATGACACAGACACTCACACACACATACTGACATACACACACACACACAAACACACACTCAAACACTTGCACACACACGCACAGAAACTGACACACACACACACAAATTGATATACACACTCGCACACACACATGCATGCACGCAAACAGACAGACACACACATGCATGCACGCAAACAGACAGACACACACACAGCATGTTTAGATATTGGAGACTTTTAGCGTCAATAAAAACACCAAACAATACGTCCGTATTTTACACCTTTAGAATAAGAACTGGTTGATGGCGAAGAGACACACAAAGGGGAAGCCCATTTCCTGAAGCATTAGAGGGAAGGAAGCATTGGAAGGTAGACAATCCTGTGGAAGAGCTGAGAAGGGTGTTGGTTGCATACTCAACTACACATAGTTGTTTAGACCAGTAGGCATGTATGCTGCTCTGCCTAATCGGTCCTTTACAGACACTAAAGGTGCATTTTGCATCACGATCTGGAGTCCCTAGCAATGGCAGGAAATAAGACCAAGAAGAGGGTTTTCCATCCTCATGTCTAAATGGAACAGTGGCTTATTTATTAGATTTAGGCAGCAAAACTACTTGGTTTGGTTTAGGCAGAAAACTCTACTTAAGTTTAGTACAGTTTTTTTGGATTGCTTACACACTAAAATTAAAAGTAGTACACTATTAGCAAAACCTTACACTCAAGAAGCAAAACATCAGCCCATATTTGCACAACTATAAGCACATTGTCAACCTCACACTTGTTGCAAAACTCTACACACAGTGATTTGCAAAACACTAAACACACTTAACATACATTACACACAAAAATCTATTATGAAGTCACTTCCTTGCAATACCAAAGCACTGACTGTCAAATTACCGCACCTTCCAACCAATTGATTCAACACAGTCATCAGGTGTGCAAACACTTGTTTGCTTAATTGTAGACACACCAATCAGGTGTATAAGCACTATAAAAAGCAGCAGGTGAGTTCATCGGTCTTCAAGCACAATGGAAAGAGTCAGAGAAATAGTAAGATGAGGTGGAGGACGAGGAGGAGGACAAGGAGGAGGACGACAAGGAGGAGGACAAGGAGGAGGACGACAAGGAGGAGGAGAAGGAGGAGGACAAGGACAAGGAGGACGACAAGGAGGAGGAGAAGGAGGAGGACAAGGACAAGGAGGAAGACGAGAAGGAGGAGGACAAGGACAAGGAGGAGGACGACAAGGAGGAGGAATCAACGGAAGAGGAAGAGATGGAGGCCATGCTGGAGGTAGAGGAAGAGGAAGACGAAGGTGCTCAAAGAGGACCGAATCTGACAAATGAGATCCCCGCAACACTGGTTGACCACGTTGTCAACCACGGCCTGACGCTGAGGGAGGCTGGACTGCGAGTACAGCCAAATCTAAGCCGATACACAGTGGCAAGTGTGATAAGGACATTTCGACATTTGGAAAATAGGTATTGTAAAAATATCATATCAAAAACATCTGCACGGTTTCAGCAACTGCTTACAGTACTGTATTCTATGCACTATCAGCACTTCTGTTACCTTTTCCTGTGAAATTACTGTACTATTGTTTACTGTTTTTTTTTTCTACATAGGATTGAGGGTCAGGAACGATGAGGGGGAAGGCCTCCTATGTTCACAGAACAGCAAGAGAGGGAGATAGTAAACATGGTTTTGGCCAACAATGCTATAACCCTCAATCAGCTCCAAGCTAACATTGTCAATAACCACGTCGGTTTCAACAATATCCATCAGGTCTCAACATCAACACTGGCACGCATCCTAATAAAAAAACATATTCAAATGAAGCAAATTTATCGAGTGCCTTTCGAGCGCAATTCGAAAGGGTGAAACGATCGGCATGATTATGCAGAGGTATGTATTCACCTAAGCATTGTGTAATCTTTTACTGTACTGTAATATGTATACTAGATCTACACTGAACACAATTTTGCCTGACACTGTTCTTCAGAGAGTTTTACAAATGGATGGAGAGGAGATCCAGCATGAGTTAATTTACGTAGATGAGGCTGGGTTCAACCTGACGAGAACACGAAGGAGGGGAAGAAACATCATTGGCCACAGGGCTATAGTCAATGTCCCAGGGCAACGTGGGGGTAAAATAACACTCTGTGCAGCCATTACACAGAATGGGGTCCTCCACCGCCATGCCCATATGGGCCCTTACAACACAGTACTCATACTTACATTATTGGACCAATTGCACAACATAACAGCAGCAAATCAAATCGATCATATGCAATACATTGTTGTCTGGGACAATGTGTCTTTCCACCGCTCTGCTCTGGTTCAGAACTGGTTTCAGCAACATCCACATTTCACCGTCCTATATCTTCCACCATACTCTCCATTTCTCAACCCTATAGAAGAGTTTTTTCTCGGCATGGCGGTGGAAGGTATATGATCTCCGTCTCCAGGCTGAGGTACCCCTCATCCAAGCCATGGAGGAGGCCTGTGACCAGATGGAGGTAGCAGCAATGCAAGGATGGATTCGTCATTCAAGACGTTTCTTTCCAAGGTGTCTTGCTAATGACAACATTGCCTGCGATGTTGATGAAATTCTCTGGCCAGATCCAGCTAGGCGAAGAGACAATGTCTAGTTTTTGTTTTGTTTTATTTTTTACAGTAAACTTACAGTACAATACGTAAAGTGACATTTTGTTACAGTATTATGAATCTCCATGTCAACATTTTGGGCGTGTTGAGAAATAAATGAGTTTCTTCAGTCTGCAACATTGGTCTTGTGTAGTGTTTGGTGAATTTACATAATATTTGTACTTTGTTGATGGTAGCCAACTCTAATCATAGGGAAGTAGAAGTGCTAAAAGTGTTTTAGGTTTATCACAGCAGAGTGTAACTCGTGCAAACAGAGTATAGTAATGTGAAACGTGTGTGTTTCATATGGTAACAAAGTGTGGTTTGTGTTTAATTATGCAAAGGATCTGTAGTGTTTTGCTAATTGGGTGTGTGGTTGTGCTAATTGTGTGTAGTGTTTTGAAAACACGGGCCCTGTTTTGAAAATCGTGCTTAAGCAATCCAAAAAAACTGTAAAAGATAGTGGTTTGGGTTAAAGTTTGTACATATGTTAAAGAAAAAAAAAGGAAAATCTGCATTTACTTATACAAATAAACTTATATTAGATAATAACCACTGGTCTCCTGGGTGAAAGTCCTGAAAGGACTACAACAGCCAAATGTTTTGAAATGGAAAGATTACGTAATGGAGCACATGCTCAAGAAAAGAGGCCAAACAACACTGCAACTTCAGGTCTCAACAGTTTGATTAGGTTCTTCATGTAGTAGTGACTATGTTGGTGGAAAGATTAATGAGATCCTTGGAGGGTGAAGCAATCTTATGAAAATGTTCCACAGCGTCAAACGGTTCACTTTCTGAATTTTGGAGATGAACACACACCGAGTGACTATCAGGGTCAGAGACCTAGAAAGAGTGAAAGTGAGAGTTCTTTTCAATGTTTAATTCATAGACGCTGTGTATAAAATCTGCCTGTTTTATTACTGAACATCTCAAAATTAATGGATGAGTTAAATGTAACTTATATAACTCTGGATGGGCATGTGGAAGTTAACAAATACAGATATGTTTATTTTTTTATTATGTTCATAGCATATATTCTAATAATCTGCAGTAATTCTATTATTGTGTACCTTATCTGGTTTCACCAAAACCTCCATGAGCCTATGTACATTTTCATTGCAGCTTTGTCAGTGAACTCTGTTCTTTACAGCACTAATATCTACCCAAAGCTTTTGGTTGACTTTTTATCTGAAAAACAGATCATATCTTATTCAGCCTGTCTCTTTCAATTTCAAATATTTTATACATTAGGCTGTTCAGAGTTCTTACTGTTGTCAGCCATGGCCTACGACAGATATGTGTCTATATGTAAACCTCTGCAATATCACACTATCATGACAACAACCACAGTAAGTATTTTCCTGTTCTTTGCTTGGCTTGTGCCTGCTTGTCATATTTTAGTCCTAACGATATTAAGTTCTGAAGCAAAACTGTGTGACTTAACTCTAAAAGGAATATTTTGTAACAATCAATTTACAAACTTCAGTGTGTAACATCAAGAGTGATTACTATATTTGGTGTAGTCTGTTTAATAGATCTCTCAATTCTTCCCATGCTTTTCATAGTTTTTACATACACCAGGATATTTATAGTAACCTATCGAAGTAGTAAAGAAGTCAGGAGAAAAGCTGCACAGACCTGTTTACCCCACCTGTTGGTTTTAATCAGTTTCTCCATTTTGCTTGGTTATGATGTCACGATAGCTCGAATAGAATCCAATTTTCCTAAAACTGCACGCTTAATAATGACGTTACAAATAATTTTGTATCATCCTTTGTTTAACCCACTCATATACGGGCTCAAAATGAAAGAAATTTCTAAACAACTCAAAAGATTGTTCTGTCAGCCAAAATGATTTGATGTAATAACACTGATTACTAATACACACACTACAGACACTTCTTCTGAAAATAATCATGCTGAGATGTGAATTGTTGAAAGGTACAGTAAATACACAAAACTGTGTATATACACAATACTGTGTATATACACACAATACTGT
This sequence comes from Etheostoma perlongum, assembly GCA_026937815.1. Classification (NCBI taxonomy): domain Eukaryota; kingdom Metazoa; phylum Chordata; class Actinopteri; order Perciformes; family Percidae; genus Etheostoma; species Etheostoma perlongum. Next base: position 7,269,297 of record CM049381.1, read on the forward strand.
GTATTTACTGTTAAAGAGTGTTTGTTATGGGAATAGCAAGGTGTCTTGATTTTTTACTTTATAATAGCTAATATTTGTATGAATACAAAAATAACTATTCTACATTATCAAGTCAACTTAAATGTAATTTTTCTGTATTTTCATAAATGTAATTAGCAAGCTCAGTTCTTTGAAGTAACAATATTTGTTGTTAGTCGCTGTTTTTTTTAACTTTCACTGTAACACGTTCTCATATAGACTGTTTTCTGTATTTAACCTAATTTTGAATTTAATTGGCAAACCTGAACCCTGTTTACCTGAGATGACATTTACTGTACATTCATAGCAATGGCTCTACAATACAGTGATCAAATTAAATATTGACATTCAGCAATATAAATTGTATTATTGCAGATGCATAATCTGTTAAGACCACACTTAAAGTGTGAACATGCCTTTCACTTTACAGATAGTTGTTTTGAATAACAATGATATTTGTTGTTCACCGCTGATTTTAGTTCTTCCACAGCAACACATTCTGACTCAGCAGTAAATGCTTATTTTTCACTTCAAGCTATGACTTTACTATTGATACTTACGGGGGTGTCCGGTACTATTTTATTATTCACAATGAAAATAAATAGATTCACACTGGGAATTTCATTGTACATCTAAATAAGGTAGAAGAGTGCATAAAAAACTTGTCTGGGCAGGATGCATTAACGTTGCAGCTGTTAAAGTTAGAGCTAATTTTAATGAATTTGTATACTGCTGGGTAGTTTCATCTAAGAAAGTACATAATATATACTGTATTTTTCTTTTAAAGTTTATTTTTTGGGCATTTCTGCCTTTAATCAGCAGGACAGCTAGGACATGAAAGGGGAGAGAAAGGGGAACAACATGCAGGAAACCTGCCGCAGGTCGGATTTGAACCCTGGGCATCTGTGTGGAGGACTAAACTTCTTTAATTTAATTTAATTTATTAATTCAGAACAATGCACACTGATGAACAAGTACAGAAGTACACGTTTCCATCTGCAGTCCATTAGGCAGGTTGGAGTTACAGTAAAAAAAGACATAGGATAGTAACATTTAGTATAAAACAAGGAAAAGAAAAAAAGACAATTCATTAGTAGAAGTTAAAATAGAATCGTCATATGGGCACCAATTTATCTACGTACCTTTTCTGATTATAATTTGTGTTCAATATATATCCTGTAATATGACACCAAAACACAGCAGTGAGTGCATAAAAAATATTTAAGCAAAGGTCTGGGCTAAGCCCTGCTCGTCCTCAGGGTGCTAATATCAAGCACCATCACAAGTCAAAATCTGCTGTTTCAGGTTACGAGTTTAAAGTGGTCTTATACTGCCACACATGATGGTAATCATGTTCCCTTCAGCTGCAATAAGTAACAAGTAGGAAATCAACTTTATTTATAAAGCACCTTAGTATAACCCCCTTGAGATGTATCATCTCGTTTTACATACACAGTACAGGCCAAAAGTTTGAACACACCTTCTCATTCAATGTGTTATCTTTATGTTCATGACACATAATGGGAAGCAGGCATGTAGAATCCATTCACAGAATCCAAGTCACCTTTTCTGCATCGCATAAAGACACAGCGGTTGGAACCAAAGATCTAAAACTTGGGCACATCAGACCAAAGCCCAGATTTCCACTGGTCTAATGTCCATTCCTTGTGTTTCTTGGCCCAAACAAATCTCTTGAGGCTGGTGACTCACATGAACTTATCCTCTTTAGCAGAGGTGACATCTTAGGCTGAATCCCATTTCTCCATCTTACCCCTACCCCTTGGTCCTTGAAACCAAGGGGTAAGGGCTAGGGATGAAAACATACCCCTATGAAATGGGACACCACTTGGTTACCATACAGCATTGATCACAAACTTCCAAGATGCCGTCTCTGTCTATCAAATGCATGGGTTTTGACAACAGTGTCCTGTGCTTTTATATATTTATATATTTTATGTTCACTTTGGTGGTGCAGAGGCAGATGTTCTTATCTGTGTGGTACTTAGGTCTGTTTGCAATACACATGTGTATACACACACACGGTGTGTTGTATATCTGTTTCAGTTATCAGCAGTGTTGGGGGATGGTCTCCTGTAGTCAGTCAGTGTCTGCAGGCCTCCACACTGACCGAGGATCGTTATTTGAAAAGCTGTTTTCCAGCAACCTCAAAAACACTCCAATCAGTACAGTCAAAGCAGGCCTGTAAATCCAGCTTTGACTCGTTGGTCCATCTTTTCACCCTCTTTACAACAGGTTTAACAGATTTTGGTTTCTGCCTGTATGTCGGGACAAGATGAACCAGACAGTGATCAGAGAGTCCCAAGGCTGCACGTGGGACAGAGCGATAGGCGTCCTTTAATGTAGTATAGCAGTGGTCCAGTATATTAGTGTCCCTGGTGGGACACTTAATATGCTGTCTATACTTGGGAGTTTGTGGCTGAAGTTTGCTCTGTTGAAGTCCCCAAGAACAATGAGCAGGGAGTCAGGATGTTTTTTTCTCCACGTTAGTCATCTGGTCGGCCAGGTGTAGTAACGCTTCACTAACACAGGCCTGAGGTAGGATGTAGACAGTGACCAGAATGAACGAGGAAAACTCCCGCGGTGAATAAAAGGGTTTGCAGTTTATGAATAGTGACTCTAAGTGGGGGCTGCATGATTTTTCCAGAACTGTGACATTTGTACACCAACCTTCGTTCCCTTTGTTTTCCGCGTGAGCTCCAGTACGCGATCCGCCCGGTAAAGATTGAATCCCGGGAGGATAAGTGCGCTGTCCGGGATGCGCGGAGTGAGCCAGGATTTGGTAAAGCAGAGAGCGGCAGATCTTCAGAAGTCCAAGTTTGTTCGGTTGAGGAGCAGCAGTTCATCCATTTTGTTGGCCAGAAAGCGGACATTCACCAGGTGGATAGAGGGGAGCGCAGTGCGAAAGCCCCGCTGCCTCAGTTTAACAAGCGCGCCGGCGCGCTTCCCCCTCCGGCGTCTCCGGTGGATCCCATAGAGAACTGAGTTGAAAGTCTAATATTTAAGAGCTCATCTCTGGTAAATGTTACCAGAGAGTGTTGGCAGAAAACAGACAAAATAAACAAAAACACGAAAAGCACAATGGAGCGTCCATCTGCGGCCCCATCTTTGTTGTTAGAACCAGAACTTACATGTCCCACACATAAAAAAGCACTCAAATGAATAAAACAAAAAAAAGACACAAGACTACAAACAAACAAATTAACAATGCATATTCTGATATTCCAGACCAGTCTGATGCCTGTTGCCCAGTAACCCTCCCCCCCCGCTCCTCTCACACTATCATCAGTGTCCCGTATCAAAACCAACAATCTACAAATGCATGAACAGGTATTAATTACAAATGATTACAATTATACAGTACCAATTGTTGGGCTTCAATCCTGCCCTTCTAGATTCTTTCAGGAAGAAGGGTTCAAGTCCGTAGGTTGGATAAAAGAATGTTTATTACAATAGAATATATATTCCAGAGACAAAGTTACAGAGAATATGCATCCATAGCTCTCCCCAAGTTTGCCTAAAACTTGAGCCCTTTCTGCCTGATCTTATGTGTCACGCGGTGACAAACATGTTTGTGTGCTGTGTTTTGTCTCCAAAAGGTTTGTGTCTAGCAGACCTCAGCCTGCACAATAGATAACAGGTCTCAGACTGCTACTGGAGAGGATCTTTACACAAACACAGGACGTGTCCCTAACCATCCTTGGCCCTGCTTTTCAGAATTGACACACTTGGCAGAGCTATGGTTGGACACATTGTACCAAAACAACCTATTATAAGGTCACAGTAAACTTATGAACTACATGCTTCTTATTTAGATGTGAACCTAATAATCACACTGAAACCAAGCAGACTATGTGTAATGCTTTTGCTCTTTAGCTCAAAATATAATGAATTGAACACACATGATTAATATAATGCACTACGTGAATATAATGTTTATGAGCACACATGATAAGAATACATTTTATTCCAACAATTCCATTATTAATTCCATAGTAGGGGTAAGATAAAGAAATGAGATTCAGCCTTGGTCTTCCTTTCCTGGGGTGGTCCTCATGGGAGCCAATTTCGTTGTGGCGCTTGATGGTTTTTGTGACTGCACTTGGGGACACATTCAAAGTTTTCGCAATTTTCTGGACAGACTGACCTTTATTTCTTAATGTAATGATGGCCACTCGTTTATCTTTACTTAGCTGATTGGTTCTTGCCATAACAGTTGTCCAATAGGCTGTCGGCTGTGTATCAACCTGACTTCTGCACAACACAACTGATGTGGGGCTTTGGCCTGATGAGTCAAAGTTTGAAATCTGTGGTTCCAACCGCCGTGTCTTTGTGCGACAGAGAAATGGTGACCGGATGGATTCTACATGGCTGGTTCACACAGTGAAGCATGGAGGAGGAGGTGTGATGGTGTGGAGGTGCATTGCTGGTGACAATGTTGGGAATTTATTCAAAATTAAAAAGCTTACTGAACCAGCATGGCTACCACAGCATCCTGCAGCGACATGCAACAACCAATCCAGTTTGTGTTTAGTTGGACCATCATTTATTTTTCAACAGTACAATGACCCCAAACACACCTCCAGGCTGTGTAAGACCTATTTGACCAAGAAGGAGAGGGATGGAGTGCTGCGCCTCCACAGTCACTGGACCTGAACCCAATCAAGATGGTTTGGGGAGAGCTGGACCACAAAGTGAAGGCAAAAGGGTCAACAAGTGCTAAGAATCTCTGGGAATTCCTTCAATACTTTTGGGAAGGAGAGTGATGGAATGCTGCATATATATAATCAAATTTGATCTGCCAGAAATTCAAGCTTGTTGATGTTGAAATTAAATTGAAGAGAAAATTGAATTAGTGGTGGAGCAAATATATATACAGTGGTGTTCAAAAGTTTGGGCACCCCGGGTAAAAAATTGTATTAATGTGCATAAAGAAGCCAAGAAAAGATGGAAAAATCTCCAAAAGGCATCAAAGTACAGATTAGACATTCGTATTATATGTCAACAAAAGTTAGATTTTATTTCCATCATTTACATTTTCAAAATACAAGGACAACACAAGGGTTATACTGTCAATATGTCTGTGTGTGTGTGTGTGTGTGAGTGATCAACATATTTAGTAGACCGAGGTCAAGCCTTTGGTTTTCATTTTAATTTTATTTCCCCCTTTCATACAATACAAAGCAAAAAACAATTGAACCGATGGCACCGCAGTGGAAGAGAATACAATCACATTCTGCCCTGGGTCACAGAAACCTGAAAGCCGAGGAAGCGGCAGTAGAGATACGCAGTCGAATGCAGGACGGGTCCCAGAGACCCAAAGGCCAATGCCGCGGTAGTAGAAAAATACAACCGCATTCTGCCCCGGGTCTCAGAGACCCAAAAGCCAAGGCAGCGCCAGTAGAGCTATCAGAAACCCAAACGCCAAGGCAGCGCCAGCTATAGAGTCAAATGCAGGGCAGCGCCGGGTCCCAGAGACCAAAAGGACTGAGGCTGCGGTAGTGGGGGTAATACGATTGAAAACTGGCCGGTTCTCATGTACCCAAGGGTCGATGCCACTGTAGTGGAAAACGGCTTTTGAACACTGCCCCGAGGCCGCGACAGACAAATGCAGTACGGGTCCCAGAGACCCGAAGGCCGAGGCCGGGGTAGTGGAAAAATACATTTGAATACAGGACGGGTACCAGAGATCCGATTGCCGGTGTCACAGTAGTGGAAAAATACAGTCAAATGCAGGACGGGTCCCAGAGACCCGAAGGCCAGGGCCGCGGTATAAGAGAAAGAAATACTATAGAGCACTGGCGCGTGTCCTGGAGACCCAAAGGACGAGGCCGCGGTAGAAGTGAAATACATTTGAATACAGGACGGGTCCCAGAGACCCGAATGCTGGTGTTACAGTAGTAGAAAAATACAGTCTAATACAGTACGAGTCCCAGAGACCCGAAGGCCGATGCCGCAGTAGAAGAGAAAGAAATACCATGGAATACTGGCCCGGGTCCTGGAGACCCAAAGGACGAGGTCGTGGTGGAAGTGAAATACTATAGAATACTGGCCCAGGTTCCCGGGACCCGGAAGGACCAGGTTCGGTAATATACTTGACATGGAATGAAGAAAGCGTTGGTCCCGGGGACCCGAATGACAATTCAAAAAGTCAAAGAAACTGAACGTGTCCCTGTGTACCGATGGACAACACAAGGGTTGTACTGCAAATATGTCTGTGTGTGTGTGTGTGTTTGTGTGATAAATATATTTAGTAGACCGAGGTCAAGCATTTGGTTTTCTTTTTAATTTTAATTCCCCCTTTCATACAATACAACACAAAATACTATCGACCCAAAGGCAGAGGCCGTGGCAGTAGAGATACGCAGTTGAATGCAGGACCCGAAGGCTGAAGCGGCGGTAGAAATGAAATACATTCAAATACAGGACGGGTCTCAGGGACCCGAGGGCCGATGCCACTGTAGTGGAAAGATACTTTTGAATACTGGCCCGGGTCCCAGAGACCCAAAGGGCAGGTCCACTGTAGTAGTAGTAGATGTGACATGAATTGAAACCAACGTGGGTCCCGGGGACCTGAATGCAAATGCAAAAAGGCAAATAAACTGAACGTGTCCCTTGGACCTGATGGACAACACAAGGGTTATACTGTCAATATGTCTATCTGTGTGTGTGTGTGTTGTGTCTGTGGATGTGTGTGTGTGTGTGTGTGTGTGTGATAAATATATTAAGTAGACTGAGGTCAAGCTTTTGGTTTTGGTTTTAATTTTATTTCCCTCTTTCATACAATACAACACAAAATACAATCGAAACGATGGCACGGATGTGGAAGAACAATGCAATCGCATTCTGCCCCGGGTCTCAGAGTCCCGAAAGCCAAGGCAACGCCAGTAGAGCTATACAGTCAAATGCAGGACGGGTCCCAGAAACCCGAAGGCCGAGGCAGCGTGTAGTGGGGGAATACGATTGAATACTGGCCCGGGTCCCAGAGACCCGAAGGGCCAAGTCCACTGTAGTAGTAGTAGACGTGACAACACAAGGGTTAAAATAAAGCCCATTTTTGAAGCTCCCTCCTGCCTGCTACTCCTCAGCTTTTGGGTCCTCCTTCCTTCCACATCACAGAAGGACCTGACCAGAAATGGACCCAGCACATTTCTGAGGTAACATGGAGGAGCTGGACCGGCTTGATGCGCCCTCAGCCGGTTCATCACTGAATTGGGGAGGACCACGGATGTGGAGTGCCGGCTAACCATATGTTCCCTGATGAGGAACGCCATGGCGGGCAAGCCCAGGCCCTTCGAGGTTCCAGTTATGAAAGCCTTACTTGGAGAGCTCTATCAGCTGGAGGCAAGCCTGCAGACCTCCCTGATCCCCACCAGTGAGCCACCCCTCTCCAGTCCTCCCCGGGAGCCACCCCTGTCTTCCTGCTGGCGCCCGGCGCCTCGGACCCCCTGCCAGCACCCGGCATCATGGACTCCCTGCTGGTGCCCAGCACCCATGACCCCCCGCCAGCGTCTAGAGTCTCAGACCCCAGGCTGGCACCCAGTGTTTTTTTCTGTCCCAGTGTCTGTCTCTGTTCCTGTCACCGTCCCTGTCACCATCTCTGTCCCTGTCTTCCTTCCTGTCCCTGTGTTGGTCCATCCAAGCCTGTCCCATCGGTCCCCACGTCTGTCCCGTCTGAAGCCGTCCTGTCTGTGTCTAAGTCTAGCCGGTCTATCCCTACTTCTGTCCTGTCCGCGTTCCAGCCAATCCCTTCTGAGTCGGTCATGCCCCAAGGGCCCTCTGTTCCCGGTTCTCGCTCTTGTCCCAACTCTCGGTTGTTTTTTCGTGTCCTCCCTCGTGCGCCCCTTTGCGGGCTCCCTTGTGCGCCCCTTCGCGGGCTCCCTCGTGCGCCTCTCCGTGGGCTCACTCGTGCGCCCCTTCATGGGCTCCCTCGTGCGCCTTTTGGTGGGCCCTCTTGTGCGTTCCCTTGCGACTCCTAATTCCCTTTCTTGTGTTACTCTTCTGTCCCTGTGTCTGTGTCTCCCTCTCTGTGTCTCTAACTCTCTGTCTCTCTCCTTCTCTCTGTCTGTCTTGCTCTCTGTGTCTCTCTGCGTCCCTCTCGCTCTCTCTGTGTCTCTTTCACACAATCTCTCTGTCCTTCTGCCGTCTCACTCTGTCTCTAACGCTCTGTACCTCCCTTGTTTCCTCTCTTCCAATCCCTCGCTTGCTAACTATCTCCAGTCTCTTTCTAGCCTACCTGGGTCTTCCCTCGTGCCCTCTTTCCTTGTGCCCTTTCCTCTACTCTCTTGTCTCCTCTCACCCTTTTCCTTGTGTCCTGTCTTTGTGTCTTCCCTCTTGCCCTTTCTTTGTGCCGTCCTTCCTTGCGCCCCTTACTCTTCTCCCCTCTCGCCTAGTCTCTTCTCTCTTCCTCTTGTTCATCTTGTCCCCGCTTGTTTCCTTGTCCTCGTGTCTTCCCTTGTGCCCTCTATTGTCATGTTGTCTTGTCTTGTTTTAACCCGTGTTCCCTTTGTCCCTAGTCAGGTCCTTATGTCTCGTTAACGTGGTCGTTTCTACGTTCCTGTATTGTTCCTGATTTTCCCTGTGAGTTGTTTCAGTGTTATCCCTTGTGAGTTTTCCCCTGTGTAGTTTTCCCTGTTTTAGTATTGCCTTACCCTGTGCCTGTTTTTGGATTTTGGATTTTTGGATTTTGCCTCTTGTTCCCTGTGTTTTGTTGGACTGTTAAAATAAAGGTCTTTTTTTTTAAGCTCCCTCCGGCCTGCTACTCCTCTGCTTTTGGGTCCTCCTTCCTTCCACATCACACTCTTTTGTGTTGCCTTTTCCAAAATCCCTGTAGCAAGCTAAGCTATGTGTTAAAGGAAATTTGAATCATGCAATAAGGCAGGCCTGGTTGGTTCTTTAGGGGTATTATTGTAAATGTTTAGATGGAAAATCTTAACGGCATTCATTATCTTAACTGGGAGGTTTTGGGACAAATTGGTGTGATTAGACATAGAAAAAAGGACAGTGAAAAAGTTAAACTCCGTATTAATAATAGGTAGTGTATATATAGTTCAGTAAAGCTGGCTTGCCTTATATCGCAACCCTAAAGCCTGAAATTGGAAACCCCCATGAGTAATGATCTCATACATCTCTTCAGCAGGAAGTGGGAGTGCCTTCTGCCAAGGTGTTAGTTTGGCGTTGTCAATGGACGTGGACCAGGGCAACTTCAAGTCTTGCTCCGCAATGTCTTATAAATGTCAGTATAAGACAGTGGTTCTCTCCCGGGGGGGCGCGAGTAGACTACAGGATGGGAGGGGAAAAAATCTAGCGACTTTTACTGGTGTTTTTGGAGACTTTTGTAGTGTTTGTAGACTTGAAAGCACAAATCACTCTGCAGTTAGACCTACTGTGCTCAACCACGGGAGCTGCCGTGAGCCCTCTCCCGTCCAAAAGCACTCACAGTCAGCAGTAGCCTCGCGCAGCAGGCACAGCCTGCAGTCAGAGCAGAGAGAAGACACACACCCCTCCGCGTCGACTGCAAATGAATCACGCATGCACATGGCCGCCGCACGTAAATGTGTTATGCCAGTAATCATTTCCGTTACATATCAAACATAGACCAATTAAAATCGAGATATTACTGGCCCTTTGCGTAGCTGACGTCATTACACCAGATACGTTGTAAGCGCAATCCCCGCGAAATTCAAAGTCAAAATGACAGCAGCGGTGTCCGCCGATATCACAGCGGTGAGAAACTCCTCTAAACTCGATTTTAATTAAAAAAAGAACTAATAGCAAGATGGAGGTCTACGCCAGCCTTAGATGGACTACTGCAGCAAAAGGGACAAAAACTCGTCCGATCGTTTCAAACTGACTGGTTTGGAAGAAAAGATGTGTCTACGTGGCTGTGCTAACAGTCAGCGGCGGGACCTCTACGGGGTCCTGGATGTGAACAGTCAGCGGCGGGACCTCTCACGGGTCCTGGGATCTGAACAGTCAGCGGCGGGACCCTCACGGGGGTCCTGGATGTGAACAGTCAGCGGCGGGACCTCTACGGGGTCCTGGATGTGAACAGTCAGCGGCGGGACCTCTACGGGGTCCTGGGATCTGAACAACCTGCCCGCAGCTTTAACCACGCATATAAAACCGTCAGCTCATATAATACCGGCAACTACAGCTTCGCACATTTTCCACCCTGAAACGGATCCAAACATCCAGTCGGAACCGGACCGGGCCAGCACGTCTTTCAGCCCTCGCCATTCGGTCAGAGAGTCAGTGACTATGCAGACTGAAGGCCCATAAAGACGAGTTTTACAACGCTGTGATCGACGTCTTCACCAGGAAAGAGCGTCGGATGGATTTTATGTACAGTATAATCTCCCGATTGGTGAGTCAGAAACTATTGCGGGCTTAGTGCAAGCCATTTGCCTTCAGGTTCAGTTGAGCAGTGTGTGTTTTCATTGTTGCTGACTGGGACTGACAAACATATTGGCCACTGTGCAATAATTAGAACAAAGATGGTTTCATAACTTGCATTCTGATGCTGGACATTAACGTGTGTGTGTGTGAGAGAGAGGAGAGAGAGAGAGAGAGAGAGAGAGAGAGAGAGAGAGAGAGAGAGAGAGAGTCGAGAGAGAGAGAGAGAGAGAATATGTCACCCAGAGTATTAGTCTGAAATCTTAACTTTGCGGGAACTGTCATTGCGGTCTTCAAATCAGCGATTTTAGAAGTCCTGAGGTCCAGGTATAAACGGTGTGCTTTTGCGGTTGCTGCCCCGAGACTCAGGAACAAGTTACCCCCCCCCTCCCGATATTCGCACTGTTACAGATGTCACACTTTTTAGGTCCAAACTCAAAACATCTGTTCAGTCTGGCTTTTAATACATAGCAGCGGTGTGACGACTTCATTCTTTTGTTTCTTTTGATTTTACTGTTTTCTATGTTCATTCTTTCTATTGAACGATGTAATTTTGTTATGTTAAGCACTTTGGACCCTGCTGGTTGCTGTAAAGTGTTATATAAATACATTTAGATTGATTTTGATTGATAGATTGATTGGAAATGTCTTGCTATCGACCGTGCGTGTGTGCCACGCTTGTGCGTAACGTTTAGCCTACTTTTTGATTGAGTATTAGCCTAAACAATAATTTCATAACTCAGTGCCTATCCTTTTACTGACATCACCGCACGTCACTGATGACACTATGTGGCTTGCATCTCTGTCCTATTTGGTCGATATATTTGACCGCTTGAATGGGCTCAACCTGTCTTTGCAAGGCCGCGAAAACTCACATTTTGCTCCTTGCAGACAAAGTGCACGCCTTAACACAAAAACTAGACCTTTGGCATCCGCATCAGTCGAGGGAACTGCGACATGTTCCCCAGCCTTGCAGACTTTATCACCGATGCAGGCGCGTCACATGATTTCTCCTCCCTATTTCAGTCAGCGTCTGAGCACCTGTCAGCAATGAGAAAACAATTTGCGACGTACTTTAAAGAGGATTATCGATCTTTTGCGTGGGTTCGAGATCCGTTTGTGTGCACAGCAAACGAGCTATCAATTGATATGCAGGAACAGCTTATTGAGTTGAAGAGTGACAGTCGACCGAAGGAACTCTTTAGCTCCTGCCCTCTTTCGTCATTCTGGGCATCATTGATGCAGGAATACGCTGAACTCTGTGACGTCGCCTTGAAGATTCTCCTTCCTTTCGCGTCAACATATTTGTGTGAGGCAGGATTCTCAAAAATGACTGCACTCAAAACTAAATACCGTAATCGTGCACAAATCGAGGATGATTTGAGGCTATGTTTATCAAACATTGAGCCAAGAATTGAGGATCTTTGCAAGGCAAAGCAGGCTCAGGTCTCACATTAATATCACCAACCTGCAAGATTCTTTAAAAAAATGCAGATTATGCCTACTATTAGACCTAGTGATAATAACAATAATAAAGCATAAATTAATATCAGAGGTCTGGTGCCAATTCCCAATTATAGCAATAGCCTAGTAATGATAATAGGCCTACTGATGATGATGATGATAATAATAATAATAATAATAATAATAATAATAATAATAATAATAACAATAATAACAACAATAAAGCATGTAACCTCATATAAATATATAGTAATAGCCTAGTAATGATGATAGGCCTAATACTACTCATAATAATACTTATAATACTAATAATAATACTAATAATAATAATAATAATATCTGCAAGCTCACATTAGAAGTCTGGTACTACTGCCAATTATAAAAATAGCCTAGTAATGATAATAGGCATACCTACCGCTACTGATGATGATAATAAAATTAATAATAATAATGTGGGCCTAAAAATAATAGCCTATCTATCTATCTATCTATCTATCTATCTATCTATCTATCTATCTATCTATCTATCTATCGTTCGTGGTGTGTGGGGCGTAGGGCACTAGGGCCCCAACTGCAATGAACCAGCTTTGGGGGGGCCCAGCTTGCAAAAGGTTGAGAACCCCTGGTATAAGAAGTCTGCAGATCACCGGAGGTCCAAGGCTCCAACCTTTGAAGATTTGGCTGTCTACCCATTTCCGCGCATCAATGATGGAGGCACCGACTATACAGTCCAGAGACTTTTGGCCATCAGAAGACGGGAAAGGGATCATCAATACCTTGTGGACTGGGAGGGGTATGTACCAGAAGAAAGGTCTGTGGTGTCGGCCAGCAATCTCCTTGACCCTGAACTCATTAGGGGAATTCCACCAGTTACATCCTGAAGACCCTGGGCCGTCTGATGCCAGCCTTTAAGGGAGGGGTACGTTATACGTTGTTATTTTTTTTAGTTAGATTAACGGTTTCCTGTTTGTTTTCCATTTCCTGTTTGATTTTGTAGATATCTGTTCTTCCTTGTGGTGTGTTGTTTACTTCCTGTTGTAAATTTTTCCAGCCTGTCCCCACCCTAATGTGTTGCACCTGTGTCTCATTGTCTCGCCTGCCTTGTGTTTTTAAGTTCTGTCTTCCCCTTTCCCCAGTGCGAGACTGTCTGTTTCCCATGCGTATTTTTTTTAGCGTTTTTCCCTGTGTTCCTGTTTGCCTGAGTTTTTTGATTCCCTTGGATTTTGACCCTTGCCTGTTTCATAGATTTCCCTTTGCCTGCCGTTACTGGCCACTGTTGCAGAGTTTATTTGATTATTAAATAAACTATTGTAGTTTCAATGTTCTGAGTCGTGCATTCATGGGTCCATTTTCTGTATGCTTGATAAATCTGGTATTTCTGGTCAAACTTGGCAATTCATTCAAGTCATCCAGATCATAATATTCATAAGATCTTTGCCAGCAATAGTCTACATATTCATGTATTCTGTAATGCTCATATCTATATTCATAGGTGGCATCATATCCATTTTATCCTATTAACTGCTGCAATATTCATAATTATTACATATGTACTGATTTGTGACAATTGCTCATATTCATTGCATTCTGATAAGATGTTCATGTCAATAGTAATTTCATATTCTCTCATATTTATCTTTATACACCACTTGCTATTTTTTTCTTTGTGTTGTGACAATTGCTGGTTAATTACAACATTTTCATTGATTCTGCTAATAGCTTCATAGTTATCATAGTCTGCAAAATACTGTCATATTCATTACAATTCTGTAAGTGGTGCTATTTTTGTGTTCTGATGAATTGGAGGTGCTTGCTCTGTAACCATTAGAGTGCGGATCGGGCCGGATTTTTCTGTCCCGAGCCCGGCCCGCGTCCGACAGAGCAGTAACCGAACCCGACCCGAGCCCGACAGGCATTAAGATATTTCTGTCCGAACCCGACCCGAGCCCGACACAGTTAAAGCGCATCAATGCACAGCTGACTTTCCTTCGTTTTCAATAGTTTAAAATCTCCTGCGGCCGACTTCTTTTTAACATCTTCCATCGTTGCGCTGCCACATGGAGCTTAATACGCACGTCTCTCGTTGTCACAGCACACAGGAAGACGGATGTTAGGGTCATATTTGACATTTATTTTAAGCTGTTTTAAATTCTAAATGTTCAATGCCTTATCGCGCTGATGTGACCGAGCCCGACCCGAACCCGAGCATCCTTTCTAAAAATCTGTCCGAACCCGGCCCGACCCGTCGGGTACCGTCGGGTCCCGTCGGGCTCGGGTCGGGTATCCATCCTCTAGTAACCATGGCTCGCACTGATTGTCCTTTATTACTTATGCATTTATAATGGTATATTTAATGGCATTTAATCCAGAAATGTTAAGAGAATGTTGAAGGAAGTGCCTGGGTAGCTCAACTGGTGGAACACATGCCCATTCATAGGGTATGTTCCTCGACAAAGGGGCCGTGGGTTTGATGCCAACCTGCGGCCAATTGCTGCATGTCATTCCCCCTCTCTCTCCCTTTTCATGTCTTCTGCTGTCCTATGAAAAAAGGGCCTAAAATGTCCAAAAAATAATCTAAAAAAGACAAAATGTTACAGGTGCAACGTAGTTTGCTGTCATGACATTTTTCATGAAAGCGTCTCAGGAGTTTATTCAGACATGAGCCCAACGTGTGAATTTGACTTCACAGTTATATAATAAAGTGAATATCTTCACTTGTGTATGATGACCTGAGCCTGTGTGTAGTAGTGTGTTCTAACAACAGCAGAAACTAAGTTGTAATTAATTGTAATAAAGTATAAATTATTAGATAATTATTATATCTGAACGAGTGTTTGTTGTCATGAACACTGATGCCCTCAGATGGATGGGGTTACTGTTGGTGGGGGGGGTTGAAAAGTGATCTTAAAGCAACAATAACACACCTTTATGCAAAAAGACAGTTAAGCTAAAAAGAATTGCTTTTCTGGTAATGGAATTCTATTTTTTGCCAACATTTATTTGAAACAAACAGAATGTTGAAGCTGATGACACCTTTTATTGTGTAGTAGTCATTAACACATTTTATTTCTTTTGATTAAACCTCTTCCAAGAATCATAGAAACCAAATATCTACATTACTATTACAGAAGAAAGGACTGTACATTAGTTATCTTTGTTGATACATTAGTTTCGTTTTCTACTAGCAACTATTAACATTGTTTTAAGTTCTCAAGGATTTCCAATAATTACAGAAACCTTATCTCTAAATTATTATCACATAATATATATGTATATGATTGAATTCGAGAGAGGATACAAGAACACTTGTAAAGTCATTATTAAATGTATAGTTTTTGGAATCTCCAGTTTAACTGGAAGAACATCATAGATAATAAAACACAAGCTTGCTTAGGTGTTTCCTGTTCTAAGTTTCAACGTATCAGTGACCTTTTGGGTGTTCCTCTTTGAGTGCTGCTCTTTCTGTGTATAAAGGATGCTAAAGGACATTATTCTGTGTGTGTTTCAAGAGCTATTTTTCTGCGCTCTGTAGTGGTGAGGTTAAACCAGTTATTATATTTATAACTCTTCCACATTGCACCTTTATGTCATGTGAAAGGATTGTTTCTGCTTAAAGGACAATAAAACAAAAGACAGTTTGATTTGTATGTACAGCAACTCCCACCCCAGTGGCTAGAGCTGACAGAGGAGGTAGCAGTTAATTTTCACATTCACAACATAACACATACACACATATGGTCCTCACAGATTTTACAAAATGCAAGAAAAAACGTTTTTGTGTGGCAGGGCTCCTTTAAAGCTGCAAGCAGACCCTCACACCTAAGACTTCCGGCTTGGAAGCGTGCAAGTGGTGTACCGAGTATAGGAGTTGGGGCAAACCATCTCCACTGAAAATCACATTAACTCAACATTTAGAGTTTTAATAATGATGATCAAGGGGCACTGACACTTTTCTGAACTGGAAAACTAATTCAACTTCCAAGTTCGGACAGTATCCCGATTAAGCCATGCAGCACTGTGGACATCCACTAAATTGACCTTTGAATCATTTCATTCTTTTTCTCTGGGGCCAAAACAAATTTGTATGTAAATAACAGGTGTCTGAATGATATGTTTTTTACAAGTATTAAATAGTCATTGTTAAAAGAAAGAGGGAAAAACATGAAAATAACAGCTGAGTGGATAACCTCTTGAACAGTGATGTCTGGGTATCATATTCATAACCTGGTGCTTGACGCCTTTAATGTCATGACATTTAATTTGTATGTGTTAAGGAAATGTTACACGTCAGACGTAGTTTGCAGCTGTGACTTTGGCATAAAAGCCAAAACTTTTAATGTTTTGTTATTTTATTAAACCTTATCATAAAGAATAAAATTTGTTGTTTGACTTTTTAATTCATGCGGAAAGTGATTATTACAATTGGTAAAGATGATGCCCATTTTATTGTATAGCAATGGTATGAATTTTTTTAAATTCTTCTGGATGAAATATTTTCCAATAATCATAGAAACCTCATGTCTACATTATTATTACAGAAGACAGAACAGATCATTTGTATATATATTAGTTCTGTTTTCTTTGACAGAACAACCTCTTGATGTGTTTATAAATTTTTTTCATTTTTAGTCCGTAAATGATTGGATTTAAGAGAGGATGATAAAAAATCGATTGTAAAGTCATTATTAAACGTATAGTTTTCGGAAACTCAGATTCTAGTTTAACTACAATGACATCATAGGTAATAAAACAAGAAAAGCTGATTAAAACCAACAGATGAGGTATACAGGTCTGTGCAGCTTTGATCCTCTCTTCTCTACGACTGTGGTATGTAACTATCAATATCTTTAAGTATGTAAAGATTATGAAAAGCACAGGGAGAAGTGTAACATTCAACAAAACAATCACAACCGTACACAGAGAGTCCTATTGAGCTCACACAGTGAAGTTTGTAAATTGAGTTATTGCAAAAGATTCCTTTCAAAGTAAAATGACAGAGTTTAGTATTAACACTAAGTGCAACTGGAACTGCAATCTGACAAGCAGGCACAAACCAAGCTACACCCAGAAGGATACAGACAGTTTCTTTCTTCATGATAGTGTGATATTGCAGAGGTTTACATACAGACACATATCTGTCATACGACATGGCTGCCAACAGTAACAATTCTGAACCACTTAAAGAGTAATATAGAAAACACTGGAAGAGACAGACTGAATAAGATATGGTCTGTTTCTCAGATAAAAAGTCAATCAAAAGCTTTGGGTAGATATTAGTGCTGAAAAGAAGAGAGTTCAGTAACAAAGCTGCAATGAAAATGTACATAGGCTCATGGAGGTTTTGGTGAAACCAGATAAGGTTCACAATAATAGAATTACTGCAGATTATTAGAATATATACTGTGAACATGATCAAAAAATAAACATATCTATATTTGTCCACTTCAACATGCCCACCCAGTGTTATATATGTTACATTTAATTCACTATCCATATCATATCATTTAAAAAGAAATCTCTGTTAGTGTATAAACCAGGCAGATAATGTAACAGGCATACATAAATTAAAAAACTTTTCATACAACCTGTTAAGGAAGGTTAAATTCATAGTTACCGGAACTTAGTGTGTGATGACTTTCAGAATTCAGAAAGTGAACTGTTTGGCTCTGTTAACTGTTTTTATCAGATTTCTTGCCCTCCAAAGATCTCATTAAGACTTTTTACCAAGATCAACAAACATGTGAACAACTTCATGAATCTCTGGAGGCCTGTAGACAGGAGCACTGACTGGGGAACAATAGGTACTCCATGCTTTTAGGGACCCAAAGCTGGTGATATGATTTGTTTTGTTGTCATGGAGGCCAGAACTTATACAGGTACACTATATTTTTATGTATCTGTTTTTTAGATAAAAAGTCAACCAAAAGCTTTGGGTATGACACTGCACATCATACCGTATATAATAACCATACTTTTTATTTGTACATGTAGCATCTTAGAACTGTGCACCTGGGGCCTATTGCACAAAAGTAGAATAAAGATATCCAGGATAAATAAAAAAGCGCGGCTTGACTTAGTGTGATCCGCTCATCGCGGCTTAATCGGTTGCACGTTTGCCGAGCCAGGATGAACAGGTGAAGCTATGTCAAGCCAGGTGTAGATAGCTGGGATAAGTGCACGTTCACGGCTTTCTCAAATAGACCACGGTATCGATCACAGATTTACTGATGCAGAGATGGAGAAGACGCATGCGGCATATGTTTCACCCAATGAGCAGCAGCTTATATGGAAAGTAACGAGGAGGGGAAGAATATGCAAAAAGGGAAATACGGCTCTTATCAAACGGAGAGAAAAAGCCCAACATAGCGGACCCGACTGAATGTGTGAGAGTGTAAAAATATCTACTTAGCCCATAGTCACTACACATTTTTACAAAGTTGTAGGCTACACTGTGTTTTAATTGCTTTTAATATAGTTTCATGTTTCTCTTTTTATGTGATAAATGTGCTGGTTTTTACTGTAAAGTGTCTTTGACTAGCCTACCATGTAAAGCACTATATAAATAAAATGTAGGCTATTATTATTTTGCCTTTGCCTTAAAAGTGAGCAGAGGGAATTAATGTTCCTCGGGAAATGGACCCTATGACTAGGCTTAATTTCAAACCCTTATTCACAACGCTAGAACATGTTTTACAACCATATGCACAAATCTCTATAAGCTATATCTAATTCTTTGTACAATTAATGTTCATACAGAACGATCAGAAAGGGACAACAACTTAAAAAAGAAGTAAATAACTTCAATACACGCTGTGAGCATATGTAAAACAATATTCATGTTTTTTTATTCTTCTGACAAGTGACCGCACCAAAATAAAAAGATTAAGAAGCATTGTGGTGTTCCTGATGGGATGAATGTAAACTACACTACATACAGTACGTATATAATAATAAGTTATTGGTCCAGTGATGTGAGACTAATTGAGAAGGTTGTGAAACCAATGTAAGCTATAATAAAACATTATGCCTACATATTAAGGAGTAACACAAACTGTCCTTTATTAGAGAAGGATACGCAACAAGAACATGAAATCATAAATGTATTGATCTCTGACCAGTCTGCCATTAATATCATCTGGGAATATCGCTACATTAATATCATCTGGGAATATTGCTGCATTAATATCGTCCCACTTAATCTCCGGAGCGCATCCTGTATAAACCTGAAGCTGAGACCACGGATGCTGCGCTGCTCATCTCTACATTTACAGAGAGAGTGGACACTGACGTGACTCGCAGGACCGGGCAGCGACCGCACGCCGGGCACGGTACCGTCCCACCGGGAAAAGTCCCACTCCGCATCAGGGTACCAGTGCAACCAAACCATCTAAACAACTGTAGTAGGGTTTAACAATAGTGACAAGTAGGCTAATGCATGTTAATAAAATAAAGCAGAACACATGCAGAAGACAACGGAATAACTGTTAAACACGTTTATTTCGGATCAGACGGCAGCTGATTTGACACATGAGACTCCAGGATTAATCTTAGCCTGGCTGTTAGCCTGCTCCGGAACAGGTTAGCCGCAAAGAATAAATCTCCATGGTTACTTGGCTGGGCTTAATTCAATCTGGTTTCGTGCAACCGAGTCAAAGCTAAATTCATCCAGGATAACTTGAATATCCCAGCTTAATCCCTTATCCTAGTTTCGTGCAATAGGCCTCTGGACTGGCCCCCCAACTACAAAAAGGAGACACACAATGATAAAAGACAACAAACAAAACACATCTAGGATAAACTAGCATAGGAACAAAGGATCTGAGTTATTAGAAATAAGTGAGCTTCCGGTTGAACAATCTTGTGGAAAAGACATGTGGTGGCTGCCTCCTATATCATTTCAGTAATTCTTCCTTTTTGCATCTACTACTTTCAACTTTTGTGTCTTATTTTTTGCTTTGTATGAGTTTTTGATTTATCTACTAATATGAGTAAGTCAAGCCAATCGGTATTGATGGCCAAACAAAGCTTTGTGAACCAGTGTCTTTATTTTTTGAGCCCACTAGATGGCGCTCTTGGTTTTAAGACTAAGGCCTAAAGGCATTGCAATTCATTGTATTCTCAACACTTTGTTGAACAGAGAGTGCCATCAAGTGGGCAGAAAATAAAGACACTGGTTCACGAAGCTTCATTTCAAGCCATCACTCACTTTCGCTGCTGCAGCTGAGACTAGCAAGGTGGCGACTTCTCCCTCTTTCTAGCTTTGGAGACCCTTGTCATTGAGCTTGAAAAATCCGAGACGGGTATGGCTGCAGCCTGGAGCGTCCCATGTCATCCGTCCCGTCTCATCCGTCCCGTCTGTTGAGTTTTAAAAAGTTAAAATGTCTGAAGGAGCCAGGTTAGAGAAATATGCATGTCTCTGTCCCCCATCCCCCCCTCTATTTCTCTGACTGTAAAGAATTGATCTGCTCAAGTCTGGCATTTAACATATGCAAAGGAGCTTCCTGCTACAACACCAAAAGGTGGCCTTCTGTCTCCTGTCCCCTGGGGTCTTAGTCTGGGCTAAGACAATACAATGCTAATTAAACTGTTGATGTTAGTTTCACATTTAAACAACAGAACCTTTTGCTCTGCAACCAAAAGCGACCCCCAAAGGGGCAGAGTTTTGCGGCATGTTTATTCTCATTGTACTGCGAAGATGCCCTCAGCATGCTGTCATGACAACGGCGGACCAATGAGAATAGATTTGACTGGGCCAGGTAAAAAGGAACCGCCCCAAGGTGCAGGGGATAAATGTGTGTGATTTAGGAATTTTCGACACTGGTTTCACGTGACTCCATCATGGGGAAGCATGGATCCAGTCCGCTGTCAGCTGCAGTGTTATTATGTTTGTTTGTCTTTGTCTTTGTCTTATCATCCTCATCTTGCTGTTGCAATAAACCTTTTCTTAACTCTCAATTTGACCCTCAGCCTCCTTCCTCAGAGATCCGATTGAACCCGATGTTAGTTTTGAAAAAAACTTAACAATTGGTGACCCCCGGCGTGGTCTCTGAGGAAAAGGACGGACAAATTCAAAAGACGGGATCATGGTGAGCTGCTGAATTTTCACATGGGCCCGAAAAACTGAGAGGTGAGCAGAAACCCTGTTTTATCAAAACACTGCATATAGGTAGATGTGAAAACATGTAGACGTGACGATTCAGCAGTCATCACCGCCGTAAGTCTGTAAAAGCAACTGAAGCAGTGATGAGGATAAGTCAAAGCGATTGTGCGTGATTGTTTGTATGTGATATATGTAATGTTAAAACCCTGCGAAGGAAGGTCCGGAATTTAAGTGCACATTAGAAGTCCGATAGACGGCCAGGATTAGAATCCCCGTTAAATTTTAGATAAAGAGACCAGCAATGACGGCGACAGAGTGTTAGTCTCTGTGAGGGGCAATACGAGAACAAGTCTTTTTCTTAAAAAGCCAGTTTTATTGACTGTGAGATTGTGGGAGCTGGATTAGCCGACATCGCGGTGACGACGGGTGTTGTGTCCCAGTCTAATGCATCTCAGTTCTTGAATTGCTACCTAGTGTTACAAAAACCTGCATTTGAAGGTGAGAAGTTCTTCCGGGGATTAATGCCCAGGGAGTGTTAAAATTATTTGAACCCACGGGAGAAAAACGCAATTTTCTTTCTGTGTGAAAAATTTTGATCTCTCAATCTGGGAATTGTTTCTTGGGGATTCTTCTGAGGGCACAGGAGCAGAACTGTTTGTTGTTTCTGTAAGTTTACTAAGACCTGCACGGAGGGCATAAACTTGCAGGACGATTGACACTGTTTTGTTCGTGTGTACCTTAGTGTACAAAAAACCTGCATTTGAAGGTGAGAAGTTTTTCCAGAGATTGTTGCCCTGAGATCTGGGAAATGTTTCTTGGGAATTCTTCTGAGGGCACCGGAGCAAAGCTCTGTTTATTGTTTCTGTAGCTGAGTTTACTAAGACCTGCACTGAGGGCATAAATTTGAGCTGCAGGACAATTGACGTGGTTTTGTTTTTTGTGTACCTTAGTCTAAAAGTCCTGCAAAAGAAGGCAAAAATCCTGCTACAGAGGGTTCGATTCTGAGCCAGTAAGACGGCGAATCAAGGTCACAAGAGTGGACCTAGTCAATGAAAAATAGGAACAATTAAAACTAGGGATGTGAATACTGTAAATAAAGGTTGGTTGTGTTACTGGGAGCTTGTGGAAGGTGGCTCCAGCAGTGTTGATAAACTGTAGCTTGGTGATAAACTGTAGCTGTGTTGCTGGGAGCTTGCAGAAGGCAGCTCCAGCTGTATTGATGGTGGCTGTAAATAACTCATTGTATGGATTTTTGATTTGTTGAACTGGGAGCGTGAATGCTCGTGAATGTGTTTTTTAAACAGGAAAAAGCGTTCATTGACACCTATCCTGTAGTGACTGGGGAAAAATTATTTGTTGAATAAGCTGATGAGATTGCAGTATAAATGTGTCCATCTGGAAATGTTCTACAGAATGGCTGGCTAGATGTCTTGTGAGGAACTGCTGAAAAAGTGTGAATGGTTGGAGGGTGAAGAGTGATTGGAGTTCCTCAGAAAATGCATAATGAGCAGCTAGCAGTTGAGAATGGATGAACATTTGTCAAACATTGAACATTTAAAATAATTAGTTTCAGTTGATGACATCTTCTATTTCATGTTTGGTGTTGTCCTGTGGGGACAAAGATTGGAACAATAGTCTGGTTTAACTTAAAAATCTTTTTTTCCTGTTCCCTGATTAAGTGTTAATGAAGGACTGAAAAGGAGGGACTGGGGGTTTTCACACCTTGATGCAGACAGATTAAAGCAATGCATATCTACTCAGACAGTCTTCATGGTGAATGGTCACGGTCATCAAAAGAATCATGGTGACATTTAGCATTGTGTGATGTCCTCAAATGTTTGTAATTGATAAGTGCATTTTTATTTTGGATTCATCTGTTTCTTTATTCTTTTGGTTTGGTGTTATGAGTAATATTGTGTCTGAATGAATTGATAAAGCTCATTACAAGTCAAATTAAGCATTCCAGTAAAGTCAACTGAAAAGTGGTGGGAAAATAAATTGAGCTGCCTTAAGCAACTGGACATTAGAAGAAAATGTGCCAGAGAGGAATTATAGCGTATTAGGGTTTTAAATGGATACATTAGTTGATGTATATTTGGAATTTTGACTCAATTGGATTGTTTTTTTGACTTGAAATGATAAATAAGGGGTTTACAACATTTCTGAGTTCATTGCATTTATATTCATTCTGAACTTTGTTTCCCATGATTTCGGTTTATTTTATTTCTTTTCTTTCACTCAAACTTTTGATTTTCTGTAGGGGTGGGAATGCTCGTTTTTAGTCAAGACTACATTTTCTGTGGTTTGATGTTTATTTTTTCTGCCTAGTTTGTAAAATAGTTTGTAAAAAGGAAAAATTAAAGATTTGCTTAACTTCTGTGCTGGCCACACAGAATGTTAAAACAATCTTCTTCTGAGAGTGTTGTGACACAAAACGTGACACAAGACTAATATTGACATTAATTTGCTCCAAAAATAGCAATTTGTTGGAAAATTTGTCAAAATTTTGAAATCTCAATTGAAAGAATCAATGAGCAGCCCAACCATCTTGAGAGATATTGGGAATTTTATAGTGGAAAAATTGCGGTGGGTTTTATTCTTTGAAAATATGTATTTGTGATTGGTGGTATTTCGTATATTTTAAATGGACTGATGATTTTGGATGGGTAATTTCATATTTTTTGTGTTTTGGACTGAAGTTTTTGCCCATTGTGTTAAGGACTTTGGAAAACACAGAGACCAAGGAAAAGATTTCTCCCTCCATGAGAAATTAATGGACAGATCAAAGACAAACTCATATCACAGTTCTTTCCTCCCAGAATGAAATACTAATATGACTTTTGAAAAGCAAAAAAAGTCTGTCAAAACCATTTATTCACAGGAGAAAGCAGAAACTGGTCCACCCTGATGGCTTCAGCTGTTCAAGAAATCCAGATCCAGGTGGAACAAGTTCATTCTGGGTGCTGTTGACTAGGCTACCAGCCCTGCAGGAAAGGACACCCCACACAGCATGAGACCAACAGCCCAGCAGGGGACCACCAAACACCTGACCGGACACCGACGGAGAGCATGGGCGTCGCTGTTGCTGACTTCATGCAGTGGCTCCTGACACTGCCAGCATAGAGGAGAGAGACTGGAGTCCTCTTCCTGATGTTGACTTCTGCTGACCAAATCATCCCCAGGTGCTGGAGTAGAGGCACACCCAGCTAATCCATCCCCATGTTTCCCCAGTTAGACCTGCGAGGACATCCACACCAGGTGTCAGAAAAGGAGGGTCCTGATTCCATGATGAATTGCACTCAGGGGCACGCTAAGCATAGCGCCATCATCTTCCCGTCTGGATGTTTCTGAAACAGATGATGTTTCAGAAAAGGAGGGAAAAGGAGGGTGTTGATATAAGGAGGGTGCATTCAGTCACCTTCCATCCAACCGGTAAAAAATCCGAATATCCAGCCAATCCTTCAGAAAAAGGGGTAAGGACTTTTTACAGCAGCGGCAGCCAAGCGGAAATGGAAAAGCGCCGTGGCCTGCTGCTAACAATGAACCAGCAACGATTGGAGATTTTGTCCCCAGAGACTTTGTGTCCAAATTAGACAACAGTGAACAAGGAACTTTCAAAAATCTGGACTTCAGAATAATTTCCATTAGATAGATTTGCCATTAAGAGAGATTTCAAACCATCTGAATGCATTACAAAATTGAGATTAGGTGTAAGGTTACTTGTGCAGTTTTGAATTGGAGAGTTGGATTTAGTTAGGAGTTGATCTGTTTTCTTTTGATTATATTTGTTTGTGTTGACATGCTATTTGATTTAGAGATTTTAAGATTTTTTTTTTTCCCTTCCTAAGATTTTTTTTGTTGTTGTTCTCCTTCCTGTTAAATGATTTAAGTTCCCATTGTTTTTTTTTCACCTGGTCAAAGACTTCTAATATCATCTGATTTGTTTGTTTTTGTTTCTAAAGTTAGTCACTAATCACTGAGTAAAATCAGCCATAGCAGCAACAGTTGAGTCAAAGAAAATAACATTTTTACAAGATAAGGAGTCAGATGAGGTCAGAGTCAAAGAAAATGAATTGTTTGTAAAATCATGTTTGTTTCTTACAACTTTTGCAGCTGATGTTTACATTTTTTTTGGTTATATTTTTATGTTCATATGAGTCAAGACAAGACATTGTTTTCAGTAACATTTATAGTGTTTCACACCAAAGGTGTGAAAAAGGAGGGATTGTTGAGTTTTAAAAGTTAAAATGTCTGAAGGAGCCAGGTTAGAGAAATATGCATGTCTCTGTCCCCCATCCCCCCCTCTATTTCTCTGACTGTAAAGAATTGATCTGCTCAAGTCTGGCATTTAACATATGCAAAGGAGCTTCCTGCTACAACACCAAAAGGTGGCCTTCTGTCTCCTGTCCCCTGGGGTCTTAGTCTGGGCTAAGACAATACAATGCTAATTAAACTGTTGATGTTAGTTTCACATTTAAACAACAGAACCTTTTGCTCTGCAACCAAAAGCGACCCCCAAAGGGGCAGAGTTTTGCGGCATGTTTATTCTCATTGTACTGCGAAGATGCCCTCAGCATGCTGTCATGACAACGGCGGACCAATGAGAATAGATTTGACTGGGCCAGGTAAAAAGGAACCGCCCCAAGGTGCAGGGGATAAATGTGTGTGATTTAGGAATTTTCGACACTGGTTTCACGTGACTCCATCATGGGGAAGCATGGATCCAGTCCGCTGTCAGCTGCAGTGTTATTATGTTTGTTTGTCTTTGTCTTTGTCTTATCATCCTCATCTTGCTGTTGCAATAAACCTTTTCTTAACTCTCAATTTGACCCTCAGCCTCCTTCCTCAGAGATCCGATTGAACCCGATGTTAGTTTTGAAAAAACTTAACACGTCTCATGCGGAGGTGTGTCCAACGGCATATTCAGAGGGTCAAAAACACGAAATCGCGATTAATTTTCCAGACGGGTAAATTTGTGACCACATTTGTTGCAATCAATTGAAAACGTTAATAACTGTTAAAGTAACAATTTTGCCATACATATAGTTTGCTGATTTCTGAATGTTATGGTTGTGTTGTTCCATATTAACTACATCTGATGAAACCTGCATCAGCGACGCATTTCTGCCAACTAACGGCAGAATCTCCTGAGGAGGGACAACAAGGATACGGCGATGACGGGCGCTACACGTCCTATTATTTGAATCAGGCCAGAGGGGAATTACCTGGTTTTATCGGGTCGAGTACTCAATATGGCAACGGCCTAGGTGGCATATTTAGGAACCTATTTCGTATGGCAGTCCCTCTTTTAAAAAAGGGTTTTAATTTGGCAAAACCACACCTGAAAACAGCAGCCACCGGGATTATTGGTCATGTTGTATCAAATGTGAGAAATTCTGTAACCGGAAGGCAACAGGGAAGTGGACTTATAGTACATACCTGCAGACCACAAAAAAACCCCACCCTCACGATGTGGGTGTCGCCGATCAACATCTAAAAGACATAAAACCCCCGTCAGAAATGTCAGAGCGGCCAAAAGGAAGCCAGTGGCCAGAAGACGCAGAGCCCCAAACAGACGCTCTCGGAGTTCCCCAAAAGACATTTTCTAGACCGGATTACACACATCATTTTTTCTTCAAGTCATATTAAATCATGGCATTCCTCCACAATCAGTCTGAAGACTGCGTAAAGACCAAGCTGGACCTATTCACTGTGCCATATACCCAGACGTCTATTGAAAAATCATGCTATGCAGAAATACCCCCTGTATCGGCTCTGACAGATACGATAGAGTTTTTAATATCTGCCTCTGGTGAAGATTATATGGACCTTAATGACTCATACCTGTATTTGCGCGTGAGGATTATGAATCCTGATGGTACGGTGTTAGCCAATGCAGCCGACGTGGGCTTTATTAATTACCCTGGATGTACGCTTTTTTCCCAAGTGGACATAATGTTGGGAGATAGATTAATCACCCAGTCTTCAAATACATATCCATACCGGGGAATGATTGAATGTCTGCTAAACTATGGAAAGGATACTCTAGACACACAGTTTAGCACAGGCCTGTTTTGTAAAGACACCAGCGGCCATATGGATACTTCTATCACCGGTGACAATGAGGGGTTGGTGGGGGCGTGGTGCATACACCGGCAAGAGCCGCATTGTAGAGCTAATAGCACCCATACATGCCGATTTGTTTTTTAAAGAAAAACTTATGCTAAATGGCGTTGACCTTTCTCTGAAATTTATCCAAGCAAAAGATGACTTTGTGCTAATGACCCCTGGAAATGTCCTATTCACTGTGAAAATAATGTTGGCGAGTCTTTTTGTAAAGAAGGTGGCTGTGGCCCCCACAATACGCCTGGCAAATAGCAGGGCATTACAACATGCAAACGCCAAATATGCCATTGATCGGGTCGTGTTAAAAACATTTTCCATACCCGCTGGGACCCGAGTGTGCAATCAGGAAAATTTATTCATGGGCCAGATGCCTAAATTTGTTGTTTTAGCATTTGTAGATAATGAGGCATATACAGGATCGTATGCACGTAACCCATTTAATTTTGATAATTTTAGCACAGAGTTTATTACTCTGCATGCAGATGGTCAGTCATACCCCTCCCGCCCTTTCCAACCACACTTTGAAAGAAAGCAATACGCAAGGGAATATCACCAGCTAATTGAATCAACAGGCCGTCATTTAAAGGACCGCAGTCTGGCAATATCACGAGCCGATTTTGGAGAGGGATACACACTATTTTGCTTCAATTTGGCGCCCGATGGGGGTTGCTCAGGAAACCTGTCGCTGATTAAGACTGGGAATATATGTTTGGAAGCTCGTTTCAGGACCCCCCTACCACGTACAGTGACATTGATCTATTACTCTGTTTTTGATTCTATAGTTGAAATATCTAACCGTAGACAAGTGCTGCTCGATCATTATTAGCTATGAATACGGTAGAACTCACAAGCCTGCTTGTATTGAGAGTGGCTAGACACACAAATTTTCTAGGGGTGTTGGCGTGTGACCAGCTACCAAAAGATGTTATATGCATGCTACCTGCAATGGTTGTAGTGGATACCCATACTAGTGATATGCCGGGGGAACACTGGCTGGCCATATACATCACTGCAGACAAACATGGCTATTTCTTTGACAGCTTCGGCAATTCACCTACTAGTTTTCTGCGGCCTATAAATCAATTCCTCTTGAAAAATTGCATCGAGATTTATCATTCTAACACGCAGGTGCAAAACAACTATTCTACAACATGCGGCCAGCACTGTGTATTCTTCTTATGCAAAATTCAAAAAACAAGTCTTTTAATAAAGTGTTGAATATGTATGGTCCTAATCTGGTATGTAACGACTACATGGTGTGCCGTTTTATCAGCTGGATACACCCGGTGGTGGCCCACGCTCAAAAGTTTGTGTGTACAAGGCTCATGTGCCTCTTACAGATAGAGAATCTTGTGTAATGATGTCTTGAATTAATAAAAGAGTGTGTCAATGAAATTCTACACGACTGGTTATTTTAATCAAATATTTTATTTTAATGAGTATTATACATAAAATGATGTCAGCGCATCAAAATAGACAAATTCGGTTAAAAATAGATATTAAAATCAAATAGAAACATACATTTTGTCACTGTTTTCATTACATTCAAATGCTGGCTTATAGGGATTTGCATAAAAGAAAACATTTTTCCCCTTACAGACAGCCATATTTTCACGTGACATTGATACATTCATTGGTTAAAATAGAAAATATTAAAAAAATAAATTGAAATAGAGTAAATCAAATAGTGAAAAAATAGAAAATTGACGTTAAAAATACCTTGTCACTGTTTTTACATTCAATCGCCGTCTTATAGGGATTTGCATAAAAGAAGAAGATGTTACCCCCCACCCTTACAGACAGACATATTTTCATGTGACATTTATCAGGTAGAAATAGAAAATATTAAAAAATAAATTGAAATAGAATAAAAACAAACAGAAAATTGCGCTCATAACTCTGTACACTGTAATAAAAATAATCAGAAACTAGCCCATCGTGCCATGCTAGTGGGTGACGAATAACTTGCTGTGGTGGGAGTTAGACCGCTATTTGAAGCACTTGCGGTGCGTTATATAATGGTTGTAGGAGGCCTTAAGGGACTAGTAGTGCCAAGTCTAATATCTCCGTGTGATGAATCTGTTTTAAATGCAGCAATAGAACGATGTACGGATGTGTTTGGGATGACAGATAATGGTACATTCAAGTTTGCCAGGGTTTTTAAAAATAGACTCCACCCAGTAGGTCTAGATGAGCCAGAAATGTTATTATGTGTTGTGACGCTTTTCACCAAATCGTACAAATGGCTGCCTGATATATTTTTATTGTTTACAATGATTTCACCTTGCTTTGTCCATGATATTCGGTCGTTATTACGAGCTAATGAGGCCATAATATATTCGTCATTTCTCTTACTCCTTTTGGGGAGGTGTTTCAACACCTCTGAAATTAAACCGTCTTCTATGATGTCTTTTGACTCCTCTTTTGATTTGTCCTCAGGCAGTGATAATGTGATTACAGCTTTTTCTTGTTCACCCTGTTATACCATGGCCAGATATCTCTGTAGAATGTGTGCGTATCTTTTGGCTTTCTCATACACGTCAACGTCAGGCTGATTCAGAATTTCACCCATCGCCTGATCCAATTCATTTTGGGCGGCCTGTCTTAAAGATCCATTAGGGGGCTGTTGTGGTTGTTGTTGTTGTTGTAGCGAGAGCAGCTGATGCTGAGGCACTAAAAACATTTTCTGTGTATGCTCCATCTCAGGTCCGTGTGATGAGGCTTGTTATGAAGGGGATAGCGGCTCCTAGCAAAGGGAGGAGAAATCCTCCTGTCTGATTGGTGGATTTCCTCTTTTAAGAATGGTTAACTTTTTTATCTGCAACTAATCTGATTACTCTTTTCTTCTTCTTTAACAAATTGTATTGCTGGGTAGACAAGGGAATGTTACCTCTTAAAATGTTAAGAGCTATTTCACACAGGGCGTTAATAAAGTCCGGGCTAGCATTGCTAACAATAGCCCCCCTAGCTCTAGGAGCTAACTTGTGTAAGAGCTGCAGCAATGTGAGATTCCTCCGCATGCGCGATGACTTTATAACGCCTGCCGTTTCTTTGAAGTGTATACAACCTGTGGTGGTGAGAGTAACCCTGTTCTGAGTCTGAACATATCAGGCGTCTTGGTTTTATAATCTATTAGGAGATACCCGTATGTTGAACTCGTGGCGTCATTAAAAGCCTCCAGGAAATATTTACTATTACCGGGGTACATCTGTCTCCCCAAAATGTTTATTTGATTTTTGTTACGTGGGTTTTTAAATAGTATGATGTAGTTAGTATTTAAGCTTATTGTGCGGCTGGCTTTCCCTTGAATAAACGGATGTATTTCTTTGTCCTGCAAACCAAATTGAGGAATTAATAACAGGAGAAACGCATGGGACTTCAGACTATATCACTTAGCCATCAGATCACGTGAAATGATCCGGAATGAATTGAAGTCTCCACTTGCCCTTGTTACTTAAAGGCTAAGACCTACCCCTTAATCCAGGGGTCACCGTTCTATCTGACACCCATTGGATCCCTGAGGCCCTTCCCACACCACACATCACCAATCGTCACAAATAGGCGTGACATAGCTATAGCACCGTTATAGGACGGCTTAAAAAACAATACATTCCTATTATATCTGGGAAAATGCTCACAGACTAGCTAACTTGGTTCTGAACTGACATATCTTATTATTTGGGTATACTGACGATGATGAATTGCTAGGCAGTGTGACAAAAAAATCCATTCTCATTCATTGTAACCTGCTCTTTCCACAGTCAGATCTAAATGACTAGTTTACACATTCTACATCCTATTTTTATTTAAGATCTACAATGTCTTTTTCAGAAATCCATGAATTGAATTTTTCAGGCCACCCCAACCACTTCACAAGGGCCAAACGTTTACGCCCCGCCTGCTTTCTCCTCACTACCTTCTCTATTTTAAATGTCTTATTCTCATCAATAATCACCGGCTGTAACTCTGCCTCATAAAAGGTCCCTGTCAACGTGTCACCACTAATATCTTTTAGCTTATAGACCGGTGGTGTGCGACTTATAAGTTTCACTATTGTAAAAAACTCATCTGTAAACGTTTGTTCATACCCTTTTCTAAATATTCCCCTATGCTTTGATATCCTAACAGTATCCCCCAGTTGAAATTTAAAAGGTACCAGCACAGGCGGCTTCAGTTTGTACAGATTGATAAATACAGCTTTCTCATTGTCTTTATTCACTGCCGACGGGGCCATTTTTATCGAGCGATGGTATATGGTAAGAATTGTAGGCGGTAACCAGCTCGGGAATTGCATCAATATATCTTCGTGAGTTAACGGATGATAAAAAATCGCCACATACGTGTCTTGAAAGTCCGATTGAATCTCTCCACCACACTTGCTTTTGTCTCATTTGATGTTGAGAAATAATGAATTTTATATTGCTCCAGCAAATTATGAAAAGTGGTATTATAAAACTCTCCCTCGTCTGTTTGAACTTTCTGGGGTATCCGTCCATCACTTAGTATTTCTTTAAAGGCGTTTGTGACAACTGCCCCAGTTTTGTTTTTAAGACAGATCACCCAGGCGTATTTAGAAAACACAACAATATATGTCAGCAGATTTCGCACATTATCATTTTCTGATGAATATTCGCTCATATCTACCAGATCAATCTGAAATTGTTTGTTGATGCCGTTAACCACTACCCTGTTTCTTGGAAAATGTTTCATTTGCAGGTTTATGCAATGTATAGGTGTCCTGACGCTG
The DNA here is from genome assembly GCA_026937815.1 of Etheostoma perlongum. Taxonomy (NCBI): domain Eukaryota; kingdom Metazoa; phylum Chordata; class Actinopteri; order Perciformes; family Percidae; genus Etheostoma; species Etheostoma perlongum. Next base: position 7,301,165 of record CM049381.1, read on the forward strand.
TAAAAACTTTTGAACCGTTGGAATTGTTGGAGTGACGCCTGTACACTCTGCAACTGCTTCACGCAGCCTGCCTATCCCTTCTAATCCACCAGGGTGTGAAGGATCGTAGTATATCTTTTCCATAACCCCATCCATGATTCGTTTAGATACAACTGACCACATTAGCTTTGTGTCATACATTTTTATTTTCAGCACAACAGGTTATGACGTCATGGTTGCACATTCTATCACAGACAGTGTTTTTGATAACTCATTCACATCCGTTTTACTAATTATGAATGCATGTATCTCAAGCAATTCATGTAGGATATTATTACATTGTTTTTCTCTTACATACATACTCACTGTATCTACAATCATAGTGTAAAGGGTCAGCAGGTGATGCACTTTTATCCGTACAAAGTTATGTGTGAGGCTGGCTATGACTGAACAAAATGTTTCCACCACACACTCCCTTGCCATCAACAATGTTTGCACCATTTGAATCACCTCAACCCAGGGCCTTGTACAAATTTGGCCTCTTACAATTTCCATCATTTCTTCAAGCCTACAGACTTCGGCTGGGTCGACGTCGCTGTTACATTGGTACTTGGTATCATCACCCACCTTGTTAGCTATGATTTGGTCTAAAAGGCCTGACAATTTCATTATTACATATTGCTCATTGATTTTGTTATACATCAAACGCAGACAATTCCCCATGTTTACACTATTATGTTTTTTCTCCAGGAAGCTCAGAATGTTTTTCTTTTTCTCCTGTATAAATCCCTCCAGTAATCTCCGATTTCACGTATTTGTGCTACTTTAACAAAATCATCGCCTACTGTGGCATCGTACATTTCACGGATTTTGGCTGCAACATCTTCAGCTGATTTTAACTCATACAACACAGTTTCAGCCACTCCACGGATTATGGCATCATCAGCACTGATACTTTTCAAGTTCAGAAAGCGCCTTACAACTGCCACAAATTTATTGGTCAATAGTCTTTTCATAAGCACATCAAAGTGTTTTCCATAGAAATATTCAGGTATACTGGTTAAACACTGATGCTGTTTCTGGATTGGATGGTTGATCTGGTATCCATAACACACTTCCCCCCAGTACTGTGTAATGGGAAAATTACATTCAACCAATGATTTTCATATTAATTATTCATAATAGGATCTCCAAGGCCTCTCAGAGTATATGACTTCTGTATCTGTCATCTGTGTGTTTCTCCTTGATGGAGACAACTGGGTTTGTTATGACTCCACACCATTTCCTTAAAGAATAGATGACGTGGAGCCTGACAGAAACAGTTGCCTAGAGCAGTGTTTATCATAGCAGGTCCCAGGTCGAGACCATAGCCTATCCAAGAGACAAGATGTCCTTTTTCAGCTAAGATAGAATGACCGGTCAAGATACTTATACACGTGAGGTACAGATTCAGAAATACGTAATAGAACAAACTGTCTGCCTGAGGTCTGTTAATTGTTATGTTTGAGATTAAACTGTTTTCCAAACAAGGGTTTTTTCTCCCCTGGGGGCACTGGATATAAGGAACTGTCATATGTTACGCGAGACACAGAACTGTTGTCACTTTGTAACTCTGATTCATTGTGAACGCTGTTCTTGTCATTTTTGATTGTTCTCTCGAGAAAATAAGTAAACCCTTCCACCGAATACCTAAACTTTTAATCCAGTTTGCAGCCTGTCTTTATTTTGTTTCTACAAGGTCTCTTCTTCACTCAAATTCCTCCCTCGCTGTACAGAAACTTCCACAACAAACTTGGCGTTGTCGGCAGGATTTCAAGGAGGGATCAGATCGGGACTCCGCCGGTGACTGATGACAGCTAGCATCCAGGGATCTGATGATCACCTGCCTCTAAACCTTGCCAAAACATCTTTGAGAGACAGAGGGTCAGAAACCACGGAGGGCCCACTGATTCCACTCTGAAATCCAAACGAAAAGGAAGCAATTTCAAACAGCGGGGGTAAGTTGAAGTTTCAATTATCAACAATTTGAATTGGATATTGAGACAGTTTGTGAGACAGATATGGACCGTGGTTTCTCTGAGGGTATTCGGTGAAAGTCTATCTTTTGTTTTGAGAAACTTTGGGTTGGTTACAAAACAGGGAAAGGAGTTTTCTTTGGCACCCAGGTTGTTATGTATAACAGATAAGAAGCGCCAACTGACATCATTTCATCCAATACGGACTAGGACGAGGGTGACGGATAGGTTTTAAAATCATACGGATAAGCAGCCATCGTAGCTGTTTGTCAGGATTTAAGCGTTTAGGCAATCTGTCACAGATAAACAGTAAACTGTTTTGACAGGATTTCTAAGCGTTTTAGGAAATCTATCACAGATAAGCAGTCATTGTAGCTTAAATTAAGTTGCAGCTGTTTACAGGTTTTCATAAAGTTTACCGTGAACTAAACTGGGCCGTATAGTGACGATTATACGTGAAGAAGTACTTCGGCTGGTTGTTATCTGTTTTTCTTTTTTGTGGAAAAATGGGTAACAGGAGCACCACGCCACACGTTCCTTCAGGTCCAGTGGTGGATGAAATGATAAAAAAGTTTGGTCCGAAATCTTTGGAATGTCTGTCATATTGGACGACAAAACACGGTTTTCCTGAAAATGGTTCTTTAAGTACAGGCAAACTCAGAATGCTAAAACAGGATTTAGAAGAAGAAGAAAAACTATTGAGAGGGGGAAAAATGATTAGCAACCAAGATCTGATTCAAATAGAAAAAAACAAGGAATGTTTTAGTCAGTGGATGGAAGAAGCCACTCGCAGGGAAAGAAAACAGATGAAAAAACTAGTAACTAAGGAGGGAACAGACAATGCTGTTGAAACACAGAAAGGAGAAATGAACACTGTCACTAATGCATTTTTCCTCTATCCGAGTCTTAAAGATGGCGATCAGCTGCTCGACCCACCACCACCCTACCCTCCTCTGACATCCAGGCCGAAGGGAGAAACACCGTCCGTGTCTCCCCCAGAAGCAAGCACCAGGAGCGGACCAGTTCCCACACAGCAGCCACCTCGCTGCAAGCTCGCTCTCTACAAGCAGCCAGGGCCTCTCCCCCACCTACATTTGACAATAACAGCAGCATCGGGTACCGTCATCCAATGCTACAAGTCAGCAGAACAAGCTGAAAAGAAGAGAAACAGAAGTAAAATAACTTGGACAGTGTCAACGTTGGCTGGAGAGGGGGGGGCCAGAAGCAAAGGCAAAGCGAGAGGAAAAAGCAGAGGACGAGGTGGAGGGCAGAGGCCAGCAGTGGACCGAGACACATGTTTCAACTGCGGAGGAAGAGGTCACTGGGCAAACAAATGCCCATCCTCAAAGCAAGGAGGTGAACGACAAAGGGGTCCACCAGCTGGGGATCGCGTCTACAGCCAGCAACGGGCAGATGGACGGGGGGAGGAGAACGGGAGTGGTGGAGAGTCCGAGCCAGCTGATCTGCACCGGATAAGGGAAGTGAAAATGCAAAACACACTAACTAATCTGCTTGCAACGAAGTAAATGCTTTCACACGCTACAGCCCATAAACATCACACTCTTCCTCGCACGATAGGGAGAGTTCTAGACGCAATATTGTCACCTAGAAAAAGAAACATGTAGAAGGTATTACTACTTATGCAATGTTTTATCTGAGGTGTATAAATTGGCTACTACGATTTTGAATGTGCAGGGAAGGGATGTAGAGTTTTTGGTTTTTTAGGTGCCACAAAGTATGTTCTCCAAAAATCTTTATTTGTAAATCAAAAGCTTTCTAGTAAAGTAGTTCCTTAAAGAAGTGCAAGCAGAGCAATTCTACCAGAAATATTTTATACCCCCATGGATGTGTGTACATAAGGGATCCAAATGATTCGGAGCAGGAGAGAAGTGCAAAATGTTTGTTTTTGCTCTCTTCTGTGTCCTGTTAATTTGTTAGGTAGAGACCTAATGGTTGGCATAGGAGTTATCTCGAACTCCTACAGGTCTCAAGGTTGTGAGATTAGAAGTCACAGCACAGCCTGACTCATTGTTTTCATTGTTTTCACACACACACACACACATCTCAGCTGATTCTTCAGTGGTGGATCTCTCTGGGTCATGCTGCAAACCTGCTGCAAGAGGCCAGAGAGGTGATTTCACCTTCTGCTGACTTTAGGTCAAAACACAACTTACATTGCACTTGTTTGGTCTCATCAGAAACAGATGACATGTTTGTTGAAGATTTTTTTCAAAGAAGAAACAGATGAGCTTGAGTGTACTTACATTTACTGGCATGAAAACAAATGTGCAGGAGCAGTAACCTTGACTGATAAGCAGAGAATGTTTTTCAGAATTCAACACTCCCATGCTCATATCTCTTTGTCTAAATCTCCCACAGATCAGTGGAGAAACTTGGGACAATTTGTCCTGGACTGTGACCAGCTGACTGACTGGACTGAGACCGTGGATGGGAACGTACACACCTCCCCTTCCACGGGAGTTTATCGGAAACTCCTGTCACACCATGTGACTGCCGCGCGCAGTGTGTTCCAGCGGAAAGAAGCTGAAACACACACACACACATTTTTGAATAATGCTGTGAATGTCTCCCACAGATATCTCACCGTTGCTGTCCCAAGTGCCAACTCACCTGTGGGCAGCGCATAAATATGACGTGGGTCTCATCAAAAATTGTCAGCCTGTTGTCATCACACCGCGCTCAGACTTCAGGCCCAAAAAACATCAGTATCCACTGAAACAAGAAGCTGTTAATGGAATCAGACCGGTCTTTAACTCTCTATTGAAAGCAGGAGTTATTGTTCCATGTCCTGATTCACCTGTTCGCACGCCTATTTTCCCTGTCAAAAAAATTTTGCGATAAGGGAAAACCGGTCGAATGGCGTTTTGTTCAGGACCTCAAAGCAGTAAATGCAGCGGTTCACGCATGTGCACCCAACGTACCAAACCCGTACACTATTCTTCAAGGAATTCCTGGGGGGGCACAGTATTTCTCTGTTGTTGATTTGTCTAACGCTTTTTTTCAGTGTTCCAGTGGACAAAGACAGCCCTTTCTGGGTTGCCTTTTTATGTGATGGTAAGGTATACACATTCACACATTTAGGACAAGGATTTGTTGACAGCCCTACTATCTACAACGAAGCACTGAGAGAGAGCCTTGAAAGCTTAACTATTGCACTATTTCATTTTTGCTGTCACCTGGCAGCAGAGGGGCACAAAGCTAGTTTAGCAAAATTGCAATTTGTGAAAAAAGAAGTGCATTTTTTGGGTCATGACATTTCAGCGTCAGGGAAAACATTGTCTCCATCTCGGATTGAGGCAATAGTTTCCCTCCCAAAACCTGCAACAGAAGAACAAATGATGTAATTTCTAGGAATGTGTTCCTATTGTCGTGTTTTTATCCCAAATTATGCTCAGTTAGTTCAAACTTTAGCTGACATAATACATGGTAACAACTTGTCTGCACACAACCGCATCACGTGGACGACCGAGGCGGGTCAGGCGTTTGTAAATCTTAAAAAAGCTTTTCAAAGCCCTCCGACTTTAAGTCTGCCCAAACCCTAAACTTCCATTCACTCAGACGGTGAATGAAGGTTTGGGCTGCATGACGTCTGTTCTTTTGCAGCCCCACGGTGACAGGCTCTGGCCTGTGGCCTATATTTGCTCCATTAACATTGTTAGTGCCACATGTAGTTTCTCTGATCCTATTGGAGTATCGATCTTCACATTTATCTGCAGCACGATATCTACAGTATCACACATGTCTGCTTGATATGCCTAATGTCACTGTTAAACATTTTACAGTACTTAACCCTGCTTCTCTTGTGCCCACACCAGGAAAGGGAGAGCCGCATGATTGTTTTGGCTGAGTTGCAACACACCTGTGCTAAAGGCGTCCAGATCTGACTGACACACCAGTGCCAAATTCAGATCTGGTTTTGTATGTGGATGGGTCAGCCTCACGCTGCCCTGACACTGGCCAGGGACAGGTAGGGTTTGCTGTAGTATCAGATGCAGAAACTCTAATTGCTAAATCTCTTCCCAAACACTTCTCTGCGCAGGCTGCTGAACTCATTGCTCTCACTGAAGCATGCAAACTGGCTGAAGGTTCGTCTGTTACGATCTATACGGACTCCAGGTACGCCTTTGGGGTTGTACATGATTTTGGGGCATTGTAGAAACACCGAAACTTCCTCAAATCCGATGGTAAGCCTATCTTGCATCACAGACTGATAGATGACCTTCTGACGGCTATCTTGCTCCCATCACAGATAGGCATATGCAAATGTTCCGCACACACTGGGGCAACTGACGAGGTCTCCAGGGGAAATGCTCGTGCAGACATGGCTGCAAAAGCTGCTGCACGCCTTCCCGTGCCACTGGATGACGCGTTAGCTTGCTCCACCGCAGATTTTTCACTTCCAGATTCAGTGGCAGCTATGCAGACACATGCTACAACACAGGATAAAACACAGTGGAAAAGTGCAGGGTGCACCTTTAAAGAAGGTGTCTGGCTGGGGCCAGATTCAAAACACTGCTTTCCGCGCCATTTCTTTACACAGTTTGCAAAGTTGACACATGGGCGGGATCATGTGTCAAAGGGTGGTATGCTGTCTCTGTTAACACAGACATGGTTCACAAAGGGCTTCACAACATTTGCAGAAAGATTTTGTAAAGCTTGCATGACATGTGCACAACGCAATGTAGGCAGGCCAGTGACTGTAACACAGCAGGCAGGACATCCACCACCGACACAAGCATTTGAACATGTGATGATAGATTTTGTTGAGCTCACACCGTCAGAGGGGAAAAAATGTTGTTTGGTGATGGTTGATATGTTTTTAAAATGGGTGGAGGTGTTTCCCGCTTCAAAACAAACTGCTTCAATGTTAGCAAAAGCTCTAATGACAGAAATCATTCCCAGATGGGGAATATCAAGTCGGTAGTCAAGCAATAACGGCACATTAAGAACAAAACTATGTACATGCGAATGAGGGTAAGAACGTGCAGTAACCTCCGTCCTTTTGAGATTCTTTTCGGCAAACCACCCAGTGTGGGGCTAGAGGCTTCTAAAGCACCCCTTCCCTCCACAGCTCTGTGTGAGCATGATATGTTGAGTAGTGTGTACAACTGTCTTCTGCTCTCTGCCATAAGAATCCAGGTTTCACCTGCCCTGTCCCACCCAGCTCCACACACTGCAGCCAGGAGATTTCGTGGTCGTAAAAACTTCAGGAGGGAAAACTGGCAATCCAAACGCTGGCAAGGTCCCTTCCAGGTTCTTCTGGTCACCCACACGGCAGTGAAGGTTGCTGAGCGGGCTCCGTGGATCCACGCATCACACTGCAAGAGAGTCCCATCGCCAGAGGACGAGCCAGTCCTGCCAGGCACCCGGAAATCCGTGACCTGACAGACGGCGTTCTGTGTCACCAACGACACACACACACACCAGAAACGAGACAGTGGTAAAGGCTGACTCCGACGGTGTGTCACGTGCTAGTGGACGAACCTCTGACACCAGAAGAAATCCACTACACCAGAAGCAAGACAGCCTGATCTACAGCCCGGTACTGCATCGCCCAGCCACCCACACACACACAGCACCTTCCTAAAGGGCGCAGCAGGCTTGCTGTGACGATGGAAGAACACAGGAAGAGACAGACATGGTGTATGACATAAATGTATTCTTGTTCCCTGTTTTCTGTCTGTGTTGGTGGGGGTAGCATTTTGGTTGTTAGACAGATATGATAGAGCTAAATCTGACAACACCATTTATTATAACACCAGTTCTTCTCCCATTAATGTTACTACTGATGTACGGTACACACGCAAACTCAGTTACAACCGTGCGATTACTTTCAGTCCGAAATTAAAATGACAAAATCAACTCAAATGATTAACATTGTGCAAAATAAATGGGTTCATTCTCCCAACAAAGACGACGCATTCTCCTCCAACGTATGACTGGGTTCAATCAGCAAATTTACATGCGATGTAGGGATCAATGACTCATGTTTTGTGTGTTCATTGTTTCCCCACTCACAGAAACAGCCATTAAACCATTCGTGCTAGACCTAAATAACTCTTATTTGTGCACTGACTGCATTTTACCTTAAGAGCTTAATGTAAAATGACGAGTTACGGTAGCAAATTTGTCTCAGGAATTCCTCCGTGGTAGGGTGTAGTAAATAACGCACATAATATTGATAAAATACATGAAAGTTTGGAAAATCTGACCGCCGTCGTGGTTCAGCAGATTTTTCTCCAACCCTTTGAGCTATGCTTAACATGTTACTTCAGCACCAGATGGGTCTAGATTCACTGTTAGCAGCTCAGGGGGAGCCTCTGTCATGTATTAGGTGATCAATGCTGCACATTCATCCCAGACATTGAAGGTAACCTCACAGACACCGTACATCAGCTAAAACAACTCGCCACTTGTCTTAGGGCTCAAGATGTCCCTCACACTGATTCTGGGTGGGACTGGGGCGCTTGGATAATTGGGAGGGGTGGAAGGCTAGGATGGGGAAAATTGTGGTTCCAGTAATCTCTGTGATCTGTTTCTGTTTTGAAGTATTTGTTGTATTATCCCATTAATATGAAAAATGATTTCCTCTTTGTTCACTATTGAGAAAGGTCAGTATCAGGTCTTACAACTCAAAGATGATGGTCCTGAATTGTTTCATTTGCCCTCTTTCAATGAGGACGGTTGCAACTCGGACTCAGCTTCCGAATTTGAGTAGTTCCAGATTCATAAAACCATTTTTTATTCCCATTTTCCTTCTTTTAGACTAGATGCAGTGGTAGCTTAAACTAAGAGGTTTAAATTCATCACAAAAACATTTTTTTGGACATACAGATATGCATGTCTTTTTAGTAATTTTCAATTGTGTTGTGATTAGTATGTAATCAAAAGGGGGGGAATGTAATGGGAAAATTACATTCAACCAATGATTTTCATATTAATTATTCATAATAGGATCTCCAAGGCCTCTCAGAGTATATGACTTCTGTATCTGTCATCTGTGTGTTTCTCCTTGATGGAGACAACTGGGTTTGTTATGACTCCACACCATTTCCTTAAAGAATAGATGACGTGGAGCCTGACAGAAACAGTTGCCTAGAGCAGTGTTTATCATAGCAGGTCCCAGGTCGAGACCATAGCCTATCCAAGAGACAAGATGTCCTTTTTCAGCTAAGATAGAATGACCGGTCAAGATACTTATACACGTGAGGTACAGATTCAGAAATACGTAATAGAACAAACTGTCTGCCTGAGGTCTGTTAATTGTTATGTTTGAGATTAAACTGTTTTCCAAACAAGGGTTTTTTCTCCCCTGGGGGCACTGGATATAAGGAACTGTCATATGTTACGCGAGACACAGAACTGTTGTCACTTTGTAACTCTGATTCATTGTGAACGCTGTTCTTGTCATTTTTGATTGTTCTCTCGAGAAAATAATTAAACCCTTCCACCGAATACCTAAACTTTTAATCCAGTTTGCAGCCTGTCTTTATTTTGTTTCTACAAGGTCTCTGCTTCACTCAAATTCCTCCCTCGCTGTACAGAAACTTCCACAACAACTGATAAAGCACGATGCCCAACAGGTGTAGAGAAGCCGTCTTAATGCCCTCTATGAGCAGAGTCGGTCTTGTCATGTCCACCACAATCACACTCAAGCTCTGGGTCTAACCATGCGTCGCCACACCCCAGCTGTGCGTTGTCAGAGGCTATGGGAGATATGTCTGGACATGTATCACCTCCGAACAGATGTGTGCCCCTAGAGGTAGGGGGGACCCCAGAGGGGGCTGGATCAAAAGAAAGGGGGGTAGAGGAGGGGTCAAAGGTGATGGAGGTGCCAGGAATTGTTCAGGGGTTTTGAATGATGATGATGATGATGATGAAGATAGAGGTGGGGATCCGGTGACCGTCAGAGGGGTGACCAAATTCCACCTTCCGGGAGGAGTACGGGGGGTAGGGTAGCACAACTCCAGCCCTTCTGGAAGAATGAAGTAACAATCACTCATCACATACATATTAAAGCCAGACTATCTTTTGTCATTTGTTCAACACATATTTATACCCACCATGTTCCTAGTCTCTGTGGCTGACAATTTTAGGCATATAAAGCGATGGGGGTAGTGCATGGGGGTGATGATCACCGTCGTCAAACATAAGGCTCTTCTTTATCTTCTCATAGGTGCATCTTATACTATCTCTTCTGATGACATAGTCGATTTTATCAAAGTGTTTCTTCACCGCCTCCCAATCACACCATTGTATAAAGAAGACGTTCTTAAACCATTCTTCATGCTCCTTGGCAGAGACGGGGTAAGGTTTTAACATCCAGTCCGTGCGGCCTCTGGTAGCAACAAGTTTCTCTTTTTCCGCACAAACTCTGAGAAAAATAAAATCCTCTGGACATCTATTGAATCTATCTGCTTCCACCCGATAGATTTTCTCTTTTTTATAGCTATTCCACTGTGCTACATAAATAATCTCAGGAAAACCTGGAATATTGAGATCCTGACAGGCTACAGATCTAAAAAGACGCCAATCTTTTAAACTTAAAGCGTACTCTGTTTTAGCCTCGGACTTTAACTCTTGATCACACACACACACCGCTAAAGTAACACATCCTTCACTGTAGCCAACAGAATATTCATATCCGTTGACACCCAAAAACTCAAAACTAGCCGTACAACATTCAGCTTTGCTTTTAGTGAATATCTCGGGCCACATTCTCTTCTTCAGCGGCGTATAACGCATTTCAAATGTAGTGCTAGGATCACAAATATCTTCTCCATTGGCCAAGCTCTCTCGGGCATCAAATTCATCCAAATTCATCCATGTCTAGGCAGTACAATTCCAGAGTTCAACGTACTTTAGGCAGCAGGGTAACTGAAGAAATGAGGTGACAAGTCTGCACTTAACCTCGCTACTTGAAGGCTAAGACCTACCCCTTAATGCATCGTCACACCTCTATCTGGCAGCCATTGGCTCCCTAAGGCCCCTCCTATACCCAACATCATCAAACGTCACAAGAATGTGTACATGTTCCTCCCTCAAGGAGACTTGAGGCGGCGGATTAGGCCATTTTCAAACCCCCTCCATTTTGACCTCCTGACCTGAGGGGGGATATCCGGAACCCCTCCCTAATATGATACATGCACACGTCATAGCTGCGCGCGCACTAGTGCACTTACAGCGGGGGATTATGCAAATCTTTTTGACCCCCCTTCATACTAGTAAATGTAAATGTGCTGTATTTATATAGCGCTTTTCTAGTCTTAACGACTACTCAAAGCGCTTCACCATTCACACACATTCATACACTGTGGCCGAGGCTGCCGTACAAGGTGCCACCTGATCAGATAAACATGCACACACATTCACACTCCGATGCGCAACTCGGGGTTCAGTGTCTTGCCCAAGGACACGTCGACATGGGACTGCAGGGCCAGGGATTGAACCACCAATCTTCCAATTGGCAGGCAACCGCTCTACCGCTGAGCCACAGCCACCCCAGTGCTCCCTAATCACTACTAAAATGTCTTCCCATGTGCAGTGATTCCTTCTGAGTGAACACAGTGAATCTGATGCTGGAGATGTGACAGAAATGAATGAAAGTTAGTTCCTGTGAAGATACTGCAAGAAGAGCTTTGGGACCAATGCAGTTTATCGCCAGCTGATCATACCCATACATTTCTCCTCTGTACCAAATTGGTGAGTTGTGGTCCTCTTTTTTCAATATATTAAGTAAAGCTCTAAACATCACCCTTGACTACAGCCCTCTTTGGGGGCCTCCTGTATTGGCCAATCTCTCCGATAAACACTTAGATGTTATTGCTTTTGTGTCACTTATTGCCCGTAGATGTATTTTGTTACACTGGAAAAGGGGATATATGATATGATTGGATATCATAGGCTATGAACAAAAAACTAAAACTGGAACCTGTACCTTTTCTGTTTATGTGTATTGGTATATTAGTTTTCAATAAAAAAACATAAAAAAGAAATAAGTGACAGATAAGGGAAGTCTGAACAGCTCAGCAAATAAATGAGGAACGCTGGCGAAAACATATCCGGGCATCTTGTGGACAGTTAAGAAAGTGGGAACGTGGCTAAAGAAGCAGAATATGGAATATTTAATCAGCGGTGAGGAGTGGAATTGGTGAGGGCTTTGTTGCTGTTGCTAGTGTGAATGAATGTATGAAATGCGATCCAGAAAGTCAAGTTTGAGTAAGAGATCCATCCAGTTCGAAGGTATGCTACAACACTGCACAAGTACATTGGACATATTTGCTTCACTTGACAAATTATTCTATTAGGAATGTGCATGCATTTTTTGGGCCACCTTGCCAGAAGATGTTGTATTCAGTAGCAAGGACCACGCCACAACAGTATCGTCATCTAACCCATAATTTCACAAGTTGGAGGGAGAAGTTGTTTCGTCATCACAAACTTCAGGCCTAAGAAATGTGCCCTCATTAAACAATAAACAGTAGCAACCTGGTCTAGATTACCTACATCCATTATCAGATATTGCAAACCAGCCCAATTAAGATGGCATTAGTCAACACAAAGTCAATGAAATTTAGGCTTACCCTTTGCAGTGATTGCCTAGCCTAGATTCCTAGAAGCCTAGATTCCAGGCTTGATTCCAAGAGTATATGGCTGCATCCTGGAGCGTCCCATGTCATCCGTCCAGTCTCATGAGGTCTCGTCTCATGCGGAGGTGTGTCCAACGGTAAATTCAGAGGGTCAAAATACGAAATTGCGAATAATTTTCCAGACGGAGTCACGGGTAAATTTGTGACCACGTTTGTTGCAATCAATTGAAAAATGTTAAAAACTGTTAAAGTTACATTTTTGCCATACACATAGTTTACCGATTTCTGAATGTTATAGTTGTGTTGACAAGATAAATGCAGACTATTGTCTGGAATAAAATAAGCCTGCGTCAACTATCATGCTAATTAATAAAATACTTTTAATATATATTTTTTGTTTTTGACTAAACAGTAACGGCAATCATACAAATGAATAAAATACTTCAAAATATGTCTACAAGATAAATGCAGACTATCACACTGATGAAAAAAACACCTAAAATATATGTTTGTCTATAAAATAAATGCAGATTATAGGCAAACTAAAAAAATCCTTCTGCCATCCCTGAGTTTCTACTTTTCAAAATAAAAGATCGCATCTGGATTAAAATACAATCTCTCTTACTTTTCAAAGTAAAAGCTCGCTGCAACTTGGATCCAAGTTGCAGCTATAGGAATTTCTCTTCCGACAGAGGTCAAGCATTTGGTTTTGTTTTTAATTTTTTTTCCCCCCTTTCATACAATACAACACAAAATACAATAGAACCGCTGGCGCGGAAGTGGAAGAACAATACAATCGCATTCTGGCCCAAGACCGTGGCAGCAGAGATACGCAGTCAAATGCAGGACGGGTCCCAGAGAAAAATACAACCGCGTTCCGTCCCGGGTCCCAGAGACCCGACAGCATTCTGCCCCGGGTCTCAGAGACCCGACAGCCAAGGCCGCGGTATTAGAAAAATACAGTCCAAGGCTCTCGCCATGCTGATGAGCAGTTGTATTTGCATGTCCCAGTGAAGTGTGAAAACAATATAGAATATAAAATTAAAAAGAGTCTTGGATAGAGTGTAACATGTTTATTTTTTGCATTCTTGTTTTTGTTGTGTGCAGAATCAGATCCTTGTTATCCCTCCTCAGGAGATCCTGCCGTTAGTTGGCAGAAATGCGTCGCTAATGCAGGTTTCATCAGATGTAGCAACGTTAATATAGAACATATGATATGCAAACTATATGTATGGCAAAATTGTTACTTTAACAGTTATTAACGTTTTTCAATTGATTGCAACAAATGTGGTCACAAATTTACCTGTCTGGAAAATTAATCGCGATTTTGTGTTTTTGACCCTCTGAATTTGCCGTTGGACACACCTCCGCATGAGACGGGACCGCATGAGACGGAACGGATGACATGGGACGCTCCAGGCTGCAGCCATACCCCTCTCCTTGATTCCAAACTATCACTAAAATCACACTGAACATGTGTTACAGTAAGTGAACACTGGAATGAATCATTTACATAAATCTCATAATTGCTTCATACTCTTTTTTGCGTTAGGGATAGCAATGACACTAGTATGTTTAGACTCTGATAATAGTATTTGGGGATTACCTTGGACCTCTGTTGCGGGATCCTGCCCAATCATGTTTGTTTTTAATTAACAAGTTCTACTTTGAGGCTTTCTATCCATTCTGATACCTTATTTACATTTCAAGTACAAAATAAAGTAGAACTGCACGCAGTTACAACGGGGTCCAAGCCTCCCCGCGTCAGTCGTCCCCAGCGAAGTCAAAGTTTTCGCAATTTTTCAGACCGACTTTTCGTAAAGTAATGATGGCTACTCGTTTCTCTTTACTTAGCTGATTGGTTCTTACCATAATATGAATTCTAACAGTTGTTCAATAGGGCTATTGTTGGAATATAAAAATATATAAATGTTATATTTATATAACTTATACATTTGAGGTAAAAGGCAAAGAGCATTATTTCAACATAAATGAAGTCATGCATTAAGTTTGTTGTTCATGCATTAAGTTGTTTTGCAATACTCTGTTCTATAACATAAGATGTTCTGGTACATTCCGTTATAATCCAGCCTCTCCTAAATATGACAGAAGCAGAATTGATTGTTAGGGACGCTTCCTGAATCTGGTTCCAGTCCCTCTTTTACAGCCCAACTGATCTTTTGCTCTGCAAGTCCTGAAAGGGTCATAAACTTTCAGTCACATTCCAACTGAAAGATAACGAAATAAGCATACAAACACATCACTGTGGCCTAGAGACCCCACCCTTAGTGGATAAGACCAGGGGTGCAAGAGCCGAAGAGCCAGACAAAGGAAGGGGAGAGCTGTGATAGCTTGATCCAGGTAACTTTGTCTCAGGATATCCTATGTAATAAAAAGGATTCACACATTCAACACCTGAGATTCTGACTACTAATTGACTAAACCCTGAGACCGGAGCAGGATTTAGCTCCAACACTATCGGCTGTGTATCAACCTGACTTCTGCACAACACAATTGATGGTCACCACCCCATTAATAGGGCAGGAAATTCCACAAATTAACCCTGACAAGGCCCATCTGTGAAGTGAAAACTATTTCAGGTGACTACCTCATGAAGTGAGAGAACACCAAGGGTTGGCAGCAAATGGAGCAGGATTTAGCTCCAACCAGCCGGAACTTGTGATCTGGTGGGGCTTACCTCTACGCACAGTCTCGGTTCTGGAACCGTACTCCTGGATAGGGGTTGGACTCTGTCCTACTCCGTAGTTGCCCAGGGTGTGAGGCGCCGGGCGGGCGTAGGGATGCTCATAAGTGTACCAGAGCACCCTAGGCCAAAGATCAATGATCGATTTTATAATCGTCTCATCTGATCTGAGGCCGTATGTTTTGGGACACTCGGGTGAAGAGAGGGGAAGAGCTGTCAACTGATCACCATCTGGTGGTGAGCTGGGTCAGGGGATGGTGGATGACTCTGGACAGACCTGGTAAGCCCAAACGAGTAGTGCAGGTAAATTGGGAACATCTGGAGGAGGCCCCTGTCCGACGGACTTTCAACTCACACCTCCGGCGTAGCTTTTTGTGCATCCCTGTGGAGGCTGGGGGCATTGAACCTGAGTGGACAATGTTCAAAGTTTCCATTGCTGAAGCTGCGTCGGCGAGCTGTGGTCTTAGGATCTTAGTTGCCTCAAGGGGCGGTAACTCACGAACACCCTGGTGGACACCGGTGGTCAGGAAAGCCGTCCGACTGAAGAAGGAGTCCTTCCAAGATATGTTATCCCGGAGGACTCTGGAGGCAGTTGCAAGGCACCGACGGGCCCGAAGGGCTGCAGCCTCTGCCGTGACAGAGGCAAAGCAGCGGGTGGGGGAGAAGTTTGGAGAAGACATGGAGAAGGACTTTCGGTCAGCACCAAGGTGCTTCTGGAAAACCGTTCGCCACCTCAGGAGGGGGAAGCGAGGAATCATCCAAGCTGTATACAGTAAGGATGGGACGTTGTTGACCTCAACTGGGGAGGTAATAGAGCGGTGGAAGGAGCACTTTGAGGAACTCCAAAATCCAGCTGGCACGCCCTCTGTTTGAGAGACAGAGCTGGAGGATGATGGGGGATTGTCGTCAATTTCCCTGGTGGAAGTCGCTGAGGTAGTCAAACACCTCCACAGCGGCAAAGCCCCAGGGATTGATGAGATCCGTCCAGAAATGCTGAAAGCTCTGGATGTGGAGGGGATGTATTGGTTGACACGCCTCTTCAACATTGCGTGGGAGTCTGGGACGGTGCCTAAGGAGTGGCAGACCGGGGTGGTGGCTCCCCTCTTCAAAAAGGGGGACCAGAGGGTGTGTGCCAATTACAGGGGTATCACACTTCTCAGCCTCCCTGGTAAAGTCTACTCCAAGGTGCTGAAAAGGACGGTTCGGCCGATAGTCGAACCTTGGATTGAAGAGGAACAATGCGGATTCCGTCCTGGCCGTGGAACAACGGATCAGATCTTCACTTTCGCAAGGATCTTGGAGGTGGCCTGGGAGTATGCCCAACCAGTCTGTATGTGTTTTGTGGATCTGGAGAAGGCGTATGACCGGGTCCCCCGGGAGAAATTGTGGGAGGTGCTGCAGGAGTATGGGGTGAGGGGGTCCCTTCTCAGAGGCGATGGATGTTGCGTAGATAGAAGTAGGCAGACCGGGTAATGTTTTTGATATGGGGTTGAAAGGATAGTGTGCTGTCAAGGATGACACCCACACTCTTAACCTTGGGGGAGGGTGAGACGGAGCAGTTGTTAATAGTGAGAGAAAAACCATGGCCACGAGAACTAGGGATGCAGAGGGTGCTGCAGCATCCCTTAGCAAAAGGACAAACAACTACAACCATAATTAAAAAAAAAACATTTATGTTTAATAAATTGATTATTAATATAAACCTAATCCCTTTCATTAGAAATTAAATGTAATACATTTTGCATTTTCATAAGTAGTTCATAAACACATAATTTGATTAGAATGAATCTGCTGATTTTCGCTGCGTGCCTCTGACGCTGATGAATGAAGATAGTTGTGGGAACCACGAAATCCCCTTTGTGTGTCTCTTTGCCATCAACCCGGCTACTGTCTGCCTTTTTGTGCCTCGATCCATGCAGATCTATCCCACATTTTACGGATAGAGCCTGCTAGGGATCCACTAGCAGGTCACAAGCCCCAGTAAAAGAGGTCTAAAGGGACATCCACAGTAAGAAGGATGACTAGAATGATAATATAGTATAACATTCTGTCAACGGTGGCACCAAGCATGCACTGCACACTATAGATGTAATCATAGACGCCTCACAGGATATTAATGATGCTACGTCTGCGGTAACAGGATACATACAGTTCTGTGAGGATTTATTTCTTCCTAAAAAGACAAGTAAACTCTACCTAAATAATTAGCCAGGGGTTACCCCAGAAAGGAAAGAACTGTTGAATCACAAAAAAAGAGACTGTTTCAATCAGGAAGTACCAAAGCAGAAATGAAAGCTGCGCAGTATTAAAATTAAAAAGAAAATCATGGATGTAAAGCATCTTATGAAAATAAAGTGCAGTAGTTTTTTAATCATGATGCAAGGAGAACCTGGCAAGGCCTACAAATCATGGTATGAACCTAAAATGCATACTTTAAATGTGGCAGATGACTAGGTATTTTCTACTGAATTAAACACATTTTATTGCTGCTTTGATGAGGTTGAGTATTCTGAACAGCAGACAGAGGCACTGAAAAGAATAAAAGATTTAACTGGCAGGTTAAGGAAAAGGTCGTGGGGGGGCTTACGCTTCAATGACACACGGGAAGAACGTGGCGGTTGGGTTTAGGAGAAGAAGAACGGGACAGTTGGGTTTAGGAGAAGAAGAACGGGACAGTTGGGTTCAGGAGGACATGTGGGACATGATGCCCGTACCGTAGTCTCTCTTAGTGCTACGTCATTTTCCGACCCCGTGGAGGTGCCCCCCCACTGTTCAAACGTCCTTATTTTACAAGTTCAGAGTGAGAACAGGTTCATTAGTTAGATAGATATTTATTTACCCCAATAAAATGGGAAATTACAGTGTTACAGCAGCAAAATCAGTCACACAGCTCAGAATATAGGTATAGATGAAATACTAGGATACAATATACATACAATATACTGTACATGAAATAATAATAAGTACTATTTGTAGATTAAGTGCATTTTGATCCTGATTCTTTTGTACTTGCAATTAATCAAATCTTAATTGTGATTTAGATTCTGGGTACTAACGATCCCAAAAACAAAATTATCTGGAAAAAAATATTACTATTATTATTATAAAGTAATTTGCACATTAAGTCTTGAATTAAACTCTTATTTTGTCTGAATGACCTTCCAAAAGCTAAATCACTTTTTTTTGTGGCATTTAGGCTTTTGTTACAGCTTAAGACATGAACAGGGGGGCGATGACATGCAAGAAAGTGACCCTGCGACCTCTGAGTCGAGGACTGAGCCACTACACATGGGTGAGCGCTCCACCACTAGGCCATCCAGGCACCCATGTACTTTTTTATATTAAAAAGTTAAAAAGGGAAAAGTATAAAGGTATTAACAGTTCAAGTTTTTTTTTTACTGTTGATTTGTTTCACTAAGTATTTCAATAAATGCAACATGTTTCTCAAAAGTCAGCAAGTAATCGTGGTTACTAATGATCACAATCATGATCATAATCAGTATTTCTACACACTAATGACACTCATTACAGTCTCCTTACATCAGCCGTGGGCTTCTGTGGACGCCATATTGGTGTTGTTGAAATAGATTGCATCATACACACACACACACTAAAAAACAATCCCAACATTCTGAGGACTTTGTTACCATACTACTAACCCTAACCCATATACATTTTTATATTAAAAAGTTAAAAGGGGAAAAGTACAAAGGCAAATTTAACAGTTCAAGGTTTTTTTTACTGTTGTTTCAATAAATGCAACATGTTTTCCAAAAGTCAACAAGTAACCGTGGTTACTAATAATCATTTCAGTATTAACCAAAATAATTCTTTCCATAGTCGAGCAGTCCTATGTTGAATGCTGGACTTGTATTAGAGTATTTCTGCACTGTGGTACTTTTATTTAAGTAAAAGATCTGAGTACTTCTTCCTCCTCTAGTGTGGCATAGTTTAACAGTTTATTATTAAGTCAGCAAAATGACTCAGTAATGTTACTTTAATTAAACTTTTCATCGGTAGGAGAAAAACTACTTGGCATTTATCATTTCTGAAGTTTTGTAGTGTTGCTTCAATGTTATTTTTGCAGATTGAAGATTGTTGTTAAAGTGTGATGTGTTTAATTGTTCTCATAAGAAGAAGAAATAATGACCTGTTGACCAATTACTCTGATAATGACTTCAGCCAACTTTGCTACTTGTTAAGAGCCCTTCCAGTCCCAGGGCTGGCTGTGGTTGTGATAACTGTTGTTTCTCAGTTGTCCCCTGAGGCCGAACCCTGTGACCACTGGGTGATAATTATCTGGCTGCAGTCAGACCCCCCCCCCCCGAGGCCTGGCATGGTATCCATCCACACTAATGACACTCATTACAGTCTCCTTACATCAGCCGTGGGCTTCTGTGGACGCCATATTGGTGTTGTTGAAATAGATTGCATCATACAAATTGGAGGCAGGCACACACACACACACACACACACACACACACACACACACACACACACAAACATACTAAAAAACAATCCCAACTTTGCTTTATAGATTCACTTTCTGAGAACTTTGTTACCATACTTTGACCTCCTATAACATTACAAAGGTTTATTAAGACCATTGTAAATTAAGAAGGTGGAGGGGGGGTTAACATTTGGAGAAAACCCCCAGAATTTCCGAGATTAAAGTTGTAATGGTGCTTTTGTTTTTAGCAAACAAGAGTGCGGAGTGTGTATCCAGAACAAACGCGACATTTAAAAAAAAAAATCTAACCAGACACCGACAGATTATCTACTCTCTGCACTATTCTCACTTTTCAACTATTCAATATTGAGTGCTATTAGGGGCTTTTGCATGTTGTTTCCAATATTGCACACTGTTACTTTAAAAAAAAAACAATATATAAAAGAAAGGTTTTTATTTAGCTTTTCAAGTAGCGCATCAAACCCTCCCGTACATCCCGGTCTTCTTCCTCTGCACCCTTTGACAGTGTCCCCCACGGCTCTGCTGTCCCAGATGCATCCCAGTCATTGTCATGAGCTTCTCCATGACTCTTATAAAGATTATACGAAGCCCAGCAGGTCAGATCCAGAGATTTCACCCGTCGTACATCGAACGCCCACCAGACGGTCTGCGGCAGCGATTTTGCAAAGCGTTAATGCTCTGAAGCACAAACGGTACACAGCATACATATTTTGGTGTGTAATGATGGTTGCTAAATTTCATGTACTTTATATAGCGTATAGTAAATACTGACTGTGCCCCTTAACACATGCAAATGTTAGCTAACGTTACCAGGAAACTTAACTTACCCTTTTGTGTCGGCAAAAAATAGTCAGGTCGACGTCTGAACTCCGTCGGAATTCCCAAACTCCTGTTTTTTTTTCAGTGGTGATTTTTGTTGCTTCCTTCAGCTTCTTTTTTGAAAACAAAAAAAATCTTCTGGCTGTGGCAAGTACCCGACGTGCTGTTGTGAGTCGCGTTGAAAATTACATCATCACGCATTGTTATGGTGACCAGCCACGCTGAGGCGTTACTCAATCTGCAATGGAAAACGGACGCAGAGTGCATCGAGTAGAGTAAAGGCGAGTAGAGTCGAGGCGAGTTGAGCTAATACCAACAGTGGAAAAACGCCATAAATAGTGGGGTCTTCAGAGTTACTGCAAGGGGGGGGATCATTGTTAAAAAGTTTGTGTCTGAGAATATATATAAACATGAGTCCAACATATTATTAGCAAAGGTAAATCGGCCTATTTGTGATTTGATTTGAATATACACAACACTGATGACTCATCAGCCTGTAAGGTAGATACACTGGGCTACATGTATGTTCTTTAACATTAAAACGTGATATATAAATATATGACATTGATTAGTTTTAATAGATTAGTGTTGTATGCACATGCTCTGTCTCTCTTTTACCTAAGGGGTCCTTGGCCTAGAAAATGTTGGAGACCCCCGCATTAAATCATATATATATATATATATATATATATATATATATACACACACACACACAGTATATATATGTTTGTTTATTGTGTGCAAGGTTAAATCTGCATGCTAGTAATTTAATTTATTATTTATAATTTAAGTTTAATTCTAGTAAATATTAAGTTTTGGTGCCTAAACCTAACCAAACTGCGACGTTCTCTGGTTTAGATATGAGATTGGGTTGTATTACTGTAAAGGGCTGTTGGTTTTTGTATATTTGTTGTCTCACTTTGAAACGTTTTTTTGTGTTTTGCAATTTTTTTTATTAGTGATACTGGGCTATAATAATCTTTGACTTGACCTGATTTACTATATATATATATATATATATATATATATATATATATATATATATATATATATATATATATATATATACAGTATATAGTATATACGTATAGAGAATGTATATGATCTCCGCCACCAGATGGCGCCCAAATATGTTTATATACTTTATATTGAGAATGTGTGCCTGATCTCCATCACAAGATGGCCCCCAAATCTATATTTTATATACAGTGGGTACGGAAAGTATTCTGCCTTTAAATTTCCATCTTTGTTTCATTGCAGCCCCAAAATCAAAAAAGTTATTTTATATATATAATTACACTGACAATGTGGTGACCCTGACAGCCAAAAAGATGGAAATTTGTATGGCTGCAGCCTGGAGCGTCAAAGGAATGTCATGCCGTCCTATCTCATGCCGTCCTGTAAGAGCCTGGTGCCATCCCCAGTTTTTTCTACTTTTCAAAATAACTTTTTTGATTTTTTTGCACCTAAAAATAAAATACTGTATATTTTAAACAATATCCTGATTACTTTTCAAAGTAAAATGCTCGCGTCGACTATCATGCTATGAATAAAATACTTAAAAATATATGTCCGTCTATAAAATAAATGCAGATTATAGGCAAACTAAAAAAATTCCTTCTCACATCCCACAACGGAGATTAAAACAGCTAGAGGAGATGACATAAATATGCTGGCAGTTAACCCAACATGGCCTTGTATAGAAAAATAGACTTAGTGACGGCCAGCCTACCAGTTCATACAGCATACAATGTTGAGTATGGGAATAAAAGTTAGTTAAGAAGCGCAGAGCACTATGGTACACAGAATCTAACAGGTGGAGAGTACTAGAGGCAGCATGCATGTAGACAACATCACCATAGTCCAAAACACTTAAAAAAGTAGCCTGCACAAGTGTTTTTCTGGCTGACATGTTAAAACAAGTTTTATTTCTAAAATAAAACCCCAGCCTTAGTTACAGCTTTTTTTACAAGCTTTTTCAACATGAACTTTGAAAGAAAGTTAGTTGTAAAAAATACCTAAATACTTATATGATGAAACATTTTCAATTAAGTCCCCACTTAATGTGTTAATAGTTATATTATCTGGGGATTGGGAACGAGCCCTTGAAAACATCATACATTTGGTTTTCTTAGTATTTAGCACTACCTTAAGGCCATGTAGTGAAACTTGAAGCTGTTGAAAGGCTAACTGAAGGTCATTCATGGCTTGGTTCAGTGAAGAGGCAACTGAGTATATCACAGTATCATCTGCATAAATGTGCAGGTTAGCAGTTCTCACGTCCTTTCCAATATTATTTATGAATATAGAAAATAAAATAGGGGCTAAAATCGAACCTTGAGGAACACCCAAAAAAAATTCTAAAAAGTCTGATTTAAAACCATCTATAGAAACACATTGTGTTCGTTGTGTAAGATAGTTTTTGAACCAATTAATAGCTGTGTTTCCTATTCCAATGTTACTTAATCTATCTAGTCATGGTCAACAGAGTCAAATGCTTTGGACAGATCCACAAATAATGCAGCGCAGTGTTGCTTTTGGTACAAGGCATTTATAATGTCATTTAATAGTAACAAAGTTGCTGTAACAGTGCTGTGTCCAGCTTTAAAACCTGACTGTACATCAGTTAGAATGTTTTTAATGCCAAGTATTCTTTTAATTGACAGTTTACTGAAGGGTCGCCACCCTTTAACAAAGGAAGCACATAGGCTGCTTTCCATACTTTAGGAATTGAATTTATCTGCAGACTACAATTAAAAATGTATGCTATAGGCTTAGCTATAAATTCAGCTGCAACTTTTAATAAGAAATGTTCTAGGTTGTCTGGTCCTGATAATTCTTTTGGGTCAATAGCTTTAAGAGCAATACAGACATCCTTTTTTAAAATGGGTCTAAAAACAGACCTGGAGCCAGAGCAATGATAACTTGATTTGGACTCATTGAAAATACAGCCAGCTGATACAAAGTGATTGTTAAAATGTGCAATTATGTCAATTTTGTTTTTAATTTCAACTGAATTTACAAAAATATGTTGTGGGATACCTGGAGAAGCAGAATTGGAATCAGACAGAGACTTAATTTGCTTCCAGAATTTAGAGGGGTTATTGAGGTTTTCAGACACATTTTTTAGATAGTAATCTGATTTTGCTTTTCTGGTCATGCTTGTGCATTTATTTCTTAAAGTTCTTAAAGCAGTCCAGTCCGCAGTAGAATTTGTGGCTTGAGCATTTCCCCATGCAACATTTCTTTCTCTGATCATAAAACTTAACTCTTCAGTAAACCATGGGTTATTCTTCCCGCTAATCTTAAATTTCTTAACAGAAGCATGCTTATTACAAATACAGTGCCTTGCGAAAGTATTCGGCCCCCTTGAACTTTTCAACCTTTTGACACATTTCAGGCTTCAAACATAAAGATATAAAAATTGTATTTTTGGTGAAGAATCACCAACAAGTGGGACACAATTGTGAAGTGGAACAAAATCTATTGGATTTTTGAAATTTTTTAACTAATAAAAAAATGAAAAGTGGGGCGGTGCAAAATTATTCGGCCCCCTTGCGTTAATACTAGTAGAGCCACTTTTTGCTGCGATTACAGCTGCAAGTCGCTTGGGGTATGTCTCTATCAGTTTTGCACATCGAGAAACTGAAATTCTTGCCCATTCTTCCTTGCAAAACAGCTCGAGCTCAGTGAGGTTGGATGAACAGAAGTTTTCAGCTCTTTCCACAGATTCTCAATTGGATTCAGGTCTGGACTTTAACTTGTCCATTCTAACACCTGGATACGTTTATTTGTGAACCATTCCTTTGTAGATTTTGCTGTATGTTTGGGATCATTGTCTTGTTGAAAGATAAATCTCCGTCCCAGTTTCAGGTCTTTTGCAGACTCCAACAGGTTTTCATCCAGAATGGTCCTGTATTTGGTTGCATCCATCTTTCAATTTTAACCATCTTCCCTGTCCCTGCTGAAGAAAAGCAGGCCCAAACCATGATGCTGCCACCACCATGTTTGACAGTGGGGATGGTGTGTTGAGGGTGATGAGCTGTGTTGCTTTAACGCCAAACATATCGCTTTGCATTAATGGCCAGTGTTGAAGTTCGATTTTGGTTTCATCTGACCAGAGCACCTTCTTCCACATGCTTGTGGCAAACTTTAGGCGAGACTTTTTATGGATATCTTTGAGAAATGGCTTTCTTCTTGCCACTCTTCCATAAAGGCCAGATTAGTGCAGTGTACGACTGATTCTTGTCCTATGGACAGACTCTCCCACCTCAGCTGTAGTTCTCTGCAGTTCATCCAGAGTGATCATGGGCGCTTTTGGCTGCATCTCTGATAAGAAGTCTTCTCCTTGTCTGAGCTGAAAGTTTAGAGGGACGGCCAGGTCTTGGTAGATTTGCAGTGGTCTGATACTTTTCCATTTCAAAATGATCTGCTTGCACAGTGCTCCTCCTTGGGATGTTTAAAGCTTGGGAAATCTATTTGTATCCAAATCCGCTTTAAACTTCTCCACAACAGTATTACGGACCTGTCTGGTGTGTTCCTTGGTCTTCATGATTCTCTGCGCTTTCAACAGAACCCTGAGACTATCACAGAGTAGGTACATTTATACAGAGACTTGATTACACTCAGGTGGATTCTATTTATCACCATCAGTCATTTAGGACAACATTGGATCATTCAGAGATCCTCGCTGAACTTCTGGAGTGAGTTTGCTGCACTGAAAGTAAAGGGGCCCATTTTGCAACTTTTCAGTTTTTTATTTGCTAAAAAAGTTTAAAAATCCAATAGATTTTGTTCCACTTCACAATTGTGTCTCACTTGTTGGTGATTCTTCACAAAAATAAAAATGTAATATCTTTATGTTTGAACCCTGAAATGTGTCAAAAGGTTGAAAAGTTTAAGGGTGCCAAACATAAGGCACTATAGCTAAAAAGGCATTGTGAAAATATTCCCAGGCATGTTCCACATCAGGTATCAGACAGACATTTTCCAAAATTATAGTTGTACAGATCATGAATAAAAAGCCTGTTCATTAAAATGTTTAAAACACCTTTTAAACACCTTCTGTCCTGTCCTGTGGCGAGAGCAGTCATGCTTTTCCTCTCTCCCCTCTTATCTCAGCTTGGCTCTTTCCCTGTCTGTCTGGCTTGTCTTGTGGAACTTTTCTCTTTCTTTTGTCCCCTGCCTGCTGTTTTCCTGGAATATTCAACATGGAATTGATCAACTGGTCGCTCAGCGTTATTGACAAGATTTTTCACCCAAACATGCTTCTCGGGGAGCCGTCTTGTCCAAGTGGGACATTCCCTGCAGGCTACGCCGCAATTCCTGGGCCAATTGGCAAGCGGTTTGCCTGATGTTCTGACTTGGAAGACGTTGAAGATATTTGGATAATTGGAATTTTGGTGGGGCTCCTGATCATCGGGTTGGGGTCTCACTGACCTATGGAAAAATTGGCTGCAAGACAGCCGCCAGCAAATTTACCCACCAGCTGTCTGGGGAACTTAAGGAGGCCTACATGGATGATTGAGAGGATGAAGGTTTTACATCTGGGGCTGACCAGTCCAGTGAACTGTCTCGCAACATCTCAGACGG
This sequence comes from Etheostoma perlongum, assembly GCA_026937815.1. NCBI lineage: Eukaryota > Metazoa > Chordata > Actinopteri > Perciformes > Percidae > Etheostoma > Etheostoma perlongum. The sequence goes on from CM049381.1 coordinate 7,327,355, forward strand.
ACCTTGGAAGCGCAGAAGGGATTGATTCCATCAGGGCCCAGTCGGTGGAGTTGTTTCATCTGTAACCACCGGACTGGCGGAGAAGGTAGATGGACTTTGACAAAATCACTACATGAACTGGATGCTCTTTGACGCTGAGGTGGGCCACTCTTAACAATTGAGTGACATTGATTGGACAAATTTGACCGGTCAACCAAATTGGAATGAAATTCTAAGCTGCCCAGTTCCCCACCTTTCACCCGAGCAGGGCAGTTTTGGACATTCTGATCATCTTCTCCTTTTGCACTGGCTTATGTCCCAAGGTCTTGGTATGATTTGAGTTCTGATACTTCTTCCATTCTCACAAATACACCATACACTTGCACAGTGCTATCCTGGGATGTTTAAAGCTTGAAATCTATTTTATCCATCCTCCCAAGTCACTTCATGGTCAAGGCCGGGCTGTCTGCTGTTTTGAACAACGCAGTCAGTCCGATGCTTTATTTACATACACAAACACACACACACTCATGGTCAACAGGACTGTACCGTGCTGATTCTTTTTCAACAGTCATTTGTCTGTGTCTCATATCTGGATCATTCACAACCATTTATTCCTTTATGTACAGTGGGTTTGCTGCACTGAAAGTATTCAGACCCCTTTACGAATAATTTTTCACTCTTTTGTTTCATTGTTTTTTCCAAAATCAAAAAAGTTCATTTTATTTCTCAAAATGTACACTCAGCAACCCATTTTGACAGAAAAAAACAGAAATTTAGAACTTTTTTGATATTTATTAAAAACAAAAAATGAAAAACATGGTCTTTATGTTTGACCCTTTGTTCAGTATTTAGTAGAAGCACCCTTTTGATCAAATACAGCCATGAGTCGTTTTGGGAAAGATGCAACAAGTTTATTCCCATCTGGATTTGGGTATCCTCTGCCATTCCTCAGACATTTTGCAGATCCTCTCCAGTTCTGTCAGGTTGGATGTTTAAAAACCTTGGTGGCGAGAGCAGGACAGTCATTTTCAGGTCTCTCCAGAGATGCTCAATTGGGTTTAAGTCAGGGCTTATCTGGCTGGGCCATTCAAGAACAGCCACAGAGTTGTTGTGGCCACTTTTCTCTTTTTCTTTGTCCCCTAGGGTCATTGCTGTTGTTGGAATAAACATGCCCAGTCTGAGGTCCAGAGCACTATTGAAAAGGTTTTCACCCAAACATCCCTGTACTTGGCCGCATTCATCTTTCCCTCGCAACCAGTCGTCCTTCCTGCAGCTGAAAAACACCCCCACAGCATGATGCTGCCACCACCATGTCACTGTTGAGACTGTATTGGACAGGTGATGAGCATTCTGTTGGTTGGGGCTCCACACATCGCTTAGAATTAAGGGGCCACTGTTCTATCTTGGTCTCATCAGACCAGAGGATTTTATTTATCACCATCTTGGAGTCCTTCAGGTGTTTTTTAGCAACTCCATGCGGGCTTTCATGTGTCTTGCACTGAGGAGACCAGTCCAGGCCACTGTCTGCCATAAATCTCCCGACTGGTGGATTGCTGCAGTGATTGATTTATCACAACTTTCTCCCCCACTGCATCTCTGGAGCTTAGCCACAGTGACCATTGGGTTCTTCTTTTGCCTCTCACCAAGGCTCTTCTCCCCGATAGCTCAGTTTGGACTGACCACTAGGAAGGGAACTGGATGCCCAAACGTCTTCCATTTGAGGATTATGGAGGCCACTGTGCTCTTAGGAACCTTAAGTGCAGCAGAAATTTTTTGACAAACCTTGACCAGATCTGTGCCTAAGTGGAATGAAATTCTGTCTCTGAGCTCTTCAGGCAGTTCCTTTGACCTCATGATTGTCATTTGCATTCTGACATGCACTGTGAGCTTTGCAAGGTCTTATAGACAGGTGTGTGGCTTTCCTAATCAAGTCCAATCAGTATACAAACACAGCTGGACCCAATGAAGGTGTAGAACCATCCCCTCAAGGATGATCAGAAGAAATAGACAGCACCTGAGTTACATATGAGGGTCAAGGCAAAGGGTCTGAATACATATGACCATGTTTTTGATATTTCAGTTTTGTTTTTAATAAATATGCAAAAATTTCAAATTTCATGTTTTTTTCTGTCAAGATGGGTTGCGGAGTGTACATTGCTGAGAAATAAAATGAACTTTTTTGATTTTTGGAAAAAGGCTCAATGAAACAAAGAGTGAAAAATTTAAAGGGGTCTGAATACCTTCATGTATGTAGTCTTGTGCATTGTTTTGTGAAATCTTTATACAGGATTGGGGGGTGGTTGGCTGCAAACAAATAAAACTCCTAAAATACTGTTCCTGATAGAATAAACTGTCCTTTTTATTCCCCACAGGTCACAGCAATGCCACAGGCATGCAACAGACATGCAACAGGCATCAAGCGTGCAACAGGCACTCAATATGTGATAGTAAACGCTACTTTGCAAACACAGTCTCAAATACTGTTTCTGTTAGGATAATTTGCCCCTTTACCCCCCGCAGAACACCATATAGCTGCGAGCACACGCTCACACTATCAACACGTGATGCAAAGTGAACAAAGCAAAGCAAAGTGATGAAAGTCTTTTTATTCCCCACAGTATACAACAGGGCAACAAGCATTGCGACAGGCAATCAACGTGCAACAGGCACTCAATACGTGATGCAAAGTAAACACTACTTTTAGAGCTCTTACCTTGACACAGGACTGGAGAGCCGTCAGTCCGAGCAGAGCAGCATCAACGTGGCTGGGCATCCGTACGCGACCTGCAGCAGACTCTGACAGACCGAGGGACTCCCCGTCTTTTTATTCTTTAGTAAACAAAGGATTGGGTGCGAGCAAGGAGTAAATAGGTTATAAAATTGATAAATGAAACACAAAACAATGAATACAGCAAAGCAATAGTGTATCAACAGGTTATATAAGTGACCCACTTAGCTGTTGTCAAGGAGCATAATGTAAAATAAACTTTTTCCTCCACATGCATTATGTTATTATGTCTTGTATTCTATCTCGCTATCTGCATCCTTTTCAGAGTGTGTGGCGGCGCTTAAATAGCTGCGGCTCTGAGGCTCTCTGAACTCTCTGAACTGCATTTCGTTGCATTGTACCTGTACATGTGTAAGGCAAGGCAAGGCAAGGCAGCTTTATTTGTATAGCACATTTCAGCCACAGGGCAATTCAAAGTGCTTTACATAAAATCAATTAAACAGATAAAACACATGTACAAACAGTTAAAAATCATAAGCATTAAAAACCGATAAAATACATGAATAGATAGTTAAAACATTAGGACACATAAAACACAAGAATAAAAGTTACAGTGCAGCATAAGAAATTTAAAGAAATGAGCAGTCATTTAAGAAAGGCAGCATCAAAAAGAAAGGTCTTCAGCCTTGATTTAAAAGAACTGAGAGTAGCAGCGGATCTGCAGGTTTCTGGGAGTTTATTCCAGATATGAGGAGCATAGAAACTGAACGCTGCTTCACCCTGTTTAGTTCTCACTCTGGGGACAGAAAGTAGACCTGTCCCAGATGACCTGAGCGGTCTGGGTGGTTCATAGTGGAGTAGCAGATCAGAAATGTATTTTGGACCTAAACCGTTTAGTGATTTATAAACTAGCAAAAGTACTTTGAAATCAATTCTTTGAGACACAGGAAGCCAGTGTAAAGACTTCAGAACTGGAGTGATGTGATCCAGTCTCCTGGTCTTAGTGAGGACTCGGGCAGCAGCGTTCTGAATCAGCTGCAGCTGTCTGATTGATTTTTTTAGTGAGACCTGTAAAGACACCATTACAGTAGTCAAGTCTACTGAAGATGAAGGCATGGACCAGTTTTTCCAAGTCCTGTTGACACATAAGTCCTTTAACCCTTGATATATTCTTAAGGTGATAGTAGGCTGACTTTGTAATTGTCTTAATGTGACTGTTAAAATTCAGGTCTGAGTCCATGACTACACCAAGATTTCTGGCTTTGTCTGTTGTTTTTAATATTGTTGTTTGAAGCTGAGCGCAGACTTTCAATCGTTCCTCTTTTGCTCCAAAAACAACCACCTCAGTTTTTCCTTCATTTAATTTCAGAAAATTCTGGCACATCCAGCCGTTAATTTGTTCGATGCACTTAGTCAGTTTTTGTAATGGACTATAGTCCCCTGGTGATAAGGTTATGTAAATTTGTGTGTCGTCCGCATAACTATGGTAACTTATTTTGTTGTTCTCTATAATCTGGGCCAGTGGGAGCATGTAGATGTTAAACAGAAGAGGCCCCAGAATAGAGCCTTGGGGAACTCCACACGTCATATTTGTATGCTCAGATGTATAAATTACCTATTGACACAAAGTAATCCCTATTCTGTAAGTAGGATTCAAACCAGTTTAGTACTGAGCCAGAAAGTCCTACCCAGTTTTCCAATCGGTCTAGTAATATGTCATGGTCGACCGTGTCAAATGCAGCACTGAGATCAAGTAATACTAAGATTGAAATTTTGCCACTATCTGTGTTAAGGTGGATGTCATTAAAGACTTTGACAAGAGCTGTCTCAGTGCTGTGGTGTGGTCGGAAACCTGACTGAAAGGTATCAAAACTGTTGTTTAGTGACAGGAAATGGCTGAGTTGTAAAAAAAACGCTTTTTCAATGATTTTACTTAAAAACGGAAGGTTTGATATCGGCCTATAGTTGCTCATTAGTGATGTGTCTAGATTGTTCTTTTTTAAGAGTGGCTTGATTACTGCAGTTTTCAGGGCCTGTGGAAAGATACCTGAAAGAAGAGACAAGTTCATGATCTGTAGAAGATCAGAAGCCAAACATGTTGAAACATTTTTGAAAACACCCGTTGGTAGAATATCAAGGCAACAGGAGGAGGTTTTCAGATGTTGTATAATGTCCTCCAGGTTTTCATGGTTGATTATGTGAAATTCTGTCATATTGGAACTAGTTTTGCTTGAACATTGCGGCAACACATATCCTGAGCTTGATATGGAGGCACTGACTGTTTGTCTAATCTTCTGAATTTTGTCTTTGAAGAAGTATGCAAAGTCATTGCAGGCCTTGGTAGATAAAAGTTCAGATGCTACTGGTACTGGAGGGTTTGTTAATCTATCGACAGTGGCAAACAAGGCACGTGAATTATTATTGTTTCTAGAGATAATATCAGAAAAGAAAGACCTTCTTGCATTCCTCAGTTCCAAATTATAAATGCGAAGTCTCTCTTTATAGGTGTTATAATGGACCAGGAGATTTGTTTTTCGCCACTTTTGTTCAGCTTTCCTACACTCTCTTTTTTCTGTTCTCACCAATAGGACATTTCTCCATGGAGATTTTTTCTTACCAGAGACAACTTTGACCTTAGTGGGAGCAATGGCAACAATAACATTTGTAATTTTACAGTTGAAATGATCTACAAGCTCAGTCACTGATAGCCCAGAGAGGGCGGGTGTGGAGGAGAAAAGCTGAGTGAATGTTTCAATGGTGTTTTCAGTGATATACCGTTTTCTGATTATCTTTGTTTGGACACTTTTGGGCACAAAGATAGTGCCGTTAAGGAAAACACAGGAATGATCAGAGAGAGCAACGTCAGTCACCACAACCTTGGAAATGTTCAGACCCTTGGAGACAATCAGGTCAAGAGTGTGTCCCTTATTGTGCGTGGGCTCTGTCACATGCTGAGTCAGTCCATAGTTCTCAAAAACACAACACAGTTCTTTGGTCCCCCTGTCCTGGGGGTTGTCAACATGAATGTTAAAATCACCCGCAATGATTACACAATCAAAGTTAATACAGATTATAGACAGAAGTTCAGTGAAGTCATCAATGAAGGTTGCACAATATTTAGGTGGCCTGTAGATATTTACAAATATTGCTTGAGGGGAAGACTTTAGCTGAAGGGCCACATATTCAAAGGAAACAAAATTTCCATAACATATTTGCGTACAGTGGAATGAGTCATTAAATAATATGGCAACTCCACCTCCTTTCTTATTCACTCTATTCTTACTCATAAAACTGAAGTTAGGGGGAGCTGACTCGAGAACAGCAGCGCTGTTATTATGGTCTAACCAGGTTTCAGTTAAAAACATAAAATCTAGATTGTGTTTAATAATGAAATCGTTGATTAAAAATGATTTTCCTGCCAAAGACCTGACGTTTAGTAAGGCTAGTGTTAGTGTGTTTTCATTTTTTGGGAAAGGCTGTGGCTGACGAGGAATGGATGCTAAATTTGCTAAGTTTGCATTTAAATGCTTATTCACCATTCTTTTCCTATTACCTGTCACAACATAAATTGAGGAAGAAATGAATCCACAGGGCCCGGGCTTGTCTTGGAAAGAGTCATTAGTATCACTAGTCCTGCAGCCAAGGCCCGGCACATATCAGTTAGTGCTTGTTGGGTTTTGCACACAAGCGTCCTTGTCAGTTTGGGGGGAAGGAGTTTGCTGACCTCCTGGCTGAGGTGCTTGGCGTTTTACTTTTGCCCGGGGTTGAGCCATGGGGGTTGGAAGGGGTGTATAATTGATGGGGGACATAAGGGAAAGGGTGTGTGGAGACATCAGTAGGGACAGCGATGAATCCTCATAGGGTTGGGGGTTGGTAAAGGAGTTTGAGGGGTGCTGACTGGGTGAATCCTCATAGGGTTGGGGGTTGGTAAAGGGGTTTGGGGGGTGCTGGACGGGTGAAGAGGGGAGTGGAGGTTTCGTGTCTCTGCTCTGTGGTCTCACATGGACAAATCTTTGCACAGGTGGGGGCTGTGCTGGATCACTGCCGCACTTTGTTGTGTCTTCCTTTTGTTTTGATTTGTCTTGTCTCGTGTCCTTGGCAGAGGGAGCAGATGTGTAGCGTAGAAAGTAAAGTAGGTTAGAGGTGAACAGCTTTACTCCTGGCTTGTTAAGGAAAAGTCCATCTGCCTTAAAAAGATGTTTGCGTTCCCAGAAAATGTTAAAATTGTCAATGAACTGCAGAGAATGGACGGTACATTCAGTTGAAAGCCATTTGTTTAGTGCCAGCAGCCGGCTGAATCTCTCAGCTCCTCTTCTGACTGGCGGTATAGGGCCACTGATAAACACATCTGCGTTTAGGGGGGTGACTGTGTCCAGCAGTTGCATAAAGTCCAGCTTCTGCAATTCAGACTGTTGCTTTACAACATCATGTGACCCGATGTGCAGTATAATGTTCTTCACAGTTGGGTGTTCTGCCACAATATCTGGGATTTTTTGGGTCAAATCAGACACTGTGTCTTTGGGAAAACAGAGTATTTTGGTGTTTTTACTGTTTTTTAAATCTTTTACAGCAGAGTCACCCACAATCAGGGTTTGAGGCCCAGTTGTTAGCTTTTTACTTTTTGAATTGCCCTCAGTCCTTACCCTCCTGTGTGGCGACGAGAC
>CM049381.1:7335228-7369390 GCA_026937815.1 Etheostoma perlongum
TGCGGAGGAAGAGGTCACTGGGCAAACAAATGCCCATCCCCAAAGCAAGGAGGTGAACGACAAAGGGGTCCACCAGCTGGGGATCGCGTCTACAGCCAGCAACGGGCAGATGGACGGGGGGAGGAGAGAACGGAGTGGTGGAGAGTCCCAGCTCAACTGATCTGCACCGGATAAGGGAAGTGAAAATGCAAAACACACTAACTAATCTGCTTGCAACAAAAATGCTTTCACACGCTACAGCCCATAAACATCACACTCTTCCTCGCACGATAGGGAGAGTTCTAGACGCAATATTGTCACCTAGAAAAGAAACATGTAGAAGGTATTACTACTTATGCAATGTTTTATCTGAGGTGTATAAATTGGCTACTACGATTTTGAATGTGCAGGGAAGGGATGTAGAGTTTTTGGTTTATTTAGGTGCCACAAAGTATGTTCTCCAAAAATCTTTATTTGTAAATCAAAAGCTTTCTAGTAAAGTAGTTCCTTAAAGAAGTGCAAGCAGAGCAATTCTACCAGAAATATTTTACACCCCCATGGATGTGTGTACATAAGGGATCCAAATGATTCGAGCAGGAGAGAAGTGCAAAATGTTTGTTTTGCTCTCTTCTGTGTCCTGTTAATTTGTTAGGTAGAGACCTAATGGTTGGCATAGGAGTTATCTCAAACTCCTACAGGTCTCAAGGTTGTGAGATTAGAAGTCACAGCACAGCCTGACTCATTGTTTTCACACACACACACACATCTCAGCTGATTCTTCAGTGGTGGATCTCTCTGGGTCATGCTGCAAACCTGCTGCAAGAGGCCAGAGAGGTGATTTCACCTTCTGCTGACTTTAGGTCAAAACACAACTTACATTGCACTTGTTTGGTCTCATCAGAAACAGATGACATGTTTGTTGAAGATTTTTTTCAAAGAAGAAACAGATGAGCTTGAGTGTACTTACATTTACTGGCATGAAAACAAATGTGCAGGAGCAGTAACCTTGACTGATAAGCAGAGAATGTTTTCAGAATTCAACACTCCCATGCTCATATCTCTTTGTCTAAATCTCCCACAGATCAGTGGAGAAACTTGGGACAGTTTGTCCTGGACTGTGACCAGCTGACTGACTGGACTGAAACCGTGGATGGGAGCGTACACCTCCCCTTCCACGGGAGTTTATCAGAAACTCCTGTCACACCATGTGACCGCCGCAGCGCAGTGTGTTCCAAGCGGAAAGAAGCTGAAACACACACACACACATTTTGAATAATGCTGTGAATGTCTCTCCCACAGATATCTCACCGTGCTGTCCCAAGTGCCAACTCACCTGTGGGCAGCGCATAAATATGACGTGGGTCTCATCAAAATTGTCAGCCTGTTGTCATCACACCGCTCAGACTTCAGGCCCAAAAAACATCAGTATCCACTGAAACAAGAAGCTGTTAATGGAATCAGACCGGACTTTAACTCTCTATTGAAAGCAGGAGTTATTGTTCCATGTCCTGATTCACCTGTTACGCCTATTTTCCCTGTCAAAAAAAATTTTGCGATAAGGGAAAACCCAGTCGAATGGCGTTTTTGTTCAGGACCTCAAAGCAGTAAATGCAGCGGTTCCGCGCCATACGTGCTCCCCCAACGTACCAAACCCGTACACTATTCTTCAAGGGATTCCTGGGGGGGGGGGGGCACAGTATTTCTCTGTTGTTGATTTGTCTAACGCTTTTTTTCAGTGTTCCAGTGGACAAAGACAGCCCTTTCTGGGTTGCCTTTTTATGTGATGGTAAGGTTACACATTCACACATTTAGGACAAGGATTTGTTGACAGCCCTACTATCTACAACGAAGCACTGAGAGAGAGCCTTGAAAGCTTAACTATTGCACTATTTCATTTTTGCTGTCACCTGGCAGCAGAGGGGCACAAAGCTAGTTTAGCTAAATTGCAATTTGTGAAAAAAGGAAGTGCATTTTTTTGGGTCATGACATTTCAGCGTCAGGGAAAACATTGTCTCCATCTCGGATTGAGGCAATAGTTTCCCTCCCAAAACCTGCAACAGAAGAACAAATGATGTAATTTCTAGGAATGTGTTCCTATTGTCGTGTTTTTATCCCAAATTATGCTCAGTTAGTTCAAACTTTAGCTGACATAATACATGGTAACAACTTGTCTGCACACAACCGCATCACGTGGACGACCGAGGCGGGTCAGGCGTTTGTAAATCTTAAAAAAGCTTTTCAACGCCCTCCAACTTTAAGTCTGCCCAAACCCTAAACTTCCATTCACTCAGACGGTGAATGAAGGTTTGGGCTGCATGACGTCTGTTCTTTTGCAGCCCACGGTGACAGGCTCTGGCCTGTGGCCTATATTTGCTCCATTAACATTGTTAGTGCCACATGTAGTTTCTCTGATCCTATTGGAGTATCGATCTTCACATTTATCTGCAGCACGATATCTACAGTATCACACATGTCTGCTTGATATGCCTAATGTCACTGTTAAACATTTTACAGTAGTTAACCCTGCTTCTCTTGTGCCCACACCAGGATAGGGAGAGCCGCATGATTGTTTTGGCTGAGTTGCAACACACCTGTGCTCCACGTCCAGATCTGACTGACACACCAGTGCCAAATTCAGATCTGGTTTTGTATGTGGATGGGTCAGCCTCACGCTGCCCTGACACTGGCCAGGGACAGGTAGGGTTTGCTGTAGTATCAGATGCAGAAACTCTAATTGCTAAATCTCTTCCCAAACACTTCTCTGCGCAGGCGGCTGAACTCATTGCTCTCACTGAAGCATGCAAACTGGCTGAAGGTTCGTCTGTTACGATCTATACGGACTCCAGGTACGCCTTTGGGGTTGTACATGATTTTGGGGCATTGTAGAAACACCGAAACTTCCTCAAATCCGATGGTAAGCCTATCTTGCATCACAGACTGATAGATGACCTTCTGGGGCTATCTTGCTCCCATCACAGATAGGCATATGCAAATGTTCCGCACACACTGGGGCAACTGACGAGGTCTCCAGGGGAAATGCTCGTGCAGGCATGGCTGCAAAAGCTGCTGCAAGCCTTCCCGTGCCACTGGATGACGCGTTAGCTTGCTCCACCACAGATTTTTCACTTCCAGATTCAGTGGCAGCTATGCAGACACATGCTACAACACAGGATAAAACACAGTGGAAAAGTGCAGGGTGCACCTTTAAAGAAGGTGTCTGGCTGGGGCCAGATTCAAAACACTGCTTTCCGCGCCATTTCTTTACACATTTTGCAAAGTTGACACATGGGCGGGATCATGTGTCAAAGGGTGGTATGCTGTCTCTGTTAACACAGACATGGTTCACAAAAAGCTTCACAACATTTGCAGAAAGATTTTGTAAAAGCTTGCATGACATGTGCACAACGCAATGTAGGCAGGCCAGTGACTGTAACACAGCAGGCAGGACATCCACCACCGACACAAGCATTTGAACATGTGATGATAGATTTTGTTGAGCTCACACCGTCAGAGGGGAAAAAAAATGTTGTTTGGTGATGGTTGATATGTTTTTAAAATGGGTGGAGGTGTTTCCTGCTTCAAAACAAACTGCTTCAATGTTAGCAAAAGCTCTAATGACAGAAATCATTCCCAGATGGGGGAATATCAAGTCGGTAGTCAAGCAATAACGGCACATTAAGAACAAAACTATGTACATGCGAATGAGGGTAAAAACGTGCAGTAACCTCCGTCCTTTTGAGATTCTTTTCGGCAAACCACCCAGTGTGGGGCTAGAGGCTTCTAAAGCACCCCTTCCCTCCACAGCTCTGTGTGAGCATGATATGTTGAGTAGTGTGTACAACTGTCTTCTGCTCTCTGCCATAAGAATCCAGGTTTCACCTGCCCTGTGACACCCAGCTCCACACACTGCAGCCAGGAGATTTCGTGGTCGTAAAAACTTCAGGAGGAAAAACTGGCAATCCAAACGCTGGCAAGGTCCCTTCCAGGTTCTTCTGGTCACCCACACGGCAGTGAAGGTTGCTGGCGGGCTCCGTGGATCCACGCATCACACTGCAAGAAGGTCCCATCGCCAGAGGGGCGAGCCAGTCCTGCCAGGCACCCGGAAATCCGTGACCTGACAGGCGGTGTTCTGTGTCACCAACGAAGCGGCACCCGGAAATCCGTGACCTGACAGACGGCGTTCTGTGTCACCAACGACACACACACACACCAGAAACGAGACAGTGGTAAAGGCTGACTCCGACGGTGTGTCACGTGCTAGTGGACAAACCTCTGACACCAGAAGAAATCCACTACACCAGAAGCAAGACAGCCCTGATCTACAGCCCGGTACTGCATCGCCCAGCCACCCACACACACACACAGCACCTTCCTAAAGGGCGCAGCAGGCTTGCTGTGACGATGGAAGAACACAGGAAGAGACAGACATGGTGTATGACATAAATGTATTCTTGTTCCCTGTTTTCTGTCTGTGTTGGTGGGGGTAGCATTTTGGTTGTTAGACAGATATGATAGAGCTAAATCTGACAACACCATTTATTATAACACCAGTTCTTCTCCCATTAATGTTACTACTGATGTGCGGTACACACGCAAACTCAGTTACAACCGGCGATTACTTTCAGTCCGAAATTAAAATGACAAAATCAACTCAAATGATTAACATTGTGCAAAATAAATGGGTTCATTCTCCCAACAAAGACGACGCATTCTCCTCCAACGTATGACTGGGTTCAATCAGCAAATTTACATGCGATGTAGGGATCAATGACTCATGTTTTGTGTGTTCATTGTTTCCCCACTCACAGAAACAGGCTTCACCCATTAAACCATTCGTGCTAGACCTAAATAACTCTTATTTGTGCACTGACTGCATTTTACCTTAAGAGCTTAATGTAAAATGACGAGTTACTGGTAGCAAATTTGTCTCAGGAATTCCTCCGTGGTAGGGGTAGTAAATAACGCACATAATATTGATAAAATACATGAAAGTTTGGAAAATCTGACCGCCGTCGTGGTTCAGCAGATTTTTCTCCAACCCTTCGGGCTATGCTTAACATGTTACTTCAGCACCAGATGGGTCTAGATTCACTGTTAGCAGCTCAGGGGGAGCCTCTGTCATGTATTAGGTGATCAATGCTGCACATTCATCCCAGACATTGAAGGTAACCTCACAGACACCATACATCAGCTAAAACAACTCGCCACTTGTCTTAGGGCTCAAGATGTCCCTCACACTGATTCTGGGTGGGACTGGGGCGCTTGGATAATTGGGAGGGGTGGAAGGCTAGGATGGGGAAAATTGTGGTTCCAGTAATCTCTGTGATCTGTTTCTGTTTTTTAAGTATTTGTTGTATTATCCCATTAATATGAAAAATGATTTCCTCTTTGTTCACTATTGAGAAAGTTCAGTATCAGGTCTTACAACTCAAAAGATGATGGTCCTGAATTGTTTCATTTGCCCTCTTTCAATGAGGGCGGTTGCAACTCGGACTCAGCTTCCGAATTTGAGTAGTTCCAGATTCATAAAACCATTTTTTATTCCCATTTTCCTTCTTTTTAGACTAGATGCAGTGGTAGCTTAAACTGAGAGGTTTAAATTCATCACAAAAACATTTTGGATATACAGATATGCATGTCTTTTTAGTAATTTTCAATTGTGTTGTGATTAGTATGTAATCAAAAAGGTGGAATGTAATGGGAAAATTACATTCAACCAATGATTTTCATATTAATTATTCATAATAGGATCTCCAAGGCCTCTCAGAGTATATGACTTGTGTATCTGTCATCTGTGTGTTTCTCCTTGATGGAGACAACTGGGTTTGTTATGACTCCACACCATTTCCTTAAAGAATAGATGACGTGGAGCCTGACAGAAACAGTTGCCTAGAGCAGTGTTTATCATAGCAGGTCCCAGGTCGAGACCATAGCCTATCCAAGAGACAAGATGTCCTTTTTTCAGCTAAGATAGAATGACCGGTCAAGATACTTATACACGTGAGGTACAGATTCAGAAATACGTAATAGAACAAACTGTCTGCCTGAGGTCTGTTAATTGTTATGTTGGAGATTAAACTGTTTTCTAAACAAGGGTTTTTTCTCCTCTGGGGGCACTGGATATAAGGAACTGTCATATGTTACGCGAGACACAGAACTGTTGTCACTTTGTAACTCTGATTCATTGTGAATGCTGTTCTTGTCATTTTTGATTGTTCTCTCGAGAAAATAATTAAACCCTTCCACCGAATACCTAAACTTTTAATCCAGTTTGCAGCCTGTCTTTATTTTGTTTCTACAAGGTCTCTTCTTCACCCAAATTCCTCCCTCGCTGTAACAGAAACTTCCACCACAATTCCTAGAAGCCTAGATTCCAGGCTTGATTCCAAGAGTATATGGCTGCATCCTGGAGCGTCCCATGTCATCCGTCCAGTCTCATGAGGTCTCGTCTCATGCGGAGGTGTGTCCAACGGTAAATTCAGAGGGTCAAAAATACGAAATTGCAAATAATTTTCCAGACGGAGTCACGGGTAAATTTGTGACCACGTTTGTTGCAATCAATTGAAAAACGTTAAAAACTGTTAAAGTTACATTTTTGCCATGCACATAGTTTACTGATTTCTGAATGTTATAGTTGTGTTGACAAGATAAATGCAGACTATTGTCTGGAATAAAATAAGCCTGCGTCAACTATCATGCTAATTAATAAAATACTTTTAATATATATTTTTTGTTTTTGACTAAACAGTAACGGCAATCATACAAATGAATAAAATACTTCAAAATATGTCTACAAGATAAATGCAGACTATCACACTGATGAAAAAAACACCTAAAATATATGTTTGTCTATAAAATAAATGCAGATTATAGGCAAACTAAAAAAATCCTTCTGCCATCCCTGAGTTTCTACTTTTCAAAATAAAAGATCGCATCTGGATTAAAATACAATCTCTCTTACTTTTCAAAGTAAAAGCTCGCTGCAACTTGGATCCAAGTTGCAGCTATAGGAATTTCTCTCCCGACAGAGGTCAAGCATTTGGTTTTGTTTTTTAATTTTTTTTTTTTCATACAATACAACACAAAATACAATAGAACCGCTGGCGCGGAAGTGGAAGAACAATACAATCGCATTCTGGCCCAAGACCGTGGCAGCAGAGATACGCAGTCAAATGCAGGACGGGTCCCAGAGACAGGCTGATGCCGCGGTAGTAGAAAAATACAACCGCGTTCCGTCCCGGGTCCCAGAGACCCGACAGCATTCTGCCCCGGGTCTCAGAGACCCGACAGCCAAACAGCGGTATTAGAAAAAAATACAGTCCAAGGCTCTCGCCATGCTGATGAGCAGTTGTATTTGCATGTCCCAGTGAAGTGTGAAAACAATATAGAATATAAAATTAAAAAAGAGTCTTGGATAGAGTGTAACATGTTTATTTTTTGCATTCTTGTTTTTGTTGTGTGCAGAATCAGATCCTTGTTATCCCTCCTCAGAAGATCCTGCCGTTAGTTGGCAGAAATGCGTCGCTAATGCAGGTTTCATCAGATGTAGCAACGTTAATATAGAACATATGATATGCAAACTATATGTATGGCAAAATTGTTACTTTAACAGTTATTAACGTTTTTCAATTGATTGCAACAAATGTGGTCACAAATTTACCCGTCTGGAAAATTAATCGCGATTTTGTGTTTTTGACCCTCTGAATTTGCCGTTGGACACACCTCCGCATGAGACGGGACCGCATGAGACGGAACGGATGACATGGGACGCTCCAGGCTGCAGCCATACCCCTCTCCTTGATTCCAAACTATCACTAAAATCACACTGAACATGTGTTACAGTAAGTGAACACTGGAATGAATCATTTACATAAATCTCATAATTGCTTCATACTCTTTTTTGCGTTAGGGATAGCAATGACACTAGTATGTTTAGACTCTGATAATAGTATTTGGGGATTACCTTGGACCTCTGTTGCGGGATCCTGCCCAATCATGTTTGTTTTTAATTAACAAGTTCTACTTTGAGGCTTTCTATCCATTCTGATACCTTATTTACATTTCAAGTACAAAATAAAGTAGAACTGCACGCAGTTACAACGGGGTCCAAGCCTCCCCCGCGTCAGTCGTCCCCAGCGAAGTCAAAGTTTTCGCAATTTTTCAGACCGACTTTTCGTAAAGTAATGATGGCTACTCGTTTCTCTTTACTTAGCTGATTGGTTCTTACCATAATATGAATTCTAACAGTTGTTCAATAGGGCTATTGTTGGAATATAAAAATATATAAATGTTATATTTATATAACTTATACATTTGAGGTAAAAGGCAAAAGCATTATTTCAACATAAATGAAGTCATGCATTAAGTTTGTTGTTCATGCATTAAGTTGTTTTGCAATACTCTGTTCTATAACATAAGATGTTCTGGTACATTCCGTTATAATCCAGCCTCTCCTAAATATGACAGAAGCAGAATTGATTGTTAGGGACGCTTCCTGAATCTGGTTCCAGTCCCTCTTTAACAGCCCAACTGATCTTTTGCTCTGCAAGTCCTGAAAGGGTCATAAACTTTCAGTCACATTCCAACTGAAAAGATAACGAAATAAGCATACAAACACATCACTGTGGCCTAGAGACCCCACCCTTAGTGGATAAGACCAGGGGTGCAAGAGCCGAAGAGCCAGACAAAGGAAGGGAGAGCTGTGATAGCTTGATCCAGGTAACTTTGTCTCAGGATATCCTATGTAATAAAAAGGATTCACACATTCAACACCTGAGATTCTGACTACTAATTGACTAAACCCTGAGACCGGAGCAGGATTTAGCTCCAACACTATCGGCTGTGTATCAACCTGACTTCTGCACAACACAATTGATGGTCACCACCCCATTAATAGGGCAGGAAATTCCACAAATTAACCCTGACAAGGCCCATCTGTGAAGTGAAAACTATTTCAGGTGACTACCTCATGAAGTGAGAGAACACCAAGGGTTGGCAGCAAATGGAGCAGGATTTAGCTCCAACCAGCCGGAACTTGTGATCTGGTGGGGCTTACCTTTACGCACAGTCTCGGTTCTGGAACCGTACTCCTGGATAGGGGTTGGACTCTGTCCTACTCCGTAGTTGCCCAGGGTGTGAGGCGCCGGGCGGGCGTAGGGATGCTCATAAGTGTACCAGAGCACCCCAGGCCAAAGATCAATGATCGATTTTATAATCGTCTCATCTGATCTGAGGCCGTATGTTTTGGACACTCGGGTGAAGAGAGGGGAAGAGCTGTCAACTGATCACCATCTGGTGGTGAGCTGGGTCAGGGGATGGTGGATGACTCTGGACAGACCTGGTAAGCCCAAACGAGTAGTGCAGGTAAATTGGGAACATCTGGAGGAGGCCCCTGTCCGACGGACTTTCAACTCACACCTCCGGCGGAGCTTTTTGTGCATCCCTGTGGAGGCTGGGGGCATTGAACCTGAGTGGACAATGTTCAAAGTTTCCATTGCTGAAGCTGCGTCGGCGAGCTGTGGTCTTAGGATCTTAGTTGCCTCAAGGGGCGGTAACCCACGAACACCCTGGTGGACACCGGTGGTCAGGAAAGCCGTCCGACTGAAGAAGGAGTCCTTCCAAGATATGTTATCCCGGAGGACTCTGGAGGCAGTTGCAAGGCACCGACGGGCCCGAAGGGCTGCAGCCTCTGCCGTGACAGAGGCAAAGCAGCAGGTGGGGGAGAAGTTTGGAGAAGACATGGAGAAGGACTTTCGGTCAGCACCAAGGTGCTTCTGGAAAACCGTTCGCCACCTCAGGAGGGGGAAGCGAGGAATCATCCAAGCTGTATACAGTAAGGATGGGACGTTGTTGACCTCAACTGGGGAGGTAATAGAGCGGTGGAAGGAGCACTTTGAGGAACTCCTAAATCCAGCTGGCACGCCCTCTGTTTGAGAGGCAGAGCTGGAGGATGATGGGGGATTGTCGTCAATTTCCCTGGTGGAAGTCGCTGAGGTAGTCAAACACCTCCACAGCGGCAAAGCCCCAGGGATTGATGAGATCCGTCCAGAAATGCTGAAAGCTCTGGATGTGGAGGGGATGTATTGGTTGACACGCCTCTTCAACATTGCGTGGGAGTCTGGGACGGTGCCTAAGGAGTGGCAGACCGGGGTGGTGGCTCCCCTCTTCAAAAAGGGGGACCAGAGGGTGTGTGCCAATTACAGGGGTATCACACTTCTCAGCCTCCCTGGTAAAGTCTACTCCAAGGTGCTGAAAAGGGCCGGTTCGGCCGATAGTCGAACCTTGGATTGAAGAGGAACAATGCGGATTCCGTCCTGGCCGGGGAACAACGGATCAGATCTTCACTTTCGCAAGGATCTTGGAGGTGGCCTGGGGTATGCCCAACCAGTCTGTATGTGTTTTTGTGGATCTGGAGAAGGCGTATGACCGGGTCCCCCTCTTCAGAAATTGTGGGAGGTGCTGCAGGAGTATGGGGTGAGGGGTCCCTTCTCAGGGCCATCAATCTCTGTATGACCAAAGCGAGACCTGTGTCCGGGTTCTCGGCAGTAAGTCGGACTCGTTCCAGGTGAGGGTTGGCCTCCGCCAGGGCTGCGCTTTGTCACCAATCCTGTTTGTAATATTTATGGACAGTATATAGAGGCGTAGTCGGGGCGGGGAAGGGTTGAAGTTCGGTGGGCTCGGGATCTCATCGCTGCTTTTTGCAGATGATGTGGTCCTGATGAGCAATCGGTCTGTGACCTTCAGCACTCATTGGATCGGTTTGCAGCCGAGTGTGGCGGCTGGGATGAGGATCAGCACCTTTAAATCTGAGGCCATGGTTCTCAGCAGGAAACCGATAGAGTGCTTTCTTCAGGTAGGGAGTGAGTCCTTACCCCAAGTGAAGGAGTTTAAGTACCTTGGGGTCTTGTTCGCGGTGTGAGGGGACCATGGAGCGTGAGATTGGTCGGAGCTGCTGGTGCGGTATTACAATCTGTTTATTGCACCGTTGTGACGAAAAGGGAGCTGAGCCAGAAGGCAAAGCTCTCGATCTACCAGGCAATTTTCGTTCCTACCCTCACCTATGGTCATGAAGGCTGGGTCATGACGGAAAGAATGAGATCCAGGGTACAAGCGGCTGAAATGGGTTTCCTCAGGAGGGTGGCTGGCGTCTCCCTTAGAGATAGGGTGAGAAGCTCAGTCATCCGAGAGTAGCTCGGAGTAGAGCCGCTGCTCCCTCGCGTCGAAAGGATAGATAGTATAGATACAGGGTAGACATACAACAAAAAACAATAGAAAAAGCAGAACAATAGACATTCAAGTAGTACAGGCAGTTTTAAAAAAATGTGTTTTGAGTTGTGACTTGAAATGGGGGGTAATGAATCAATGTGTTCTAGAGACGGGAGAGAAGTGTATGGAGGAAGAGGATCTGACGGAGTGGGAGGGAGTGGGACGCTGGATGAGATCAGACAAATATGGGGGGGCTGTGGATGGTCTTGAATTCAAACAGGAGGACTTTGAATTGGATAAGGAATTGGACCAGCAGCCAGTGGAGCAGTTGGAGGACAGGAGTGATATGGTGGGGTTTGAATTATGATGCGGGCAGCTGAATTCTTGACCAATTGAATTTTATGGAGGGATTTGTGAGCAAGGCCGAAGAGGAGAGAGTTGCAGTAATCCAGACGGAAAGTGACAAGACTGTGGACCAGGATGGTGGCAGTGTGGGGAGGGGAAGGGAGTAGATAGAAGTAGGCAGACCGGGTAATGTTTTTGATATGGGGTTGAAAGGATAGTGTGCTGTCAAGGATGACACCCACACTCTTAACCTTGGGGGAGGGTGAGACGGAGCAGTTGTTAATAGTGAGAGAAAAACCATGGCCACGAGAACTAGGGATGCAGAGGGTGCTGCAGCATCCCCTAGCAAAAGGACAAACAACTACAACCATAATTAAAAAAAAACATTTATGTTTAATAAATTGATTATTAATATAAACCTAATCCCTTTCATTAGAAATTAAATGTAATACATTTTGCATTTTCATAAGTAGTTCATAAACACATAATTTGATTAGAATGAATCTGCTGATTTTCGCTGCGTGCCTCTGACGCTGATGAATGAAGATAGTTGTGGGAACCACGAAATCCCCTTTGTGTGTCTCTTTGCCATCAACCCCGGCTACTGTCTGCCTTTTTGTGCCTCGATCCATGCAGATCTATCCCACATTTTACGGATAGAGCCTGCTAGGGATCCCACTAGCAGGTCACAAGCCCCAGTAAAAAGAGGTCTAAAGGGACATCCACAGTAAGAAGGATGACTAGAATGATAATATAGTATAACATTCTGTCAACGGTGGCACCAAGCATGCACTGCACACTATAGATGTAATCATAGGCGCCTCACAGGATATTAATGATGCTACGTCTGCGGTAACAGGATACATACAGTTCTGTGAGGATTTATTTCTTCCTATAAAGACAAGTAAACTCTACCTAAATAATAAGCCAGGGGTTACCCCAGAAAGGAAAGAACTGTTGAATCACAAAAAAGAGACTGTTTCAATCAGGAAGTACCAAAGCAGAAATGAAAGCTGCGCAGTATTAAAATTAAAAAGAAAATCATGGATGTAAAGCATCTTATGAAAATAAAGTGCAGTAATTTTTTAATCATGATGCAAGGAGAACCTGGCAAGGCCTACAAATCATGGTATGAACCTAAAATGCATACTTTAAATGTGGCAGATGACTAGGTATTTTCTACTGAATTAAACACATTTTATTGCTGCTTTGATGAGGTTGAGTATTCTGAACAGCAGACAGAGGCACTGAAAAGAATAAAAGATTTAACTGGCAGGTTAAGGAAAAGGTCGTGGGGGCTTACGCTTCAATGACACAAAGAACGTGGCGGTTGGGTTTAGGATAAGAAGAAGCGGGACAGTTGGGTTTAGGAGAAGAAGAACGGGACAGTT
Organism: Etheostoma perlongum; assembly: GCA_026937815.1. Taxonomy (NCBI): domain Eukaryota; kingdom Metazoa; phylum Chordata; class Actinopteri; order Perciformes; family Percidae; genus Etheostoma; species Etheostoma perlongum. The sequence continues at coordinate 7,348,149 of CM049381.1, forward strand.
GGGTTCAGGAGGACATGTGGGACATGATGCCCGTACCGTAGTCTCTCTTAGTGCTACGTCATTTTCCGACCCCGTGGAGGTGCCCCCCCCACTGTTCAAACGTCCTTATTTTACAAGTTCAGAGTGAGAACAGGTTCATTAGTTAGATAGATATTTATTTACCCCAATAAAATGGGAAATTACAGTGTTACAGCAGCAAAATCAGTCACACAGCTCAGAATATAGGTATAGATGAAATACTAGGATACAATATACATACAATATACTGTACATGAAATAATAATAAGTACTATTTGTAGATTAAGTGCATTTTGATCCTGATTCTTTTGTACTTGCAATTAATCAAATCTTAATTGTGATTTAGATTCTGGTACTAACGATCCCAAAAACAAAATTATCTGGAAAAAAATATTACTATTATTATTATAAAGTAATTTGCACATTAAGTCTTGAATTAAACTCTTATTTTGTCTGAATGACCTTCCAAAAGCTAAATCACTTTTTTTTGTGGCATTTAGGCTTTTGTTACAGCTTAAGACATGAACAGGGGGGCGATGACATGCAAGAAAGTGACCCTGCGACCTCTGAGTCGAGGACTGAGCCACTACACATGGGTGAGCGCTCCACCACTAGGCCATCCAGGCACCCATGTACTTTTTTATATTAAAAAGTTAAAAAGGGAAAAGTATAAAGGTATTAACAGTTCAAGTTTTTTTTTTACTGTTGATTTGTTTCACTAAGTATTTCAATAAATGCAACATGTTTCTCAAAAGTCAGCAAGTAATCGTGGTTACTAATGATCACAATCACATCACAGTCTCCTTACATCATGATCATAATCAGTATTTCTAGATAATGCCGTGGGCTTCTGTGGACGCCATATTGGTGTTGTTGAAATAGATTGCATCATACACACACACACACTAAAAAACAATCCCAACTTTCTGAGGACTTTGTTACCATACTACTAACCCTAACCCATATACATTTTTATATTAAAAAGTTAAAAGGGGAAAAGTACAAAGGCAAATTTAACAGTTCAAGGTTTTTTTTACTGTTGTTTCAATAAATGCAACATGTTTTCCAAAAGTCAACAAGTAACCGTGGTTACTAATAATCATTTCAGTATTAACCAAAATAATTCTTTCCATAGTCGAGCAGTCCTATGTTGAATGCAGGATTTGTATTAGAGTATTTCTGCACTGTGGTACTTTTATTTAAGTAAAAGATCTGAGTACTTCTTCCTCCTCTAGTGTGGCATAGTTTAACAGTTTATTATTAAGTCAGCAAAATGACTCAGTAATGTTACTTAAATTAAACTTTTCATCGGTAGGAGAAAAAACTACTTGGCATTTATCATTTCTGAAGTTTTGTAGTGTTGCTTCAATGTTATTTTTGCAGATTGAAGATTGTTGTTAAAGTGTGATGTGTTTAATTGTTCTCATAAGAAGAAGAAATAATGACCTGTTGACCAATTACTCTGATAATGACTTCAGCCAACTTTGCTACTTGTTAAGAGCCCTTCCAGTCCCAGGGCTGGCTGTGGTTGTGATAACTGTTGTTTCTCAGTTGTCCCCTGAGGCCGAACCCTGTGACCACTGGGTGATAATTATCTGGCTGCAGTCAGACCCCCCCCCCTCCCCCCCGAGGCCTGGCATGGTATCCATCCACACTAATGACACTCATTACAGTCTCCTTACATCAGCCGTGGGCTTCTGTGGACGCCATATTGGTGTTGTTGAAATAGATTGCATCATACAAATTGGAGGCAGGCACACACACACACATAAACACACACACACACACAAACATACTAAAAAACAATCCCAACTTTGCTTTATAGATTCACTTTCTGAGAACTTTGTTACCATACTTTGACCTCCTATAACATTACAAAGGTTTATTAAGACCATTGTAAATTAAGAAGGTGGAGGGGGGGTTAACATTTGGAGAAAACCCCCAGAATTTCCGAGATTAAAGTTCTAATGGTGCTTTTGTTTTTAGCAAACAAGAGTGCGGAGTGTGTATCCAGAACAAACGCGACATTTAAAAAAAAAAATCTAACCAGACACCGACAGATTATCTACTCTCTGCACTATTCTCACTTTTCAACTGTTCAATATTGAGTGCTATTAGGGGCTTTTGCATGTTGTTTCCAATATTGCACACTGTTACTTTAAAAAAAAACAATATATAAAAGAAAGGTTTTTATTTAGCTTTTCAAGTAGCGCATCAAACCCTCCCGTACATCCCGGTCTTCTTCCTCTGCACCCTTTGACAGTGTCCCCCCACGGCTCTGCTGTCCCAGATGCATCCCAGTCATTGTCATGAGCTTCTCCATGACTCTTATAAAAGATTATACGAAGCCCAGCAGGTCAGATCCAGAGATTTCACCCGTCGTACATCGAACGCCCACCAGACGGTCTGCGGCAGCGATTTTGCAAAGCGTTAATGCTCTGAAACACAAACGGTACACAGCATACATATTTTGGTGTGTAATGATAGTTGCTAAATTTCATGTACTTTATATAGCGTATAGTAAATACTGACTGTGCCCCTTAACACATGCAAATGTTAGCTAACGTTACCAGGAAACTTAACTGCCCTTTTTGTGTCGGCAAAAATAGTCAGGTCGACGTCTGAACTCCGTCGAATTCCCAAACTCCTGTTTTTTTCAGTGGTGATTTTTGTTTGCTTCCTTCAGCTTCTTTTTTGAAAACAAAAAAATCTTCTGGCTGTGGCAAGTACCCGGCGTGCTGTTGTGAGTCGGCGTTGAAAATTACATCATCACGCATTGTTATGGTGACCAGCCACGCTGAGGCGTTACTCAATCTGCAATGGAAAAGCAGGACGCAGAGTGCATCGAGTAGAGTAAAAGGCGAGTAGAGTCGAGGCGAGTTGAGCTAATACCAACAGTGGAAAAAGCCATAAATAATTGGGGTCTTCAGAGTTACTGCAAGGGGGGGATCATTGTTAAAAGTTTGTGTCTGAGAATATATATAAACATGAGTCCAACATATTATTAGCAAAAGGTAAATCGGCCTATTTGTGATTTGATTTGAATATACACAACACTGATGACTCATCAGCCTGTAAGGTAGATACACTGGGCTACATGTATGTTCTTTAACATTAAAACGTGATATATAAATATATGACATTGATTAGTTTTAATAGATTAGTGTTGGCATGCACATGCTCTGTCTCTTTTTACCTAAGGGGTCCCTTGGCCTAGAAAATGTTGGAGACCCCACGCATTAAATCATATATATATATATATATATATATATATACATACATATACACACACAGTATATATATGTTTTGTTTATTGTGTGCAAGGTTAAATCTGCATGCTAGTAATTTAATTTATTATTTATAATTTAAGTTTAATTCTAGTAAATATTAAAGTTTTGGTGCCTAAACCTAACCAAACTGCGGCGTTCTCTGGTTTAGATATGAGATTGGTTGTATTACTGTAAAGGGCTGTTGGTTTTTATATTTGTTGTCTCACTTTGAAACGTTTTTTGTGTTTTGCAATTTTTTTTTTATTAGTGATACTGGGCTATAATAATCTTTGACTTGACCTGATTTACTATATATATATATATATATATATATATATATATATATATATATATATATATATATATATATATATATATATATATATATATATATATATACAGTATATGTTGTATATACATATAGAGAATGTGTAGCCTGATCTCCGCCACCAGATGGCGCCCAAATCTATATTTTATATACTTTATATTGAGAATGTGCTGCCTGATCTCCATCACAAGATGTCCCCCAAATCTATATTTATATATATATTACATTGACAATGTGGTGCCTGATCTCCGCCAAAAGATGGCAAGAGTGTATGGCTGCAGCCTGGAGCGTCCCATGTCATGCCGTCCTATCTCATGCCGTCACGCCTGGTGCCATCCCCGAGCTTCTACTTTTCAAAATAAAAGCTTGCACCTAAATAAAATACTTTAAACAATATCTCTCTTACTTTTCAAAGTAAAATGCTCACTTCGACTATCATGCTATGAATAAAATACTTAAAAATATATGTCCGTCTATAAAATAAATGCAGATTATAGGCAAACTAAAAAAATTCCTTCTCACATCCCACAACGGAGATTAAAACAGCTAGAGGAGATGACATAAATATGCTGGCAGTTAACCCAACATGGCCTTGTATAGAAAAATAGACTTAGTGACGGCCAGCCTACCAGTTCATACAGCATACAATGTTGAGTATGGGAATAAAAGTTAGTTAAGAAGCGCAGAGCACTATGGTACACAGAATCTAACAGGTGGAGAGTACTAGAGGCAGCATGCATGTAGACAACATCACCATAGTCAAAACACTTAAAAAAGTAGCCTGCACAAGTGTTTTTCTGGCTGACATGTTAAAACAAGTTTTATTTCTAAAATAAAACCCCAGCCTTAGTTACAGCTTTTTTTACAAGCTTTTCAACATGAACTTTGAAAGAAAGTTAGTTGTAAAAATACCTAAATACTTATATGATGAAACATTTTCAATTAAGTCCCCACTTAATGTGTTAATAGTTATATTATCTGGGGATTGGGAACGAGCCCTTGAAAACATCATACATTTGGTTTTCTTAGTATTTAGCACTACCTTAAGGCCATGTAGTGAAACTTGAAGCTGTTGAAAGGCTAACTGAAGGTCATTCATGGCTTGGTTCAGTGAAGAGGCAACTGAGTATATCACAGTATCATCTGCATAAATGTGCAGGTTAGCAGTTCTCACGTCCTTTCCAATATTATTTATGAATATAGAAAATAAAATAGGGGCTAAAATCGAACCTTGAGGAACACCCAAAAAAAATTCTAAAAAGTCTGATTTAAAACCATCTATAGAAACACATTGTGTTCGTTGTGTCTGGTTTTTGAACCAATTAATAGCTGTTTTCCTATTCCAATGTTACTTAATCTATCTAGTCATGGTCAACAGAGTCAAATGCTTTGGACAGATCCACAAATAATGCAGCGCAGTGTTGCTTTTGGTACAAGGCATTTATAATGTCATTTAATAGTAACAAAGTTGCTGTAACAGTGCTGTGTCCAGCTTTAAAACCTGACTGTACATCAGTTAGAATGTTTTGCTCTGCCAAGTATTCTTTTAATTGACAGTTTACTGAAGGGTCGCCACCCTTTAACAAAGGAAGCACATAGGCTGCTTTCCATACTTTAGGAATTGAATTTATCTGCAGACTACAATTAAAAATGTATGCTATAGGCTTAGCTATAAATTCAGCTGCAACTTTTTAATAAGAAATGTTCTAGGTTGTCTGGATAATTTTTTTTTGGGTCAATAGCTTTAAGAGCAATACAGACATCCTTTTTTAAAATGGGTCTAAAAACAGACCTGAGCCAGAGCAATGATAACTTGATTTGGACTCATTGAAAAAACCAGCTGATACAAAGTGATTGTTAAAATGTGCAATTATGTCAATTTTGTTTTTTAATTTCAACTGAATTTACAAAATATGTTGTGGGATACCTGGAGAATCAGAATGGAATCAGACAGAGACTTAATTTGCTTCCAGAATTTAGCCAGGGGTTCTTGAGGGTTTTTCAGACACATTTTTTTAGATAGTAATCTGATTTTTACTTTTCTGGTCATGCTTGTGCATTTATTTCTTAAAGTTCTTAAAACAGTCCAGTCCATAAAATAAATGAATTTGGCAAACTTGAGCATTTCCCCATGCAACATTTCTTTCTCTGATCATAAAACAGCTCTTCAGTACCATGGGTTATTCTTCCCCGCTAATCTTAAATTTCTTAACAGAAGCATGCTTATTACAAATACAGTGCCTTGCGAAACTTAGTGCCCCCTTGAACTTTTCAACCTTTTGACCATTTCAGGCTTCAAACATAAAGATATAAAAATTGTATTTTTGGTGAAGAATCACCAACAAGTGGGACACAATTGTGAAGTGGAACAAAATCTATTGGATTTTGAAATTTTTTAACTAATAAAAAATGAAAAATTAGGGCGTGCAAAATTATTTTTCTTGGCTGACGTTAATACTAGTAGAGCCACCTTTTACAGCGATTACAGCTGCAAATGAAACTTTGAAATGTCTCTATCAGTTTTGCAATCGAGAGACTGAAATTCTTGCCCATTCTTCCTTGCAAAACAGCTCGAGCTCAGTGAGGTTGGATGAACAGAAGTTTTTCAGCTCTTTCCACAGATTCTCAATTGGATTCAGGTCTGGACTTTAACTTGTCCATTCTAACACCTGGATAGCTGTTTATTTGAACCATTCCTTTTCAGTAGATTTTGCTGTATGTTTGGGATCATTGTCTTGTTGAAAGATAAATCTCCGTCCCAGTTTCAGGTCTTTTGCAGACTCCAACAGGTTTTCATCCAGAATGGTCCTGTATTTGGCTGCATCCATCTTCCCCTCAATTTTAACCATCTTCCCTGTCCCTGCTGAAAAAAGCAGGCCCAAACCATGATGCTGCCACCACCATGTTTGACAGTGGGGATGGTGTGTTGAGGGTGATGAGCTGTGTTGCTTTTACGCCAAACATATCGTTTTGCATTGTGGCCAAAAAGTTCGATTTTGGTTTCATCTGACCAGAGCACCTTCTTCCACATGCTTGTGGCAAACTTTAGGCGAGACTTTTTATGGATATCTTTGAGAAATGGCTTTCTTCTTGCCACTCTTCCATAAAGGCCAGATTAGTGCAGTGTACGACTGATTCTTGTCCTATGGACAGACTCTCCCACCTCAGCTGTAGTTCTCTGCAGTTCATCCAGAGTGATCATGGGCGTTTTGGCTGCATCTCTGATCAGTCTTCTCCTTGTCTGAGCTGAAAGTTTAGAGGGACGGCCAGGTCTTGGTAGATTTGCAGTGGTCTGATACTTCTTCCATTTCAAAATGATCGCTTGCACAGTGCTCCTCCTTGGGATGTTTAAAGCTTGGGAAATCTATTTGTATCCAAATCCGGCTTTAAACTTCTCCACAACAGTATTACGGACCTGCCTGGTGTGTTCCTTGGTCTTCATGATGCTCTCTGCGCTTTCAACAGAACCCTGAGACTATCACAGAGTAGGTACATTTATACAGAGACTTGATTACACTCAGGTGGATTCTATTTATCACCATCAGTCATTTAGGACAACATTGGATCATTCAGAGATCCTCGCTGAACTTCTGGAGTGAGTTTGCTGCACTGAAAGTAAAGGGGCCGAATAATTTTGCTTTTCACTTTTCAGTTTTTTATTTGCTAAAAAAGTTTAAAATATCCAATAGATTTTGTTCCACTTCACAATTGTGTCTCACTTGTTGGTGATTCTTCACAAAAAATAAAAATGTAATATCTTTATGTTTGAACCCTGAAATGTGTCAAAAGGTTGAAAAGTTTAAGGGTGCCAAATACTTTCGCAAGGCACTATAGCTGAAAAGGCATTGTGAAAATATTCCCAGGCATGTTCCACATCAGGTATCAGACAGACATTTTCCAAAATTATAGTTGTACAGATCATGAATAAAAGCCTGTTCATTAAAATGTTTAAAACACCTTTTAAACACCTTCTGTCCTGTCCTGTGGCGAGAGCAGTCATGCTTTTCCTCTCTCCCCTCTTATCTCAGCTTGGCTCTTTCCCCTGTCTGTCTGGCTTGTCTTGTGGAACTTTTCTCTTTTCTCTTTGTCCCCTGCCTGCTGTTTTCCTGGAATATTCAACATGGAATTGATCAACTGGTCGCTCAAGCGTTATTGACAAGATTTTTTCACCCAAACATGCTTCTCCGGGAGGCCGTCTTGTCCAAGTGGGACATTCCCTGCAGGCTACGCTCGCGATTCTGGGCACCTGGATCGGTTTGCCTGGATGTTCTGACTGTGGAAGGCGTTGAAGATATTTGATATTGGAATTCTGTTGGTGGGGCTCTGATCATCGGAGTTGGGGTCTCACTGACCTATCGGAAGAATCCTGTATTTGACATCTTCAGCCCTCAATTTTACCACCAGCTGTCTGGGGAACTTAAGGAGTGCCCAAACATGGAGTGATTGAGAGGATGAAGGTTTTTACATGGGGATGGGGCTGACCAGTCCAGTGAACTGTCTCGCAACATCTCAGACATACCTTTTGCATTGATTCCATCAGGGCCAGTCGGTGGAGTTCACAAACTTAGCCGGACTAGGGGAGAAGGTAGATGGACTTCCAAAATCATTGTGGCATGAACTGGATGCTCGTATGACGCTGAGGTGGGTAACAATTGAGTGACATTGATTCGGACAAATTTCCACCGGGTCAACCTAAATTGGAATGAAATTGCTTAAGCTGCCCCCTCCCCACCTTTCACCCGAGCAGGAAAACAACTTGCAGTTTTGGACATTCTATCTCGTCCTTTGCACTGGCTTATGTCCTCAAGGTCTCGCGGATGAACTGAGCTTTTAACAACACAGACAGACTGACGCCCCTATTACACACACAGACAACCCATTCTCACACATACACCATACACTCCCCCCCCATCCCGCCCTGTATCCTGACTGCCTCGACTTCTGTTTTTCCCATCCTCCCAAAGTCACTTCATGGTCAAGGCCGGGGCTGCGTGTGTTTTGAACAACGCAGTCATCCTCTCTCTTTCAACAGAACCACACACACACACACACACTCATGGTCATACCGGACTGTACCGGTGCTGTTTTCAACATCAGTCATCTGTGTCAACATTCACACACAACCATTTATTTTTTGTGCAGTGGGTAAAGAAAGTATTCAGACCCCTTTACATTTCACTCTTTTTTCATTGCTTTTTTCCAAAATCAAAAAAAAGATTTTTTCCACTTCTCAATTGTGTCTCACTCAGTTGGTGATTCTTGACAAAAAAAAAAAAATGTAATATTTTTATGTTTGAACCCTAAAAACAAAAACTGAAAATTTAAGGGTGCCATAATACTTTGTTCACTATTTACTGAAAGGCATTGGCCAATCTTCCCAGCCATGTTCACGTCAGGGAAAAGACAGACATTTTCCAAAATTATGGTTGGGTCATGAATAAAACTGTTCATTAAAATGTTTTAAAACACCTTTTAAACACTTCTGTCTGTCCTGTGGCAGCGATCATTTTCCTCTCTCCCCCTCCATCTCAATGGCTTTTCCCTGTCTGTCCTCTTGTCTTGTGGAACTTTTCTCTTTTCTCTTTGAAGCCACTCCTGCTTATTTTAGCCTGGAATATTGTCTTGTTGGAAAAACCTTGGAATCTGAGGTCAGAGCACTCTGGAAAAGGTTTTCGACAGGATATTTCACCCATTCATCTTTCCCTCGGTTGCAACCAGTCGTCCTGTCCAAGTGGCTGACATTCCTGATGCTGCCACCACCATGCTTCACTGTTGAGACTTATTGGACAGGTGATGAGCAGTGCCTGGTTTCTCTGTGGAAGACTTAGAATTAAGGCCAAAAATTCTATCTTGGTCTCCTGATCAGACCAGAGGATTTATTATACCATCTGACCTTCAGGTGTTTTTAGCAAACTCCATGCGGGCTTTCATGTGTCTGGGGGAGGAGGCTTCCTTGGGCCACTTGAGAGGATGGTGGATTTTACTGCTGAGTGACTTACTACAACTTTCTCCCATCTCCCGACTGATCTCTGGAGCTTAGCCACAGTGACCATTGGGTTCTTCTTTGCCTCTCGGTGGGCTCTTCTCCCCGATAGCTCAGTTTGGACGGCCAGCTCTAGGAAGGGGTTCTGGACACCCCAAAATCTTCCATTTGATGAACTATGGATGCCACTGTGCTCTTGAACCTTAAGTGCAGCAGAAATTTTTTTTATGGGTAACCTTGACCATGATCTGTTAAGCTGCCCCTGCCACAATTCTGTCCTAGCTTCAGGCAGTTCCTTTGACCTCATGATTGTCATTTGCTCTGACATGCACTGTGAGCTGTAAGGTCTCAAGGTCAGGTGTGTGGCTTTCTAATCCAAGACCAATCAGTATAATCAAACACAGCTGGACTCCAATCAAGGTGTAGAACCATCTCAAGGATGATCAGAATCTAGACAGCACCTGAGGTTACATATGAGGGTCACGGCAAAGGGTCTGAATACATATGACCATGTGATATTTCAGTTTTTGTTTTTAATAAATATGCAAAAATTTCTAAATTTCTGTTTTTTTTCTGTCAAGATGGGTTGCTGGCTGTTTTTCAAAATGAACTTTTTTGATTTTTGTCTCAATGAAATCAAGAGTGAAAACCATTTGATTCCTTCCCTGTATGTAGTCTCTTGTGCATTGTTTTGTGAAATCTTTTTACAGGATTGGGGGGTATTGGCTGCAAACAAATAAAACTCCTAAAATACTGTTCCTGATAGAATAAACTGTCCTTTTTATTCCCCACAGGTCACATGCTACAGGCATGCAACAGACATGCAACAGGCATCAAGCGTGCAACAGGCACTCAATATGTGATAGTAAACGCTACTTGCAAACACAGTCTCAAATACTGTTTCTGTTAGTTAGGGATAATTTGCCCCTTTACCCCAGAACACCATATGGCTGCGAGCACCGCTCACACTATCAACACGTGATGCAAAGTGAACACTACTTCGCAAACAAAAATGAAAACGCTGTCACTGCTAGAATAAACGTGTCTTTTATTCCCCACAGTATACAACAGGGCAGCAAGCATTGCGACAGGCAATCAGCAACAACAGGCACTCAATACGTGATGCAAAGTAAACACTACTTTTTAGAGCTCTTACCTTGACACAGGACTGGAGAGCTCAGTCAGTCCGAGCAGAGCAGCATCAAGTGGCTGGGCATCCGTGCGCGACCTGCAGCAGACTCTGACAGACCGAGGGACTCCCCGTCTTTTATTCTTTAGTAAACAAAGGATTGGGTGCGCAAGGAGAGTAAATAGGTTATAAAATTGATAAATGAAACACAAAACAATGAATACAGCAAAAAGCAATAGTGTATCAACAGGTTATATAAGTGACCCACTTAGCTGTTGTCAAGGAGCATAATGTAAAATAAACTTTTTCCTCCACATGCATTATGTTATGTCTTATATTCTATCTAAACTATCTGCATCCTTTTCAGAGTGTGTGGCGGCGCTTTAAATAGCCTGCGGCTCTGAGGCTCTCTGAACTCTCTGAACTGCATTTCGTTTGCATTGTACCTGTACATGTGTAAAGGCAAGGCAAGGCAAGGCAGCTTTATTTGTATAGCACATTTTCAGCCACAGGGCAATTCAAAGTGCTTTACATAAAATCAATTAAACAGATAAAACACATGTACAAACAGTTAAAAATCATAAGCATTAAAAACCGATAAAAACACATGAATAGATAGTTAAAACATTAGGACACATAAAACACAAGAATAAAAGTTACAGTGCAGCATAAGAAATTTAAAGAAATGAGCAGTCATTTAAGAAAGGCAGCATCAAAAAGAAAGGTCTTCAGCCTTGATTTAAAAAGAACTGAGAGTAGCAGCGATCTGCAGGTTTCTGGGAGTTTATTCCAGATATGAGGAGCATAGAAACTGAAAGCTGCTTCACCCTGTTTAGTTCTCACTCTGGGGACAGAAAGTAGACCTGTCCCAGATGACCTGAGCGGTCTGGGTGGTTCATAGTGGAGTAGCAGATCAGAAATGTATTTTTGGACCTAAACCGTTTAGTGATTTATAAACTAGCAAAAGTACTTTGAAATCAATTCTTTGAGACACAGGAAGCCAGTGTAAAGACTTCAGAACTGGAGTGATGTGATCCAGTCTCCTGGTCTTAGTGAGGACCAGTCTCGGGCAGCAGCGTTCTGAATCAGCTGCAGCTGTCTGATTGATTTTTTAGTGAGACCTGTAAAGACACCATTACAGTAGTCAAGTCTACTGAAGATGAAGGCATGGACCAGTTTTTCCAAGTCCTGTTGACACATAAGTCCTTTAACCCTTGATATATTCTTAAGGTGATAGTAGGCTGACTTTGTAATTGTCTTAATGTGACTGTTAAAATTCAGGTCTGAGTCCATGACTACACCAAGATTTCTGGCTTTGTCTGTTGTTTTTAATATTGTTGTTTGAAGCTGAGCGCAGACTTTCAATCGTTCCTCTTTTGCTCCAAAAACAACCACCTCAGTTTTTCCTTCATTTAATTTCAGAAAGTTCTGGCACATCCAGCCGTTAATTTGTTCGATGCACTTAGTCAGTTTTTGTATTGGACTATAGTCCCCTGGTGATAAGGTTATGTAAATTTGTGTGTCGTCCATAACAACTATGGTAACTTATTTTGTTGTTCTCCATAATCTGGGCCAGTGGGAGCATGTAGATGTTAAACAGAAGAGGCCCCAGAATAGAGCCTTGGGAACTCCACACGTCATATTTGTATGCTCAGATGTATAATTACCTATTGACACAAAGTAATCCCTATTCTGTAAGTAGGATTCAAACCAGTTTAGTACTGAGCCAGAAAGTCCTACCCAGTTTTCCAATCGGTCTAGTAATATGTCATGGTCGGACCGTGTCAAATGCAGCACTGAGATCAAGTAATACTAAGATTGAAATTTTGCCACTATCTGTGTTAAGGTGGATGTCATTAAAGACTTTGACAAGAGCTGTCTCAGTGCTGTGGTGTGGTCGGAAACCTGACTGAAAGGTATCAAAACTGTTGTTTAGTGACAGGAAATGGCTGAGTTGTAAAAAAACGCTTTTCAATGATTTTACTTAAAAAACGGAAGGTTTGATATTGGCCTATAGTTGCTCATTAGTGATGTGTCTAGATTGTTCTTTTTAAGAGTGGCTTGATCACTGCAGTTTTCAGGGCCTGTGGAAAGATTCCTGAAAGAAGAGACAAGTTCACGATCTGTAGAAGATCAGAAGCCAAACATGTTGAAACATTTTTGAAAACACCCGTTGGTAGAATATCAAGGCAACAGGAGGAGGTTTTCAGATGTTGTATAATGTCCTCCAGGTTTTCATGGTTGATTATATGAAATTCTGTCATATTGGAACTAGTTTTGCTTGAACACTGCGGCAACACATATCCTGAACTTGATATGGAGGCACTGACTGTTTGTCTAATCTTCTGAATTTTGTCTTTGAAGAAGGATGCAAAGTCATTGCAGGCCTTGGTAGATATAAAAGTTCAGATGCTACTGGTACTGGAGGGTTTGTTAATCTATCGACAGTGGCAAACAAAGCACGTGAATTATTATTGTTTCTAGAGATAATATCAGAAAGAAAGACCTTCTTGCATTCCTCAGTTCCAAATTATAAATGCGAAGTCTCTCTTTATAGGTGTTATAATGGACCAGGAGATTTGTTTTTCGCCACTTTGTTCAGCTTTCCTACACTCTTTTTTTCTGTTCTCACCAATAGGACATTTCTCCATGGAGATTTTTCTTACCAGAGACAACTTTGACCTTAGTGGGAGCAATGGCATCAATAACATTTGTAATTTTACAGTTGAAATGATCTACAAGCTCAGTCACTGATAGCCCAGAGAGGGCGGGTGTGGAGGAGAAAAGCTGAGTAAATGTTTCAATGGTGTTTTCAGTGATATACCGTTTTCTGATTATCTTTGTTTGGACACTTTTGGGCACAGAGATAGTGCCGCTGAAGAAAACACAGGAATGATCAGAGAGAGCAACGTCAGTCACCACAACCTTGAAATGTTCAGACCCTTGGAGACAATCAGGTCAAGAGTGTGTCCCTTATTGTGCGTGGGCTCTGTCACATGCTGAGTCAGTCCATAGTTCTCAAAAACACAACACAGTTCTTTGGTCCCCCTGTCCTGGGGTTGTCAACATGAATGTTAAAATCACCCGCAATGATTACACAATCAAAGTTAATACAGATTATAGACAGCAGTTCAGTGAAGTCATCAATGAAGGTTGCACAATATTTAGGTGGCCTGTAGATATTTAGAAATATTGCTTGAGGGGAAGACTTTAGCTGAAGGGCCACATATTCAAAGGAAACAAAATTTCCATAACATATTTGCGTACAGTGGAATGAGTCATTAAATAATATGGCAACTCCACCTCCTTTCTTATTCACTCTATTCTTACTCATAAAACTGAAGTTAGGGGGAGCTGACTCGATGAGAACAGCAGCGCTGTTATTATGGTCTAACCAGGTTTCAGTTAAAAACATAAAATCTAGATTGTGTTTAATAATGAAATCGTTGATTAAAATGATTTTCCTGCCAAAGACCTGACGTTTAGTAAGGCTAGTGTTAGTGTGTTTTCATTTTTTTGGGACAGGCTGTGGCTGACGAGGAATGGATGCTAAATTTGCTAAGTTTGCAGTTAAATGCTTATTCACCATTCTTTTCCTATTACCTATCACAACATAAATTGAGGAAGAAATGAATCCACAGGGCCCGGGCTTGTCTTGGAAAAGAGTCATTAGTATCACTAGTCCTGCAGCCAAGGCCGGCACATATCAGTTAGTGCTTGTTGGGTTTTGCACACAAGCGTCCTTATCAGTTGGGGAAGGAGTTTGCTGACCTCCTGGCAGAGGTGCTTGCGTTTTTTTTGCCCGGGGTTGAGCCATGGGGGTTGGAAGGGGTGTATAATTGATGGGGGACATAAGGGAAAGGGTGTGTGGAGACATCAGTAAGGACTGCAATGAATCCTCATAGGGTTGGGGGTTGGTAGGAGTTTGAGGGTGCTGGACTGGGTGAATCCTCATAGGGGGTTCAGGGTTGGTAAAGGGGTTTGGGGGGTGCTGGACGGGTGAAGAGGGGGAGTGGAGGTTTCGTGTCTCTGCTCTGTGGTCTCACATGGACAAATCTTTGCACAGGTGGGGGCTGTGCTGGATCACTGCCGCACTTTGTTGTGTCTTCCTTTGTTTTGATTTGTCTTGTCTTGTGTCCTTGGCAGAGGGAGCAGATGTGTAACGCAGAAAGTAAAGTAGATTAGAGGTGAACAGCTTTACTCCTGGCTTGTTAAGGAAAAGTCCATCTGCCTTAAAAAAGATGTTTGCGTTCCCAGAAAATGTTAAAATTGTTAATGAACTGCAGAGAATGGACGGTACATTCAGTTGAAAGCCATTTGTTTAGTGCCAGCAGCCGGCTGAATCTCTCAGCTCCTCTTCTGACTGGCGGTATAGGGCCACTGATAAACACATCTGCGTTTAGGGGGGTGACTGTGTCCAGCAGTTGCATAAAGTCCAGTTTCTGCAATTCAGACTGTTGCTTTACAACATCATGTGACCCGATATGCAGTATAATGTTCTTCACAGTTGGGTGTTCTGCCACAATATCTGGGATTTTTTTAGGTCAAATCAGACACTGTGTCTTTGGGGAAACAGAGTATTTTGGTGTTTTACTGTTTTTTAAATCTTTTACAGCAGAGTCACCCAAATCAGGGTTTGAGGCCCAGTTGTTAGCTTTTTACTTTTTGAATTGCTCTCAGTCCTTACCCTGTTGTGTGACGATGAGACGAAATCCCGGTCATCAGATGTCTGTCCAGCATCCTGCAGCAGAGGAGCAAATCTGTTATCCAGTTGCACACCAGGTTGTTTGGGGGCATTTTGTTGCTTATTTTCCGTTTTGCAGCTGTCCACGGCTGTGTCCTACTATGTACAGGGGTTGAAAAGGCGCTCTGCCCGGATGATAGTGCAGGCCAGCCTGTCATATCAAATCAAATATCAGGCGCGGTGCCCTGCCCGTAAGTCGTCCCACCCATTTCCCAGGAAAATGATTTAGTCTTAGGCTTCGCAGGCAGGAGGTTCAGGGGCTGTCACTTGTTGTGTAATGACAACCAAGTTTAATCTAAAAAAAAAAAACATAACAAGGTTTATGTTTAGGTAGTTTGTGTCTCTTATACAAGCAATCACTGATCACGGGAACATCGTGCAAAAAAACAGCGAACAATGTGTATTTATGTGGCATGTTTGTAAGGGCATCCAACATTTGTGTTGCTATATGATCTCTCTCGGGTTGATACGTGTTGGGGTGTCCTAAATTGTGTGAAATTTAAGTCGAATGGGTCTTAATATTCTCAGAGCAGGAAAAGCCAATCCAGTTAAAGGTCACCCATTAAATTACTTGAGTCCTTAAGGTTAAGTAGTACATCATAGAGAAGATATAGTTTCTTTTACCGGCGGAGGGTGGCCTGTAACAGCCAACAACAGTGAGGTGTGTGTCACTCAGGCTGACTTTCAGTGCCAGTAGATCAAATTGACAATGTCACTGAACTTAAAAATTTTGATTAACATATTAGATTAGATTATACTTCATTCATCACACAATGAGGAAACCTTATTACAACAGCAGCATTTTCTTCAATAAAAAAACAAAAACACAACAAGTAAACACACAAAAAATACAGGCAAACAATAGACAATGATTATAATGTAGACTGAAAGTAAGCAAAAATGGCATCAAAATAAAGGTATTTTTTAAAGTGTGGTTGCCATGATACAAGAAAACAATATTGCAGTGTAAGTGATGTTAAAATTAAATTGAATGTGTAATTGGGTATATAGCAACTTAGCCCCTCTGCTCTGAAAATATTATAATCAATAGCAATCATATCTGTTATTGTGAATTTTAACCAGTTTCTGATAAGACCATGATGTCCATATCCGTTGCATCAACCCACAGTCTTAGCATGTCCATTTTGGAAGGAGCTTCTAGTTAAAATGCATAATTCAAGTCTGTATCTGTTTTTTTGAATTCACATGGGGAATATATATTTTGTAGTTTATCAGGCCCAGGATTTGGCTATGCGTTCCCAGATAACAGCACAAATAGTAAGACAATAGATTTGGTACTCCTTGTGTGTTTTTTTCATGGCTGAGATGTCCATGTTGCACAGTAGAGTGGTTATTTAAGGCATTCACTATTAGCAGCTGTAACGAGGGCTCATTTGTGTTAAATGGTTGTATCAAGGCCCATGTTGTTAAAAAGGAACTTGCCAGTAACCTTTACTGGTCCAACTTTGTCACATAATTGGCAGAGCCTACACTGTCTAAGCAATCTTCCATCCTGGGGAAGCGGAAAAGAATCGTGTTTAGTAATGGAATTTACTTTCTATAATAGTTTAGCCAAACTTAGCAATTTATCCTTCGACAACGCCACCTTGGGACTTTCACCCAAAGAGTTTAAAAAAATATGAATTCAGTTTTACCAATCCCAGGGACTCCCACTACACAGGCAAGGCCACAGGAGATCAAAGACGTGGTTAGGTAAAGCTATGGAAAATGATTTATTACAACACAACTAATGTAATAAACAAAACAAACAAATATGGAGTGAGGAGTGATATTTGTCAGATAACAGTATTTAATAAATTTGAAGAAAACTTTTAAAACAACTGGTTGCCACAGTGTTATCAGGGTGGATCGTATAACCGGATTAACACCATCAATAAAACCACATTCAAATATCAAAACATTAAAATCATGCAATATACTAAGAACTTCAGTTTGTTAAATGTAAATGTGCTGTATTTATATCAATTCAATTCAATTTCAATTTATTTATAGTATCAATTCACAACAAGAAGAGTTATCTCAAGACACTTTTACAGATAGAGTAGGTCTAGACCACACCAAATTCACAAGGACAACAGTGTCCTCAGAGCAACAACAGTGGACAGTGGCGAGGAAAAACTTCCTTTTGAGCCGAAACCTCTGTCAGACCCAGGCTCTTGGTAGGCGGTGTCTGGCCGGGCGATTGAGGTTAGAATGAAAAGTGGCAGTTACAATCCCAAAAAATAGTAGTTGTTAGTAGTCCTTTGTAGTCGACATAGCAAGTGTAGCAGGAGGAGCACATGGCATCCAGGCGTGTGGCGGGACCATGGCGACAGCTGCAGCCTCGTTCTGGAGCCTCCCTGATCCGAGGAAACATGCTGGGGGAAAAGAACATAAGGACTCCGGGGAATGACTCCCCCAGAGCTAGGTTAACAAGCATTTCTGGGACATGGATGCACATAATTGGAAGATAGAAAAAATAGAGGAGAGGGAACTAGGTGTGTCTAGGAAGTCCCAGCTGTCTAAAACCACTATTACAGCATAACCAGGAGAGACAGTGTAAAGAGAGGAGCCTGGCCAGGCCACAGCCTCCCCAAACTTCCCTGGCTAGGGTAGGGAGAGGCACCAAGGGCCAAGGTCATGAGGTCAGGAGCTAGGGCAGGGAAGGTCAAAATGGGGGAAGGATACAGACCCGATTTAGGGGGAGAAAAGATAGAGTTAAGGAATCAAGACGGTCAAAGTGGGGGATGGGATACAAACCCCACAGTTGGGAGTAGGGGAAGAAAATGGGGGTTAGAGTCAGGAAGGTCAGAGGGGGTGAGATACAAACCCTGGTTAAGGTAGGGCATATTATTATATGCCCTAACTATAAACTTTATCAAAAAGGAAAGTCTTAAACCTACTCTTAAGCAATGTGGAGGCGGTGTCTGCCTCCCGGACAGACTGGAACCTGGTTCCACAGGAGAGGAGGAGCCTGATGGAATGCCTGGCTCCCTATTCTACTTTTTAAGAGACTCTGAACCTCAAGTAATCCTGCATTCTGGGAGGCGTAGTGCTCTTGTAGGGTTGTAAGGTGCTATGAGCTCTTTTAAGATAAGATGGTGCCCTGACCATAAAGAGCTTTTTGTAGGTGAAAGAAGGATTTTTAAACTCTATTCTGGATTTTACAGGAAGCCAATGCAGAGAAAGCTAAAACAGGAGATGTGATCTCTTTTTCTTCGTTCCTGTCAGAACACGCTGCAAGCATTCTGGATCAGCTGAAAGAGTCTTTATGGACTTTTTTTGAGCAGCCTGATAATAAAGAATTGCAGTATCCAGCCTAGAAGTAACAAATGCATGGACTAGTTTTCTGCATCATTTTTAGACAGGATATTCCTGATTTTTGCAATATTACGTAAGGTGAAAAAGGAGATCCTTGAAATTTGCTTTTATGTGGAAATTAAAGGACATGTCCTGATCAAAGATAACTCAAGATTCCTCACAGTGGTGCTGGAGGCCAGGGGAGATGCCATCCAAGTAACTATCTCTTTTGGATGAGTGCGTCACGGAGGTGCTGGACCCCAGAACAACTTCCAGTTTTGTATCTGAGTTTAACATTAGAAAATTACAGCTCATCCAGGTTTTAATATCCTGAAGGCACATTTGAAGTTTAGCTAACTGATTAGTTTCATGCGGTTTAATTGATAGATATAATTGAGTATCATCCATAACAGTGAAATGTATGGAGTGCTTTCCTGATAATATTGCTAAAGGAAGCATATATAAAATTGAACGGATTGGACCTAGAACAGATTTGTGGGACTCCATAACCCCAACTTTGGCGTGCACAGAGGATTCATCGTTAACATGAACAAACTGAGATCGATCTGATAAATAAGACTTAAACCTAGCTCAGAGCAGTCCCTTTAATACCAATGAAATGTTTAATCTCTGTAATAAGATATGATGGTCAATGGTATCAAATGCAGCACTAAGATCTAATAACACCAGTACAGAGATAAGTCCTTTGTCTGATGCAATCAGGAGGTCATTAGTAATTTTCACAAGTGCTGTCTCTTTGCTATGATGAACTCTAAATCCTGACTGAAAAATCCTCAAATAAGCTGTTGCTATGCAGAAAATCACATAGCTGTTTAGCGACTGCTTTCTCAAGAATCTTAGAGAAAATGGAAGATTGGATATAGGTCTATAGTTGGCTAAAACTTCTGGATCAAGGTTGGGCTTTTTTCAGAAGAGGTTTAATAACAGCTACTTTAAAAGTGCTGTGGTACATAGCCTGTTAATAAAGACAAATTGGTTATATCTAGTAGAGTAGTGTTGACTAAGGGTAAAACCTCTTTAAGTAGCCTAGTCGGGATGGGGTCTAAGAGGCAGGTTGATGGGTTTAGCTGAAGAAAAATTGAATTAAATTGATAAAGATCAAGTGAAGCAAAGCAGTCTAAACATATATCTGGTTTTACAACTGTTTCTAAGGTTCCTGAGTTTAGAGATAAGTCAGTGCCAGTTAAAGGCAGGTCTTGGTGAATTTTGCTTTAATAGTTATAATTTTTATCATTGAAGAATCTCATGAAGTTGTTACTACTAAAGAGCTATGGGGAATACTTGGCTCAGTAGAGCTGTGACCTCCGCTAGCCTGGCTACAGTACTGAAAAGAAACCTGGGGTTGTTCCTATTTTCCCCTTATTAATGACGAGTAGTGGCAGTTCTGGCATTGGAGGGCCTTCCTATAAGTTTGAAGACTATCTTGCCAAATTAAATGAGAATTTTAGTGGAACGGTGGAACGTCAAATCTTCTCAAGTTTCCTGCTATTTGCTTTAATTTGAAGTTTTAGTGTTATACCATGGAGCTAACCGTCTTTGTTTTATTATCTTTTTTTTAGAGGGGCAACTGAGTCAAGTATCATTCTCAGCGAGCCTGCTGCACTGTCAACAAAATGATCATTTGGGAAAAAATTAGCATAGAGTCCTCCGTACTTTGTGACTTGATAATGAATTAAATGCTAATGGAATCACATTCTTAAATTTAGCTACAGCTATCAGATAGACATCTTGTATAGAAGTTTTGCTAATGGACCAGCAGTATAAACTCAAAAGTTATAACAAACAGTGGTCAGATAGAAAGGGATTCTGTGGGACACTATTAAATGTTCAATTTCAACACCATACACAGAACAAGATGGGGTGTGGCCAAAAACGTGAGTCGGTTTATGAACACTTTGAGAGAAGCCAATAGAATCTAATAGAGATAAAAACAGTGGTTAAGGCTATCATTCTCATCATCCACATGAATATTAAAAATCCTACAATAAGAACTTTCCGTTTTTAGCACTAATTTGACAAAAAACTCTGCAAATTCAGATAAGAATTCAGAGTATGGACCAGGTTTCGTACACTATAACAAATAGAACTGGTTGCAGTGATTTCCAACTTGGGTGTGAAAGACTAAGAACAAGACTTTCAAAAAAGAGTTATAATTTAGTTTAGGTTTAGAGCTGATTATTAGACTAGAATCAAGATGGCTGCAACTCCACCTCCTCGGCCTGTGCCTCGAGGAATTTGAGTATTACACCTTTTCATTTAAGAACATATTCTCCATCTGAGGTTTCAGTAAGAAAATCCATCAATATTAGAATTCGATATTAATTCATTTTACTAGTACACCTTTAAGAAGAGAGAGATCTGATGTTTAAGAGTCCACA
This sequence comes from Etheostoma perlongum, assembly GCA_026937815.1. NCBI lineage: Eukaryota > Metazoa > Chordata > Actinopteri > Perciformes > Percidae > Etheostoma > Etheostoma perlongum. The sequence goes on from CM049381.1 coordinate 7,369,319, forward strand.
TTTAATTCTCTATTCTTTTTAACTATTGCACTTGTGGTTTTAATTGCTATGAGGGTTTTCATGCACAGCTCT
>CM049381.1:7369890-7415738 GCA_026937815.1 Etheostoma perlongum
ACTAGAGTGCGGATCGGGCCGGATTTTTCTGTCCGAGCCCGGCCCGCGTCCGACAGAGCAGTAATCGAACCCGACCCGAGCCCGACAGGCATTAAGATATTTATGTCCGAGCCCGACCCCGAGCCCGACACAGTTAAAATCGCATTTGTTTCTCATACTAATGACACATGTACGTTTGTTTGTGTGGAAAGCCCGCTTTTATTAAGCAATTGTAGGAAGGCATTCGGAAATGTCAACAGATGAGCGGATCAATGCACAGCTGACTTTCCTTCGTTTTCAATAGTTTTAAAATCTCCTGCGGCCAACTTCTTTTTAACATCTTCCATCGTTGCGTTGCCACATGTAGCTTAATACGCACGTCTTTCGTTGTCACAGCTAGTTTAACACATGTTCGCACACAGGAAGACGGATGTTAGGGTAATATTTGACATTTATTTTAAGCTGTTTTAAATTGAAAATGTTCAATGCCTTATCGCGCTGATGTGACCGAGCCCGACCCGAACCCTAGCATCCTTTCGAAAAATCTGTCCGAACCCGGCCCGACCCGTCGGGTACCGTCGGGTCCCGTCGGGCTCGGGTCGGGTATCCATCCTCTAATCCCAACAGCATAATTAAACTGCACAGTTAACACTTCCACAACCATTTCATCCAGTGTTTTGAAATGCGGCAAATAAATTCAATGATGCAAGCCCGCAATGACGTGCACTTGATAGCTTGTTCCATTGTACATGTTCTCCAAATGCTAAGGAGGACTCTGACCTGCTCCTGAAGGATCCTTCCTTGGAAGGACTAGTCCTACCAAGGAAGGATCCTTGACATTGAGAAACGGGGGACTGACAATGCAACAGACTTATTTTGTCTCCATTATGTCTTTTTACCCAGAATCAACCGCACTTTAGAGGAATTCAAAGCTGGATTTAACAATCACTCAGTGTCATCTGAAGGAAATAGAACATGTTGAATAAAATAAAGCTTAAATGTTTCATCACTATGTAATTATACATGTTATAATGTATTAAAGATGTATGCTGCAGTTGGGTTGAAAAGATGGGATCTAATTCTGTGTTTGTGGGGTGTGGGCGTCATATCATGCTATGTAATTACCATTGTTTGTCCTAAAGAAAGGAAGATCAAGAGGACCCTTTCCTCACCTACCCCCTCTCTCCTTCCTCTCTGTCTCTGTCCTTATGGTTTGGAACAAAAGACTATTAACATATAGACAGATACTGTTTGCTTCACAAAAGGGAAGTAACCATCTGTCTCCAACCACCTGGTGTCTCAAGACTAGGCTAAGACATTGGAATGCTGATTCACTGTATTATGTTGGAACTTCTCACTAACATGATAATTACCGTTTGATCTGTGTGGGAAAAACGACCCCAAAGGGACGAAGTTAGGGCATGTCCTTCCTAATTGGACAGCGAAGAAAACCAACCAGACTCGTCCTACTTTTGACCATGGCAACAAAGAGCCAATAAGGAGGGACTTTACTCACAAGGTGGAAGAGAACCGCCCCTGGAGTAGAAGGAATATAGGTGGGGGGGAGACGGGATTTCGGGGCGAAACAGATGTGAAACTTTTGGGTAGAGCAACTGTTTCAGCCCGCTGCAGCGTAATTCTTGTGCCTTGACTTATCATTTTTGTTTAATAAATCTTTGTGTTAACCTTACAATTTGACCCTCAGCCTCCTTCCTCAGAGATTCAACGAACACGTAGTTAGTTAATTCTAACATTTGGTGACCCCGGACTGGTGATATCTCTGAGAAAAGGACGGAGAAAACTCAAGGACTGGAGGCGGTGGTGCTAAATCTCTCATGCGGGCCCATGAATTAAAAAGTTAAGCCAGACTTGTTTCATCATAACTTGGCATAGTTTATGTAGGTAATATTAGGCATGAGAGACTCAGCAACCATCAACTCGTAAGTCTATTAGAATTGGAAAAGTCATTTAAAAGTAGGCCTAATACTCCATTGAAAGTATTGAAAGTGATAAGTCAAAGCTATGATTGTTTGTATGTGATATATGTAATGTTAAAAGCCTGCGAAGGAAGGTCAATTGAAAAAGCCTGCAAAAGAAGGTCCGGAATTTAAGTGCACATTAGAAGTCCGATAGACGGCCAGGATTAGAATCCCGTTAAATTTTAGATAAAAAGACCAGCAATGACGGCGACAGAGTGTTAGTGTCTGTGAGGGGCAATACGAGAACAAGTCTTTTTCTTTTTTCTTTAAAAAAAAAAAAAAAAAAAAAATAACAAGCCAGTTTTATTGACTGTGAGATTGTGGGAACTGGATTAGCCGACATCACGGTGACGACGGGTGTTGTGTCCCAGTCTAATGCATCTTAGTTCTTGAATTGCTGCCTAGTGTTACAAAAACCTGCATTTGAAGGTGAGAAGTTCTTCCGGGGATTAATGCCCAGAGAGTGTTAAAATTATTTGAACCCACGGGAGGAAAACGCAATTTTCTTTCTGTGTGAAAAATTTTGATCTCTCAATCTGGGAATTGTTTCTTGGGGATTCTTCTGAGGGCACAGGAGCAGAGCTCTGTTTGTTGTTTCTGTAAGTTTACTAAGACCTGCATGGAGGGCATAAACTTGCAGGACGATTGACACTGTTTTGTTCTTGTGTACCTTAGTGTACAAAAAACCTGCATTTGAAGGTGAGAAGTTTTTCCAGAAATTGTTGCCCTGAGATCTGGGAAATGTTTCTTGGGAATTCTTCTGAGGGCACCGGAGCAAAGCTCTGTTTATTGTTTCTGTAGCTGAGTTTACTAAGACCTGCACTGAGGGCATTAATTTGAGCTGCAGGACAATTGACGTGGTTTTGTCTTTTGTGTACCTTAGTCTAAAAGTCCTGCAAAAGAAGGCAAAAATCCTGCTACAGAGGGTTCGATTCTGAGCCAGTAAGACGGCGAATCGAGGTCACAAGAGTGGACCTAGTCGATGAAAAATAGGAACAATTGAAACTAGGAGTGTGAATAATGTAAATAATTAATTGTGTAAAGTTGGGTGTGTTACATTGGAAGGTAACATCAGCTGTGTTGGTTGTGAATGTAAATAACTTGTATGAATATTTGTGCAGTGTGGTTTTAAACAGGAAAAAGCGTTCATTGACGCCTATCCTGTAGTGACTGGGAAAAGTTGGGAGGATTTTTATTTTTTAACTGAAAAAACTTAACAGAAAGTTCTGATTGAAAGACAACATTCACCACTCATGAGTGCCCGCCAGAAACGGTAGAAGCTTGGCTCCTTAAGAAGTGAATTAATTTGGAAACAAACAGAACTTTGAGTTTTACTCTGTGGCAAAGGGGAGGGGAAAACACTTTGTATCAGTCACATTTTGATGTTGTGTAGCAGAGAAGAAAAGGCCTAAGTGAATCACCTTGATTTAATTTCTACGATTAAAATCTTTATCCTTGTGAGCATTAGCAAATCAAATTGGATAAAAATTACAGAGGCAAGTGTCATCAAAAACCAAGTTTCTTACATAAATTAGTGTCCTTATTTCCTTTCTACTTCTTAACCTGGACAGCTTTTGTTAAAATTCCTGGGTTCTCATTTATTTCATTTTTTACTTAGTACTATTTTTTAATAGATACCCACACATAGATTAGATTTTCATTTCTTTTAGCAAGTATTATTTCTTAACACCCCAATAGATTTACTTTACAATTTCGTAAAGTAAAGTAAATTTTTTACTTTATTTTATTTATTTTTTTAAAACCAGGGACAGACTATGAGCAAAATGGTAGAAAGACAGCCCCTACAGCCATCCCCATACAAAAATACAGAGGACTGGAAGAACAAGATCTTTGAAAAAATTGAAGCCAGCACAGAACCAAAGTACAGACAGAAAACTAAAAAGAAACTAGAACAAATTTGGAAAGATTGGCAAGACAGGAGACTCATACCAGGTGATACTGACCCATGTCCCACTGGAACATACAGAACACAGATAATAGTGCATGAGGAGGGAGAAGCATTCAAGGCACAAAAAGATTGGGAGAGGAAAGGACAGCCTAGGTTTGGATCAACAAAAAGGGTTTTTCAAAACGCTGAAAAACGCATAGCACGGGTCTCTAAACTGTTGCTGTACATGCAGCAAGTCACCCCAGGTGGACTCATTGGAGTCACAGCCACAGACCAGCTTTGTTTGGGAGATATAAGAGCTCTCATAAGACGCATGGACGAAAAGCTCAAGACCCTCAACAAGCGTCTGCCAAGAATGCAAGTAGCAGAAGAAGACACAATAAACAAAGCAAAGAAAAATAAACTTGAAAAACAAATGCTAATGATATCAGTTGCAGGAGACATACAAGATGCAGTTGCAAAGGCTGTTACTGCAGCTATGAAAACACCCTCTGTAGAAGCCGCACCCTCACCAACATGGCCAAGAGGTTCAACGACAGAACCAGTTATACCACAACAATATCCCATTCACCAGAGAACATACATGAGAGGACACTATAAGAGCAAACCAAGAGGATATACTGGCTGTTTTAGCTGTGGACAGGCAACACACTGGGCCCGACACTGCCCTTCTGCGGGTCCACCAGGACCCATGCCTTATGGCTCACAGAGAGGAAGAGGATCATTAAATACAGGAGGAGGAAGAGGGAGAAGCATGATGACAAATCAACCTAGCTACCACCACTGAAAACAATCCCGTCACAGATCACTGTTACTTTACAGAATCTGAATCCCACCCATTTCAGTGTCATTGATCTGTCAAATGCATTCTTCTGCCTGCCTCTTGCCCCAGACGTACAAGATATATTTGCCTTCACCTACAAAGGACAGCAGTATACCTACAACCACATGCCACAAGGATACAAACACAGCCCAGGGCTTTTCAACCAAGCATTGAGGGAAGATTAGAACAAGGAACTGTCCTGATTTTAATATATTGATGACTTATTGTTGGCAAGCCCAACACCACAAGCTTGTCTAAAAAGTACAACAGATTTACTGATGCTCCTCGCCAACGCAGGCTACAAAGTCAAAAAGGAAAAGGCCTCATCTGTTTTAGAAAATGTTATTTTTAAACACCCCAATAGATTACCTCTACATTTTTAAGAAAATCCTATTTCCTGTTCCCTGATTAAGTGCTAATTCACTCGTTCAAAACCTCACTTATTGTCTCCTGTGTTAATGAAGGACTGAAAAGGAGGGACTGGGGTTTTTTCACACCTCGATGCAGACAGATTAAAGCAATGCATATCTACTCAGACAGTCTTAATACTGAATGGTCACGGTCATCAAAGAATCATGGTGACATTTAGCATTGTGTGATGTCTTCAAATGTTTGTAATTGATACGTGCATTTTTATTTTGGATTCATCTGTTTCTTTTATTCTTTTGGTTTGGTGTTATGAGTAATATTGTGTCTGAATGAATTGATAAAGCTCATTACAAAATCTGTTAGCGTTTCTAACAGATTTTCCCCACTCAGCGGCACACCCGCTGAGAAACCAACCCTGGTTATCGGCAGCTCCATTTTGAGAAAGGTGAAGTTAGCGAAGCCAGCAGCCATAGTTAAATGCATCCCGGGGGCTAGAGCGGGCGACGTTGAGTCTTATTTGAAACTGCTGGCTAAAGATAAACGTAAATACAGTAAGATTGTTATTCACGTTGGCGTTAATGACTCCCGGTTACGCCAAACGGAGGTCACCAAGATTAATGTTGAATCGGTGTGTACATACGCAAAGTCAATGTCGGACACCGTAGTTTTCTCTGGACCCCTGCCAAATCTAACCAGCGATGACATGTATAGCCGCATGTCGTCATTTCGCCGCTGGCTATCGAGGTGGTGTCCAGATAATGATGTGGGCTTTGTGGATCACTGGCAGTCTTTCTGGGGAAGACCTGGTCTGATTCGGAGGGACGGCATTCATCCCACAATTCTTATCTGAATTTGCAGAGTTTTTGTCAAATTTAGTGCTAAAAACGGACAAAGTTCTTATTGTAAGGGGATTTTAATATTCACGTGGACGATGACAATGATAGCCTTAGTACTGCGTTTATCTCTCTATTAGATTCTATTGGCTTCTCTCAAAGTGTTCATAAACCGACTCACCGTTTGGGCCACACCCTTGATCTTGTTCTGGTGTATGGTGTTGAAATTGAACATTTAATAGTGTTCCCACAGAATCCCTTTCTATCAGACCACTGTTTGATAACTTTTGAGTTTATCCTGCTGAACTACACGCCATTAGGCAAAACCTTCTTTACAAGATGTCTATCTGATAGTGCTGTAGCTAAATTTAAGGATGTGATTCTATCAGCTTTTAATTCATTACCAAGTCACAAAGTAACGGAGGACTCCTATGCTAATTTCAGTCCCTCCCAAATCGATCATTTTGTTGATAGTGCAGCAGGCTCGCTGAGATTGACACTCGACACTGTTGCCCCTCTAAAAAAGAAGATAATTAAACAAAGACGGTTAGCTCCATGGTAAAACACTGAAACTCGCAAATTAAAGCAAATATCGCGGAAACTTGAGAAACTTTGGCGTTCTACCAAACTAGAAAATTCTCGTTTAATTTGGCAAGATAGTCTTAGAACGTATAGGAAGGCCCTTCGTAATGCCAGAGCAGTGTACTACTCATCATTAATAGAGGAAAATAGGAACAACCCCAGGTTTCTTTTCAGCACTGTAGCCAGGCTAACGGAAGGTCACAGCTCTACTGAGCCAAGTATCCCCATAGCTCTTAGTAGTAACGACTTCATGAGATTCTTCAATGATAAAATTATAACTATTAGAAGCAAAATTCACCAAGACCTGCCTTTAACTGGCACTGACTTATCTCTAAGCTCAGGAACCTTAGAAACAGATGTAAAACCAGATGTATGTTTAGACTGCTTTGCTTCACTTGATCTTTATCAATTTAACTCATTTATTTCTTCATCTAAACCATCAACCTGCCTCTTAGATCCCATCCCGACTAGGCTACTTAAAGAAGTTTTACCCTTAGTCAACATTTCTCTACTAGATATAACCAATCTGTCTTTATTAACAGGCTATGTACCACAGCACTTTAAAGTAGCTGTAATTAAACCCCTTCTGAAAAAGCCCAACCTTGATCCAGATGTTTTAGCCAACTATAGACCTATATCCATTCTTCCATTTCTCTCTAAGATCCTTGAGAAAGCAGTCGCCAAACAGCTGTGTGACTTCCTGTATAGGAATAGCTTATTTGAAGATTTTCAATCAGGATTTAGAGTTAATCATAGCACAGAAACGGCACTTGTGAAAATTACTAATGACCTCCTAATTGCATCAGACAAAGGACTTATCTCTGTACTGGTGTTATTAGATCTTAGTGCTGCATTTGATACCATTGACCATCATATCTTATTACAGAGATTGGAACATTTCATTGGCATTAAAGGAACTGCTCTAAGCTGGTTTAAGTCTTATTTATCAGATCGATCTCAGTTTGTTCATGTTAACGATAAATCCTCCGTGCACGCCAAAGTTAGTTATGGAGTCCCACAAGGATCTGTGCTCGGTCCAATCCTGTTCACTTTATATATGCTTCCTTTAGGCAATATTATCAGGAAGCACTCCATAAACTTTCATTGTTATGCAGATGATACTCAATTATATCTATCAATCAAACCGGATGAAACTAATCAGTTAGCTAAACTTCAAATGTGCCTTCAGGATATTAAAACCTGGATGAGCTGTAATTTTCTAATGTTAAACTCAGATAAAACATAAGTTATTGCTCTGGGGCCCAAGCACCTCCGTGACGCATTATCCAAAGAGATAGTTACTCTGGATGGCATCACCCTGGCCTCCAGCACCACTGTGAGGAATCTTGGAGTTATCTTTGATCAGGACATGTCCTTGAATTCTCACATAAAGCAAATTTCAAGGACCGCCTTTTTTCACCTATGTAATATTGCAAAAATCAGGAATATCCTGTCTAAAAATGATGCAGAAAAACTAGTCCATGCATTTGTTACTTCTAGGCTGGATTACTGCAATTCTTTATTATCAGGCTGCTCAAAAAAGTCCATAAAGACTCTTCAGCTGATCCAGAATGCTGCAGCACGTGTTCTGACAGGAACCAGGAAAAGAGATCACATCTCTCCTGTTTTAGCTTCTCTGCACTGGCTTCCTGTAAAATCCAGAATAGAATTTAAAATCCTTCTTCTCACCTACAAAGCTCTTCATGGTCAGGCACCATCTTATCTTAAAGAGCTCATAGTACCTTACTGCCCTACAAGAGCACTACGCTCCCAGAATGCAGGGTTACTTGTGGTTCCTAGAGTCTCTAAAAGTAGAATGGGGGCCAGAGCGTTCAGCTATCAGGCTCCTCTCCTATGGAACCAGGTTCCAGTTTGGGTTCAGGAGGCAGACACCGTCTCCACATTTAAGAGTAGACTTAAGACTTTCCTCTTTGACAAAGCTTATAGTTAGTTTCGCTGCTATAGGCAAAGAGATAACTGTTGTCTCTCTCTCTCTCACTCGTCCACCTCCTCTGGACAGGGGGATGGATCTCTCTCTCTCATCCACCTCCTCTAGACAGAGGGATGGATGTAGACAGGGGGATGGATCTCTCTCTCTCATCCACCTCCTCTAGACAGAGGGATGGATGTAGACAGGGGGATGGATCTCTCTCTCTCATCCACCTCCTCTAGACAGAGGGATGGATGTAGACAGGGGGATGGATCTCTCTCTCATCCACCTCCTCTAGACAGAGGGATGGATGTAGACAGGGGGATGGATCTCTCTCTCTCATCCACCTCCTCTAGACAGAGGGATGGATGTAGACAGGGGGATGGATCTCTCTCTCTCTCTCTCTCTCTCTCTCTCTCTCTCTTCCCATCTCCTTTAGACAGAGGGATGGGATCTGGTTGGGGAGAGTTTTGGCCTGGATAGGCTCCTCTCTTTAACCTGTATCTCTTAGTTATGCTGCTATAGTTTTAGACTGCTGAGGGACTTACTTTGACACAGAGTTCTTCTCTCCTCTATCTTTCTATCTTTCCATTTATGTGCATAAATTGTCCCAGAAATGCTTGTTACTAACCTAGCTCTGGGGAGTCATTCCCCGGAGTCCTTATGTTCTTTTTCCCCCAGCGTGTTTCCTTGGATCAGGGAGGCCCCAAAATCATGGTTGCAGCTGTTGCCATGGTCCCGCTATACGTCCTGCAATGCCCTGCTACATCCTGCTATGCCCTGCGGTGCCCTGCTACGTCCTGCTGTGCCTTGTAACGCCGCACAGTGCCCTGCTATGCCATGAACTACTACAAAGAACTACTACATACTAAAAAATTTTGTGACTGTTATTGCCACTCTTCATTGTAACCCCAACCGGTCGTCAGACACCGCCTACCAAGAGCCTGGGTCTGACCGAGGTTTCTGCCTAAAAGGAAGTTTTTCCTCGCCACTGTCGCACTGTTGCTTGCTCTGTAGGAAAATACTAGAACTGTTGGGTCCTTGTAAATTCTAGAGTGTGGTCTAGACCTGCTCTATCTGTAAAGTGTCTCGAGATAATGCTTGTTATGAATTGATACTATAAATAAAATTGAATTGAATTGAAATTGAATTGAATTACAAGTCAAATTAAGCATTCCAGTAAAGTCAACTGAAAAGGGGTGGGAAAATAAATTGAGCTGCCTTAAGCACCTGGACATCAGAAGAAAATGTGCCAGAGAGGAATTATAGCTTATTAGGGTTTTAAATGGATATATTCGGAATTTTGACTAAATTGGTTTGTTTTTGACTTGAAATGATAAATAAGAGGTGTCCACATTTCTGAGTTCATTGCATTTGTATTCATTCTGAATTTTCTGTTTTCCATGATTTTTGTTAAGGTTTATTTTATTTCTTTTCTTTCACTCAAACCTTTGATTTTCTGTAGGGGTGTAATTGCACATTTTTAGTCAAGACAGTACATTTTCTGCTGTTTTTCTTTGGTTAGATGTTTATTTTTTCTCCCTAGTTTGTAAAACGGTTTATAAAAAGGAAAAATTTAAGATTTGCTTAACTTCTGTGCTGGCCACACAGAATGTTAAAACAATCTTCTTCAAAGAGTGTTGTAGCACAAAGCGTGATGCAAGACTAATAATGACATTAATTTGCTCAAAAAATAGCAATTTGTCAAAATTTTGAAATTTCAATTGAAAGAATCAATCAACAGCCCAACCATCTTGAGAGATTTTGGGAATTTTACAGTGGAAAATTGCAGTGGTTTTTATTTATAATATATGCATTTGCTATTGATATGTACGTATATTTTCAAGGGACTGATGATTTTGGATGGGTAATTTCATATTTTATTGTGTTTTGGACTGAAGTTTTTGCCCATTGTGTTAAGGATTTTGGAAAACACAGAGACCAAGGAAAAGATTTCTCCCTCCATGAGAAATTAATGGACAGATCAAAGACAAACTCATATCACAGTTCTTTCCTCCCAGAATGAAACACTAATATGACTTTTGAAAAGCAGAAAGTCTGTCAAAACTATTTATTCACAGGTGAAAGCAGAGACTGGTCCACCCTGATGGCTTCAACTGTTCAAGAAATCCAGATCCAGGTGGAACAAGTTCATTCTGGGTGCTGTTGACTAGGCTACTGTGGGAAAATTAGTGATCAATGATTCATGTGTGGTGACAGTTTGAGAGAAGCGAAGGACACACGGGTGAGGTCACGTAAAAGCTGACTTGTATTCAATGCTATTGTTGGATAGTTAGGTGCTTGCATTAATGTTGCAAAACAGCTAGAATGTACTGAGAACAGAGTGTGCTTTGCAGCTGGGGCACAGCATCCTGAATACAGGAAAATATGAAACAAGGGAGGAACTGATAGAGTACAGGCAGGGCAGACACACACGAGGAAACCACAATCAAGGCCACAGCACGCAAGATAAACACACAAGGGAGAAGGCCTGTTGTATGTGAAGAGACAGTTACTCAAGAAAGTAAAGTGAGTAGCAAAGGTGGGGGCTCCCAAGAAGAGAATGATTACAAAGGGACAGACAGAGAAAGGAGTGCCCCAGCAATAGTATAGCTAACCAATCAGGCTCCAGAAGGAGAACCTATTTCTATCTGAGCACGCCAATGTTAAAGTGCCTTTTGGGGAATCTCTGCGCTAGGCAAGATTTCCATTTGGTCCGTGCACGTTTAACTGCCGGAAAAAGCATTTCGTCTGTCTGCAGCGTCTTTAATAAATTTTTATATCCTAACTCAGTGGATTTGAAGTGACTCATTTCACAGAAGGATAAATTCTCCAACAAATTTGGTAGCAGAGGATGGTTGTCTAGAGATCCAGGAGAATTTCGCTGGATCCCGTATTGCAAACGGGCATTCAGCCCTACAGGACTAAAGGGCGGGACCAGGAGGATTCGGGTCTGATCACACCGACCGGTCAACTCAACAAAACAGGTAAGCAGAAGCCTTTTTAATTAAAATTCTGCGATTGATCAAAACAAAATTAAGTGTGATCAGACTGGATTTTTAACTGGTTCTAGTAAGTCTATTGTCAGACAGACCAAATGTGGGGCAGGGTAGGATGGTAGGATTGTGTGAACCTGAGAAAGGGTTAGAGACTTGTATGAATACGTGGTAGGAGATTGATAGGAAAAGTGTAGGTTAGACATCGACTAAGAGAAGTCATGAGTTGAGTAGGAGAATGGTAGGGACAGTTAGTCTGAAGATAAATGGAGACATCGACTAAGAGAAGTCGTGAGTTGAGTAGGAGAATGGTAGGGACAGTTAGTCAGTAGTTAATTTTAGATGATACACCAATTCAAAGGGTTCAGATACATTGAGTGATTTTACGGATGTTGTGACTGACTTGGTAATACCTGATTGTCCGTGTCCTGAGTCCGCCGGGCTCCAGTAGTATTGATTAAGGGTAGAAAAGGCCACTTTATCACTTGTCATCAGCATGAAAGGTGGATATCAGCTGAACGAGACCTGAAACAATCGTTTGGAATACACGTTTTCATTGTATTGCTTTTCTCATTGGGATATTTGGCCCTATATTTGGTTCTAAGATATCGTAAGTGAATAAAATATAGAATAAAATATAGAATAAAATGACTAATGAGTATGGTAAATTGTTGTTGGAAGCATTGAAGAAGGAAGGAAAGAAGAATGATGTGAAAAGAGGAAAAGTGTTGATTGAAGAGTGGGAAAAGGTGGATGGGTGTAGGAGAATGGTAGTCCCCCAGATCAGTTAGTCGGATAATTGAATATGAACAAGCCAAGTTAGACCATGCAGCAAAAGCAGCGGAGGAGGGAACAAATGAAGGGGTTCAGAATAGGAAAGCCTAAACAGACGAAGAAGAAAAAGTTACAGTGGGGGATTGGGAACAGGCTGACCGAGGCAATGGAAACTAACAAAAGAACACACGCCAGACAGTTCCAGACTCAAAACCAATAAAGGGGATTAACGTAGACTTCGCCCCCAGGCATTCAAACCCATTCTATCCTGATCTGACTCAATATGTGAGCAGTCCTGGTAGGTATTCACCACCCACCCAAAATCAACAAAATTCACAAGGCCAGCAATACAGGCCCGGTGACAGGCCAGCCTCAGTCCAAACTCATTGCAGATAGATATGCCCACCGACCCCACAGTGAGAGATCTGACTAATAGATGAATTCAGGGTAGAATGCTACCTTATGGTCCAGCGAAAGACAGTGGTAAAGGGCTAAGGACAGAACTCATTCCCAGATATGGCGTTCCACGCCAAATCAGGTCAGACAATGGGTCCCACTTTAATAACAAAATGTTACAAGAAGTGGAACAAGCACTAGGAATAGTGCACACCTTTAAGTGGGTGTATCATCCCCAGTCCCAAGGACTGGTGGAAGAGCCAACCAGACGCTGAAAGTAAGATAGCTAAAGTTTGTAGATAGAAACTAAAGTGGGTAGATGCGCTTCCCTTATGGCCATGAGGTCCGAAAAGGGGAGTCACACATTTGTCGCCACATGAAATACTAACGGGTAGGAAAATGCCGGGCCCACCCAGTGATGGAGGTCATATGCCATCACTGGATGTGCAGCAGGTAGAAATGTCTGAATACATGAAAAAACTAACATCACTGGTTGCAGCTCTCTCCACCCAGGTGCAGGGTACCAACAGAAGGAGGGGCGGGGCAACCATCACCCCAGGTGAAGGTAAGGTGACTGGGTCAGGGTTAAAGTTCACAATGTGCAGTGGACCCCAGGTGGAAACTAAAGTGAAGGAGGTTACTTCACACTCGGTCCAGGTAAAAGGCAAAAGGGGGGCTCCCTGGCACCACCTGACGCATTGTGCCCCAGCCACCCCTCCTGGGCAGCTCATTAGCGTCCATTGAATCAATTTGGCAAAATGTCAATTGACTGGAGACGTTGTTTTGGGGACCCAAGCAACACACCCCCCGACAGAAAGGGGAGGAAAAATAATGGGGGAAAGAGACTCATAATAGTGGTGGTACTCCTGTTACTAGCGGGGAGTTTGGTGGGTGTGGGAAGCAAAGGCTGAGCATGATAGGGCAATGGCTAGTAAGACCAATACTTCCAGCACCAGGTCAAAAGGCAGAATCCCCCTCCCAAGCAAACACCTCCTCCCTGGTTGGAGCCAAATTAGTGCTGAACTACACTAAGGGGTGCATCATTCATGGCATGTGCCCTAGTGGACTGTAAGGGCAACCAGGGAAAAAATTTACTTATGTGATGGTCCTCAGGTAGTTCATTTGAGACACAGGACAAGGCCCCCACCAGTACAGGGACTCTGTGGTAGTTGGAACTTAGTGGGATGGACCACCGGAGATTGGACCCCGTATGCCCCGTCAAAAAAAGATGACGGCTGCAGGCAGATATGTCTGTAGTTCCAGTGACTTTAAAAAAGGTCCATACAACGTGACTACTCTCAGAACCCATTTTGACTCTCTCCCTAGATAAAGTAACCCAGAGTAGACAGGGTAACAATGTTTGGATGTTAGTAATGGGCATATACCAATCAGGGGACGACAGTGACCCCCCTTCCAGATAAATTTGGAATAATATCTGATTCAAAGGCCTCATCAGATGACCTAAAGGGTAGAAAGGAGCAACAATAGTACTTTTGGATGAATGAAGATTTTAGAAATAGGGGTAGGGGTATTGATAATGTGGGGTCCAAAAGCGCCAAGGATCAAAAATGGAAGCACAGCTAGGAACATGTTCACCAACCCTGCCGGTTATATCCAGCCAGACCCCCAAAACATAAACTGGGACTGTGGTCCCTCCTCCCTCCAGGATTTGAAAAACCAGGCTATTTCACCGCCACAAAGGGGAAGGGGCCAGATACCATTGCTTTAATTTCACAGGCACAGAACAAACCACCATAAAGTTAGGAAACATACCCCATGATTGGTGCAATGTTACTGTCCAGAATGCTGAGAGTTCACATAGGCCCCATAGCAAGGATGGGACTGTTCTACTATTGTGGGGACTACGTATCTACTCACAAATTAAGTACCCAAACCGCACCAAGGCTTGTGTGCAATGGTGCGGTTGGCCATGCCCATCTCTCTAGTAGGAAAACAAGTGAAATTCACCCATTCTCTATCTGTCCAGCTGACACTAAAAGCGAAGAAGGCGCACCCTCACCAACGGAGCCCGAATTTTGACCCATGGGCCAAAAGCCCTACTTATATGGACTGTATAGGAATACCAAGGGGCGTGCCAAACAATTCAAATTAGCAGACCAAATTGCCGCAGGGTTTGAAAACATTCCCATTATAGCTGCTCTATTTCCTATTACCCCAAGTAAGAATGTTGACAGAATTAACTTTGTACATTACAATGTTTTACGCTTAAGCAATGCTACTAAAGATGCGATTGAAGGTTTGGCAGAACAGATGGCGCCCACCTCTCTGATGGCCCTGCAGAACCGGATGGCGCTAGACATGCTACTGGCTGAGAAAGGCGGGGGTCTGCTCCATGTTCGGAGATCTGTGCTGCACCGTCATCCCCAACAACACCGCACCAGATGGGAAAGTCACCAGGGCACTGAACCAACTCCGAGCTCTCTCCAAGGAAATGCACGAAGCATCAGGTGTAGACAATCCCCTAGAGGGGTGGATGACTAAGCATGTTTGGAAAATGGAAAAATCTCATTGCTGCTTGTTTGACCTCATTGGCTGTTTTCTCTGCTATTTTAGTAACCTGTGGCTGCTGCTGTATCCCGTGTCTCCGGACCCTCATCTCACGCCTCATCACCACCGCATTGTCTAAAGAAAAGGCCCCTCCGCCCTATACGGTGATGCCTCTCCTGACAATAGAGGAGCCGCCTGAAGATACGGACGGGAGCATGACACTGTAGTCCTAAAGCGGGATTTTAGTAACGGTGAACTAGTAAATGTCTTCGCACCTTGCAGGTGCGAAAAGGGGGAATTTGTGGGAAAATTAGTGATCAATGATTCATGTGTGGTGACAGTTTGAGAGAAGCGAAGGACACACGGGTGAGGTCACGTAAAAGCTGACTTGTATTCAATGCTATTGTTGGATAGTTAGGTGCTTGCATTAATGTTGCAAAACAGCTAGAATGTACTGAGAACAGAGTGTGCTTTGCAGCTGGGGCACAGCATCCTGAATACAGGAAAATATGAAACAAAGGGAGGAACTGACAGAGTACAGGCAGGGCACATTGCGAAACCACAATCAAGGCCACAGCAACGCAAGATAACACAAGGGAGAAGGCCTGTTGTATGTGAAGAGACAGTTACTCAAGAAAGTAAAGTGAGTAGCAAAGGTGGGGGCTCCCAAGAAGAGAATGATTACAAAGGGACAGACAGAGAAAGGAGTGCCCCAGCAATAGTATAGCTAACCAATCAGGCTCCAGAAGGAGAACCTATTTCTATCTGAGCACGCCAATGTTAAAGTGCCTTTTTGGGGAATCTCTGCGCTAGGCAAGATTTCCATTTGGTCCTTTGCGTTTAACTGCCCGGAAAAGCATTTCGTCTGTCTGCAGCGTCTTTAATAAATTTTTATATCCTAACTCAGTGGATTTGAAGTGACTCATTTCACAGAAGGATAAATTCTCCAACACTACCAGCCCTGCAGGAAAGGACACCCCACACAGCATGGGATCAACAGCCCAGCAGGGGACCAACAAAGATCTGACCAGACGCCGACGGAGAGCATGGAGCGTCTGTTACTGATTTCCTGCGGTGGCTCCTGACACTGCCAGCATAGAGGAGAGAGACTGGAGTCCTCTTCTTGATGCTGACTTCTGCTGAACAAATCATCCCCAGGTGCTGGAGTGGAGGCACACCCAGCTACTCCATTCCCATGTTTCCCCAATTAGACCTGCGAGGACATCCACACCAGGTGTCAGAAAAGGAGGGTCCTGATTCCATGATGAATTGCACTCAGGGGCACGCTAAGCATAGTGCCATCATCTTCCCGTCTGGATGTTTCTGAAACAGATGAAGGAGGGAAAAGGAGGGTGTTGATATAAGGAGGGTACATTCAGTCACCTCCCATCCAACCGGTAAAGAATCAGAATATCCAGCCAATCCTTCACAAAAAAGAGGGTAAGGACTTTTTACAGCAGTGGCAGCCCAGCGGAAATGGGAAAAGCGCCATGGCCTGCTGCAGTGACATACTGCAGCCTAATAATAAACCAGCAACAGTCTGATATTTTGTCCCCAGAGATTTTGTTTCCAGATTAGACGACAGTGAACAAGAACTTTCAAAAATCTGGACTTCAGAATAATTTCCCCAGATTTGCCATTAAGAGAGATTTCAAACCATCTGATTGCATTACAAAATTGAGATTAGGTATAAGGTTGCGTGTGCAGATTATATGTGTTTGTGTTGACATGCTATTTGATTTAGAGATTTAAAGATTTATTTTTTCCTTCCTTAGATTTTTGTTGTTGTTGTTCTCCTTCCTGTTAGATTATTTAAGTTCCCATTGTTTTTTCACCTGGTCAAAGACTTTTAATATCTTCTGATTTGTTTTTTTTTGTTTCTAAAGTTAGTCACTAATCACTGAGTAAAATCAGCCATAGCAGCAACAGTTGAGTCAAAGAAAAAAACATTTTTTACAAGATAAGGAGTCAGATGAGGTCAGAGTCAAAGAAAATGAATTGTTTGTAAAATCCTGTTTGTTTCTTACAACTTTTGCAGCTGATGTTTACATTTTCTGTTGTATTTTTGTGTTTATGTAATTCAAGACATTGTTTTCAACAATATACATTGACAGTTTAGGAGTACCTCGCGGGGTTCCTGATGAATTCAAGGCAAGGAATCAAATTTTGGCAGGTTTAGAATCAATTTTCCTCTGGCCTACAATCAATAAGAATGTGGACTGGATTAATTACATCTATTACAATCAACAACGCTTTGTCAATTACTCCAGAGATGCAGTGAGAGGCCTACATGAACAGTTAGACAAAACCACCCTGATGACATATCAAAATAGAATTGCTCTTGACATGATATTGGCGGAAAAGGGAGGAGTCTGCAAAATGTTCAAAACTACATGCTGCATATACATTCCCAATAACACGGCACCAGATGGCTCAGTCACACGGGCATTACAAGGACTTACCACCTTAAGTGAGGAATTCGCTGAGAACAGTGGTGTAGGGACACCATTTGAAATCTTCGACTCCATGTTTGGAGAGTACAAAGTCTTCTTCCACAGCATCATCATGTCAATAGCAATAATGTGTGCAATACTTGTGTTATGTGGATGTTGTTGCATTCCCTGCATTAGAACTTTAGGAAATCGGCTCATAACCACAGCCTTAACTAAGGAAAAGGAGGGACAGTTTCTGCTAAGAAAAGCACCTGTAGCACCTTGGATAGAAGTTGAGGAGTCAGATAACGAGGTTGAAGAAGGAGATGAATCTTTTGTATAACTGTTTACATCCTGAGTTAGCCATCTACCATGAAGTATTCTTTACTTTTGTCATTATTGTTTACATTTTTCCTATTAATAATTTTTATGTTTGTGTACAAGACTTTATTTTGTCTATAGTAGGTTTCACACCAAGTAAGGTGTGAAAAAGGAGGGACTGTTGAATAAAATAAAGCTTAAATGTTTCATCACTATGTAATTATACATGTTATAATGTATTAAAGATGTATGCTGCAGTTGGGTTGAAAAGATGGGATCTAATTCTGTGTTTGTGGGGTGTGGGCGTCATATCATGCTATGTAATTACCATTGTTTGTCCTAAAGAAAGGAAGATCAAGAGGACCCTTTCCTCACCTACCCCCTCTCTCCTTCCTCTCTGTCTCTGTCCTTATGGTTTGGAACAAAAGACTATTAACATATAGACAGATACTGTTTGCTTCACAAAAGGGAAGTAACCATCTGTCTCCAACCACCTGGTGTCTCAAGACTAGGCTAAGACATTGGAATGCTGATTCACTTTATTATGTTAGAACTTCTCACTAACATGATAATTACCGTTTGATCTGTGTGGGAAAAACAACCCCAAAGGGACGAAGTTAGGGCATGTCCTTCCTAATTGGACAGCGAAGAAAACCAACCAGACTCGTCCTACTTGTGACCATGGCAACAAAGAGCCAATAAGGAGGAACTTTACTCACAAGGTGGAAGAGAACCGCCCCTGGAGTAGAATGAATATAGCTGTGGGGGAGACGGGATTTTGGGGCGAAACAGATGTGAAACTTTCGGGTAGAGCAACTGTTTCAGCCCGCTGCAGCGTAATTCTTGTGCCTTGACTTATCATTTTTGTTTAATAAATCTTTGTGTTCCTCTCCGGGAACCATCACCTTATCGTGGTGGAGAGGTTTGTGTGTCCCTATGAACCTGAGGGCTGTGTTGTCTGGAGCTGTGTGCTCCTGGTAGGGTCTCCCATGGCAAAGTGGTCTCAGGTGAGGGGCCAGACAAAGAATGGTTCAAAAGCCCTATGCAAAATCGAGGAAGAGAGGGAGTGACCCTGCCCGGAGGAGGCCCGGGGCCCCCCGTCTGGAGCCAGGCCTGGACGGAGGGCTCGTCAGCGAGCGCCTGGTGGCCGGGTTTGCCACGGAGCCCGGTCGGGCACAGCCCGAAGAAGCTACGTGGCCCCCCTATCTCCATCCCATGGGCCCACCACCTGTGGGAGGAACCGCTGGGGTCGGGTGCGCAGCCACATGGGTGGCGGCGAAGGTCAGGGACCTCGACGGACCAGACCCGGGCGGCAGAGGCTGGCTCTGGGGACGTGGAACGTCACCTCTCTGTGGGGGAAGGAGCCGGAACTTGTGCGGGAGGTGGAGCGCTACCAGTTAGATCTGGTGGGGCTTACTTCTACGCACAGTCTCGGTTCTGGAACCGTACTCCTGGATAGGGGTTGGACTCTGTCCTACTCCGGAGTTGCCCAGGGTGTGAGGCGCCGGGCGGGTGTGGGGATACTCACAAGCCCCGGCTGCCGCCGCTGCGTTGGAGTTTACCCCGGTGGACGAGAGGGTCGCCTCCCTACGCCTGCGGGTGATGGGGGGGAAAACTGACTGTTGTTTGTGCATATGCACCAAACAGGAGTTCGGAGTATTCGGCCTTCTTGGAGACCTTGAATGGAGTCCTGTATGGGGCTCCAGTAGGGGGACTCCATAGTTCTGCTGGGGGACTTCAACGCACACGTGGGCAATGATGGAGATACTTTGAGAGGCGTGATTGGGAGGAACGGCCTCCCTGATCTGAACCAGAGTGGTTGTTTGTTGTTGGACTTCTGTGCTAGTCATGGATTGTCCATAACAAACACCATGTTCGAACATAAGGATGCTCATAAGTGTACGTGGTACCAGAGCACCCTAGGCCAAAGGTCAATGATCGATTTTATAATCGTTTCATTTGATCTGAGGCCTTATGTTTTGGACACTCGGGTGAAGAGAGGGGCAGAGCTGTCAACTGATCACCATCTGGTGGTGAGCTGGGTCAGGGGATGGGGGAGGACTCTGGACAGACCTGGTAAGCCCAAACGGTAGTGCGGGTAAACTGGGAACGTCTGGAGGAGGCCCCTGTCCGACGGACTTTCAACTCACACCTCCGGGCGGAGCTTTTCGTGCATCCCTGTGGAGGCTGGGGGCATTGAACCTGAGTGGACAATGTTCAAAGTTTCCATTGCTGAAGCTGCGGCGGCGAGCTGTGGTCTTAGGGTCTTAGGTGCCTCAAGGGGCGGTAACCCACGAACACCCTGGTGGACACCGGTGGTCAGGGAAGCCGTCCGACTGAAGAAGGAGTCCTTCCGAGATATGTTATCCCGGAGGACTCCGGAGGCAGTTGCAAGGTACCGACGGGCCGGGGCTGCAGCCTCTGCCGTGACAGAGGCAAAGCAGCGGGTGTGGGAGAAGTTCGAGAAGACATGGAGAAGGACTTTCGGTCGGCACCAAGGTGCTTCTGGAAAACCGTTCGCCACCTCAGGAGGGGGAAGCGGGAATCATCCAAGCTGTTTACAGCAAGGATGGGGACGTTGTTGACCTCAACTGGGGAGGTAATAGAGCGGTGGAAGGAGCACTTTGAGGAACTCCTAAATCCAGCTGGCACGCCCTCTGTGGTAGAGGCAGAGCTGGAGGATGATGGGGATTGTCGTCAATTTCCCTGGTGGAAGTCGCTGAGGTAGTAAAACAACTCCACAGCGGCAAAGCCCCAGGGATTGATGAGATCCGTCCAGAAATGCTGAAAGCTCTGGGTGTGAGGGGATGTCTTTGTTGACACGCCTCTTCAACATTGCGTGGAAGTCTGGGACGGTGCCTAAGGAGTGGCAGACCGGGGTGGTGGTTCCCCCTTTAAAAAGGGGGGACCAGAGGGTGTGTGCCATTACAGGGGTATCACACTTCTCAGCCTCCCTGGTAAAGTCTACTCCAAGGTACTGGAAAGGAGGGTTCGGCCGATAGTCGAACCTCGGATTGAAGAGGAACAATGCGGATTCCGCCCTGGCCGTGGAACAACGGATCAGATCTTCACTCTCGCAAGGATCTTGGAGGGGCCTGGGAGTATGCCCAACCAGTCTGCATGTGTTTTGTGGATCTGGAGAAGGCGTATGACCGGGTCCCCGGGAGAAATTGTGGGAGGTGCTGCAGGAGTATGGGGTGAGGGGGTCCCTTCTCAGGGCCATCCAATCTCTGTATGACCAAAGCGAGAGCTGTGTCCGGTTCTCGGCAGTAAGTCGGACTCGCTCCAGGTGAGGGTTGGCCTCCGCCAGGGCTGCGCTTTTGTCACCAATCCTGTTTGTAATATTTATGGACAGGATATCGAGGCGTAGTCGGGGCGGGGAGGGGTTGCAGTTCGGTGGGCTCGGGATCTCGCCGCTGCTTTTTGCAGATGATGTGGTCCTGATGGCATCATCGGTCTGTGACCTTCAGCACTCACTGGATCGGTTCGCCGAGTGTGAAGCGGCTGGGATGAGGATCAGCACCTCTAAATCTGAGGCCATGGTTCTCAGCAGGAAACCGATGGAGTGCTTTCTTCAGGTGGGGAGTGAGTCCTTACCCCAAGTGAAGGAGTTTAAGTACCTTGGGGTCTTGTTCGCGAAAGTGAGGGGACTATGGAGCGTGAGATTGGTCGGAGAATCGGAGCAGCCGGTGCGAAGTATTACATTCTGTGTATAACGCAGACGAAAAGAGAGCTGAGCCAGAAGCCAGGAGCTCGGAGTAGAGCCGCTGGCCGAAAGGAGCCAGTTGAGGTGGTTCGGCATCTGGTAAGGATGCCTCCTGGGCGCCCCCCTAGGGAGGTGTTCCAGGCATGTCCAGCTGGGAGGAGGCCTGGGAAGACCCAGGACTAGGTGGAGAGATTATATCTCCAACCTGGCCTGGGAACGCCCGATCCCCCCAGTCGGAGCTGGTTGATGTCCGGGGGAAAGGGAAGTTTGGGGTCCCCTACTGGAGCTGCTGCCCCCGCGACCCGACTCCGGATAAGCGGATGAAGATGGATGGATGGAAATCTTTGTGTTAACCTTACAATTTGACCCTCAGCCTCCTTCCTCAGAGATTCAACGAACACGTAGTTAGTTAATTCTAACAAACACCAGTTCAGCTTTTTACTCTGGGCAATGATTTGCCTCATCTTTACAGCCCAGAACTCTCAACAGCAGGGGTAGTTTTTTGTTCCTCATCTAAAAATCTCAAAGAGGATTTTCCCCACTGGGATTTGCAAGAACTGAATGAGGCCATTAACCCTCTTCAAAATGACAACAACAATGGCAAATTATTGTTTCAGAGAACACAACAGTTTATTTTTGATAAACTTGTAAATGTGTGATCTTAGCATAACATGGACAATTGGGTAACATTAGCCTTATTGTAGTTTCAGAAACTACATGGAAACCAGAGCCAATAGCTCTATAAATCCTTTTATACCAGTATGTATAGCCAAACCGTTGTCATTAAACTACAATAAACTCAAAAGGGCTATGGTTGCACACTATTGTTTAAGTACAGCTAGTGAATTTTATTTTTATTTTTCATTAGGCTATACTGATTGCATATGGCTGGCTGTGACAGAAATCAGGAAGTGATGTGTTCACATAATGTGTAAATCAAAATGTTGCATATTTATTGCAAAGGAGCTTTTAACAGAAGATTTGACAAGATTAAAAAACGGCAAATAATGGTGGGAAAAACACAAGCAAACGTTTTTTTCAATCAACCAGCAGGCTGCAGTGTAAAGTTTTGGGGTTGTTTGTTACCATGAAGGGGGTAGAGGGTACACAGAACACCACAGCAGCCTGGGGCCTATTGCACAAAAGTAGAATAATCCAGGATAAATGAAAAAGCGCAGCTTGACTTAGTGTGATCCGCTCATCGTGGCTTAATCGGTTGCACGTTTGCCGAGCCAGGATGAACAGGTGAAGCTATGTCAAGCCAGGTGTAGATAGCTGGGATAAGTGCACGTTCACGGCTTTCTCACATAGACCACGGTATCGATCACAGATTTACTGATGCAGAGATGGAGAAGACGCATGCGGCATATGTTTCACCCAATGAGCAGCAGCTTATATGGAAAGTAACGAGGAGGGGAAGAATATGCAAAAAAGGGAAATACGGCTCTTATCAAACGGAGAGAAAAAGCCCAACATAGCGGACCCGACTGAATGTGTGAGAGTGTAAAAATATCTACTTAGCCTATAGTCACTCCACATTTTTACAAAGTTGTAGGCTACACTGTGTTTGAATTGCTTTAAATATAGTTTCATGTTTCTGTTTTCATGTGATATATGTGCTGGTTTTACTGTAAAGTGTCTTTGACTTAGCCTACCATGTAAAGCACTATATAAATAAAATATTATTATTATTTAGCCTTTGCCTTAAAAGTGAGCAGAGGGAATTAATGTTCCTCTGGAAATGGACCCTAATGACTCTAGGCTTAATTTCAAACCCTTATTCACAACACGAGTTTTACAACCATATGCACAAATCTCTATAAGCTATGTCTAATTCTTTGTACAATTAATGTTCATACAGAACGATCAGAAAGGGACAACAACTAGAAAAAGAAGTAAATAACTTCAATACACGCTGTGAGCATATGTAAAACAATATTCATGTTTATTTATTCTTCTGACAAGTGACCGCACCAAAATAAAAAGATTAAGAAGCATTATGGTGTTCCTGGTGTGATGAATGTAAACTACACTACATACGTCCTGTATATAGGCCACGTTATTGGTCCAGGGATGGGAGACTAATTGAGAAGGTTATGAAACCAATGTAAGCTATAATAAAAAACATTAGGCGTACATATTAAGGAGTAACACAAACTGTCCTTTATTAGAGAAGGATAAGTAAGAAGAAAATTAAATCATGAATGTATTGGTCTCTGTCATTATTATCATCTGGGAATATCGCTACATTAATATCATCACACTTAATCTTCGGAGCGCGTCCTGTATAAACCTGAAGCTGAGACCACGGAGGCTGCGCTGCTCATCTCTACTTTTACAGAGAGAGTGGACACTGACGTGACACGCAGGTCTGCCGGCAGGCAGCGGAACACCGGGCAGCGGCCGCACGCCAGGCAGCCTCGAAACAGTACCGTACCCCCGGGAAAAGTCCCACTCCGCATCAGGGTGCCAGTGCAACCAAACCATCTAAACAACTGTAGTAGGGTTTAAATCAAACTCGCGAGAACAATAGTGACAAGTAGGCTAATGCATGTTAATGAAAATAAAGCAGAAGACATGCAGAAGACAACGGAATAACTGTTAAACGCGTTTATTTCAGATCAGACGGCAGCTGATTTGACACATGAGACTCCAGGATTAGTCTTAAGGCCTGTTCACACCGGGACGAATTTCACGCGCGATATTCGCCGACGTTTAACGCGTCGTGACTAAACAAAGGGTGTCAATGAGAGTGTGCACACCGACGCGAAAAACGCCACGCGTAAAAGCGTCATTTTTTAAAAAACGCCTCGGGTTCGTTTTTTTGGTTTGACGCGCCGCGTCAAAAACTATCCGACCAATGAGATCGGCCCTTTTGCTCACGTGTCTTGTGCTTCTGAAGTTACAGTAAAACAACTTGGGGCGCTCAAGCACAAAACGGTCTTACCGAGCACACAAACGAAGAAGACATATATACGCCACCGTCATCACTGCCACAAGACGAGGAAGAGGCAAAGCACGATGTCCAAAATAAATGTTGAGCTGCTGGTCTTGTTGGTTTCGGAACATAAAGAGCTATATGATAAGCGCGACAGCGACTACAAAAATATAGACAAAAGAGAAATGTTCTAAATACTTGCTCTCTTCTTCTCTGCTCTTCTTCTGAGTTGCAAGCGAGTATCAGAAGCGCAAAGTTGCGCAGCGCCACCCTATGTACGGGGGTATTTCTGTTTTACATTAAGCACCATCTACTGACAGATAATGAATTTGCATGTTCATCGTCAGCGAAAATCGCTTGGGTGTGAACACAAAAAACGCGTCGAAAAATGCTGACGAATAACGCCCGCCGATGTTCGTCCCGGTGCGTACGGGCTTTTAGCCTGGCTGTTAGCCTGCTCTGGACCAGGCTAGCCGCAAATAATAAATCTCCATTGTTACTTGGCTGGGTTTAATTCAATCTGGTTTCGTGCAACCGAGTCAAAGCTAAATTCATCCAGGATAACTTGAATATCCCGGCTTAATTCCTTATCCTAGTTTTGTGCAATAGGCCTCTGGTTTGATAAACATGGTGTTATGGGATGGCAGGCGAAAGAGGACCAAGATGCAGGTTGGCGGGCAAACACAGGCTGATTTATTGAAAAACAAAAAGCAATCCACAAGGGCAAACACAGTCCAAACAAGAAGTCACACGGAGCACTGAGAAAGGCCAAATCAACCAAAAAGAGTCCAAAAACAGGCAGCAAACAGGCAGACAGGACACCACGACGGGACACACAAACTGGAATGATCTAGCAAGAGACAAAGGGAACACAGGGGTTAAATACAAGAGGTAACGGGGAACAGGTGAGACATCAGGTGAATCACATTAGGGCGGGGCAGGACAATCAGACAGACCAACGTAAAGCTAGACAAGACAGGAAACCATACTATCACAATAAAACAGGGCGTAGGCACTTACTGGGGAACACAAGACAGGACCAGTAACACAAGACCACGGAGAAAACAGACAAAAACACAAGGAGGCCAAAGGAAGAGAAACATAAACCCAAACAAAACCCCAAACCACAACACATGGGGAGCCCTGCACTAAACAGTGGTGTATTTCACTGCAAGGGTTCTTTTACAAATGAACTGATTTCAGCAAATTAGTAGATTTACAGTAAAAATCAAAATTAGGACATTACACTCATGCTCCAGTTATGCTTGCAAAAAATAAACCTTGTACTTTTAATGGTAGCTGTTAAATGTCTCGTTTAAATGAAGCTAAATAAAGATCCATTCATTAGTGCTACTAGAAAGCTGTAGTTAAATTCTTCATCATCAGCCATTGTTTTTGCATTCACAAAAAAGGTGAAGTTCATTAGCACAAGTGTGCGCAATGAGAAGATGTTTGTTTTCATCATGAATAAATATTAACTTAGGAGTTGGATGAAAACCAATGGCTGGGACTTTGCTACTCCCTGTAGCAAATGCCAGGATGTGACCAGGGCTCAAAGTCTTCAGGAATGCCTCCTCATCATTTGTTAGAGTCCTGTCCCCATATGTGTCTCTCAGCTCTTTATCTAAAAAAAAAAAAAAAAATAAGGGAGACCACTGTTGACTTAGAGACTGGAAAATACTCAAATAATGACTAATTGAGTAACTAATGGATTACTGTACAGGTATTTTGGTGAAAAAGCAATTTTATTATGAAAAGCAATTGGATAACTGTATTCTTGTTTGTGGTACATAAACCTTAGGCACAACTTTGTGAGTAAATAATAAAATTAATCTGTACATTTCCTGGATTGTCTTATTGAATAATATACTGAATTACAAATACATACTTACTTTCAACACATTGTAGAAATTCCCTAAATTTGACCACCATCAACTCCTCCTTAGCTCTTCTGTTGCTCCCCAGTACGCAGTAGCTTGGTTTGAGAATACCAGCTACAAAATCAGCTTCTTGACCTTTGTCCTCTCCTAGTATGTCAAGCAGCACACGCAAGCTGGGGTTCTCTCTCAGGAGTGATAAAACCTGTAGGCAAATTCAACTCCATGAATGAAAGGTCATAAAGATAACCAAAGACGATATAGAACTGTGTCATCTTTAGTTAAACTTACTCCATAGTGGGACAAGCCATCAATTAGTTGATCAAGACAGCTCTGCTGTTGCAGTATGGTATAGAACTGCATTTTTCACAAACATCTCTGTTGGCCATGGTGACTACGAGTGGAAGACCCTCAACTTGATATCGCCATGAGTCACAGCAGCTGACTGCTTTCTCCAAATCATCCTGCAAGGTTGCATGTTGAACCTAAATATTAAAGATCAAATGTTATTTTTTATTTTCAAATTACTGCATTTAATCAACATTTACAGAAGTACTATATACACCGTGCATTTCACTACCTATGACAAGAAAAGTTGGAATTTTTAGTTTTGTTGTAAGCAAAGGCTTACTACAATAGTCTTCAGATCACAACATTGCACATTACCTTATTGAGGTTCTCCCTTAAATCAGGGTTCACTATATCATCAGGTGTCACATGAGCTTAAAGGATGTCCCCAGACACAATGTAGTCCACTACACTTGGGGACAGGAATGCAGGTCGTTCACCCCCTTGCACTATTATTGTAGACATCATCCTGCCAATGGTTCGATACACTCCATTTTGCAAGTGGAGCATGTTCAGTCTTGGTGTGCATCCATTTGGCGTGCCTGAAAGATTAAATAAATTAAAACAGCACATTCTGTATAATTTACTCTGGCATTTACAAACCAATATTTGTGGCCAGGTATATACACTCACCGGCCACTTTATTAGGTACCCCATGCTAGTAACGGGTTGGACCCCCTTTTGCCTTCAGAACTGCCTCAATTCTTCGTGGCATAGATTCAACAAGGTGCTGGAAGCATTCCTCAGGGAGTTTGGTCCATATTGACATGATGGCATCACACAGTTCATTTGTCGGCTGCACATCCATGATGTGAATCCGTTCCACCACATCCCAAAGATGCTCTATTGGATTGAGACTGGTGACTGTGGAGGCCATTTGAGTACAGCAAACTCATTGTCATGTTCAAGAAACCAGTCTGAGATGATTCCAGCTTTATGACATGGCGCATTATCCCATTAGCCATCAAGTTGGGTACATTGTGGTCATAAAGGGATGGACATGGTCAACAATACTCAGGTTGGCGTTGCAACGATGGTCAATTGGTACCAAGGGGCCCAAAGAGTGCCCATATTCCCCACACCATGACACCACCACCACCAGCCTGAACCTTTGATACAAGGCAGGATGGATCCATGCTTTCATGTTGTAGCGCCAAATTCTTACCAAATCGCAGCAGAAATGAGACTCATCAGACCAGGCAACGTTTTTCCAATCTTCTGTATGCAAATTTAGCCTCAGTTTCCTGTTCTTAGCTGGCACCCGGTGTGGTCTTCTGCTTTAGCCCATCTGCCTCAAATTACCTGTTCAGAGATGCTCACGGGTGGTAATTTAGTCACTGTTGCCCTTCTATCATCGAATATTCTCCTCTGACCTCTGGCATCAACAAGGCATTTCCGCCCACAGAATGCCGCTCACTATGTTTTTTTCTTTTTTGGACCATTCTCTGTAAACCCTAGAGATGGTTGTGTGTGAAAATCCCAGTAGATTTGCAGTTTCTGAAATATCAGACCACCAACAATCATACAACGTTCAAAGTCACTCAAATCACCTTTCTTCCCCATACTGATGCTCGGTTTGAACTGCAGGAGATTGTCTTGACCATGTCTACATGCCTAAATGCATGAGTTGCCGCCATGTGATTGGCTGCTTAGAAATTAAGTGTTAACGAGCAGTTGGACACCAGTGAGGTATATATATATACACACACACACACACATATATATACAAGTATTTGAACACCCTGCTATTTTGCAAGTTCTCCCACTTAGAAATCATGGAGGGGTATGAAATTGTCATAGTTGCATGTCCACTGTGAGAGACATAAAATCACAATCTATGATTTTTTAACCATTTATTTTTATGATACAGCTGCAAATAAGTATTTGAACACCTGTCTTTCAGCTATAATTCTGACCCTCAAAGACCTATTAGTCTGCCTTCAAAATGTCCACCTCCACTCCATTTATTATCCTAAATTATATGCACCTGTTTGAGGTCGTTGGCTGTGTAAAGACACCTGTCCACCCCATACAATCAGTAAGAATCCAACTACTAATTTCAGAGCCCTCCATGATTTCTAAGTGGGAGAACTTGCAAAGTAGCAGGGTGTTCAAATACTTATTTTCCTTACTGTATATATACACACACAGCCTTGCGAAAGCATTCGCCCCCCTTGAAATTTGACCTTTTTCCACATTTCAGTCTTCAAACAAAGATATAAAAATTTTTTGTGAAGAAATCAACAAGTGGGACAAAATTGTGAAGTCAAACAAAATTTATTGGAAATTGGGCGTGCAAAAATATTCAGCCCCCTTCAGTTAATACTGTAGAGCCACCTTTTGCTGTGATTACAGCTGTAAGTTGCTTGGGGTATGTCTATCAGTTTTGCACATCGAGAGAGACTGACATTTTTGCCCATTCCTCCTTGCAAAACAGCTTGAGCTCAGTGAGGTTGGATGGAGAGCATTTGTGAACAGCGGTTTTCAGTTCTTTCCACAGATTCTTGATTGGATTCAAGTCTGGACTTCGACAGTCTAACACCTGGATATGTTTATTTGTGAACCATTCCATTGTAGATTTTGCTTTATGTTTTGGATCATTGTCTTATTGGAAGACAAATTTCCATCCCAGTCTCCGATCTTTTGCAGACTCCATCAGGTTTTCATCCAGAATGGTCCTGTATTTGGCTCCATCCATCTTCCCATCAATTTTAATCATCTTCCCTGTCCCTGCTGAAGAAAAGCAGGCCCAAACCATGATGCTGTCACCACCATGTTTGACAGTGGGGATGGTGTGTTGAGGGTGATGAGCGGTGTCACTTTTACGCCAAACAATGTTTTGCATTGTTGCCACTAAAATTTGATTTTGGTTTCATCTGACCAGAGCACCTTCTTCCACATGTTTGGTGTGTCTCCCAGGTGGCTTGTGGCAAATTTTAAACGAGACTTTTTATGGATATCTCTAAGAAATGGATTTCTTCTTGCCACTCTTCCATAAAAGGCCAGATTAGTGCAGTATACGACTAATTGTTGTCCTATGGACAGATTCTCCCACCTCCCACCTCTGCAGTTCATCCAGAGTGATCATGGGCCTCTTGGCTGCATCTCTGATCAGTCTTCTCCTTGTCTGAGCTGAAAGTTTAGAGGGACGGCCAGGTCTTGGTAGATTTTCAGTGGTCTGATACTTCTTCCATTTCAAAATGATCACTTGCACAGTGCTCCTTGGGGTGTTTAAAGCTTGGGAAATCTTTTTTGTTTAAAGCTATCTTTAAACTTCTCCACAACAGTATTACGGACCTGCCTGGTGTGTTCCTTGGTCTTCATGATGCTCTCTGCGCTTTCAACAGAACCCTGAGACTATCACAGAGCAGGTGCATTTATACAGAGACTTGATCACACACAGGTGGATTCTATTTATCACCATCAGTCATTTAGGACAACATTGGATCATTCAGAGATCCTCGCTGAACTTCTGGAGTGAGTTTGCTGCACTGAAAGTAAAGGGGCCTAATAATTTTGCACGCACCACTTTTCAGTTTTTTGTTTGCTAAAAAAGTTTAAAACATCCAATAGATTTCGTTCCACTTCACAATTGTGTCCCACTTGTTGGTGATTCTTCACAAAAAATAAAATTTTTATATCTTTCTGTTTGAAGCCTGAAATGTGTCAAAAGGTTGAAAAGTTCAAGGGGGCCGAATACTTTTGGAAGACACTGTAGTAGGCCAGAAATGTGAGAGCACTGATGATTTCTTGAAAAGCTGTTGTATCTCAAATCCTTCTGGTTGTGAGTTGCCGTGACAGTCTCAATACTTGTGCTGATGTGTGACTCTTCATGTGCCAGGTTGGGAAGCTGATTTGGTAAAAAGGATTATTTTATTATTATTATTGCTATCACTGATAGATTTAATTAATTCAGTTGTAGTTCTTATATAAAAACATTCAAAGAATTCTTCTACAAATGTAGCTGTCTCTCTGTGCCACTATTTTAAATTTGAAGACTGTTAACTGTAACAGGGTCTGTCACATAGTTTTCATAAATTGATTTGTCAGAGAGACAAGTAGTAGCAATTCTTTTTAACTATTATTGCTGTTTATTTATTGAGATTTTATACAATAGCAGGTTGAATAAATTGACAAAAAGGCATACTATAGCATGTTCAAATCTTTCATATTATAGCTTGTCTGTGTATGTGTAAATAATCTGTACTTTAAGCATCCTAAACCCACCAGACTCCATGTAAATAATCAATACTTTAACCACCCTAATATAGTTATTTATATAATAAATAATAATTTGATTTGTCAGATATTCTTTGCAATTTTAACTGTTATTTAGTCATGAAATTTTTTTTTATATGCATTTTTTGTGTGTAGTACTTAGTGCTTCAAATCACCTTTTTAGATGGCAAACACATGGGTACCAGTCTGGCTGGTGGTGGCGTTGCCATCTGATAACAAAAACATGCAAAGTTCAGTAAACTTCATCAACTAATAAAAAGGTGCAGACACACAATTGCAGACAATTGTGTCAAATAATAAGCTTTTATATTGTTTATGTACCTGTTTGTTGAAACCCAGTGGGCTGATCTGGACTGAATCTGCCAAGTCGAGCCTTGTCCAGTGCACTTTTTGGGCCTGCGACCTCTTCCCCCTTCTTGGCATCTTGCAAAAAAGAAAGGACAAAATACAAATGTTATAAAGACTTTAGTTTGTAAATCTTTATTAACATTTATTATGAATACTGCTCTTAAAAGGAGAAGGTGAAAGAACGGTGAAGATGTAAACCTGTGATGTGGAAAAGGATTCCTAAACAAAGACAAATTTACCAGATATA
Organism: Etheostoma perlongum; assembly: GCA_026937815.1. Taxonomy (NCBI): domain Eukaryota; kingdom Metazoa; phylum Chordata; class Actinopteri; order Perciformes; family Percidae; genus Etheostoma; species Etheostoma perlongum. The sequence goes on from CM049381.1 coordinate 7,401,425, forward strand.
CAGCAATATGAAATGCAAAAAATGACTATATCAAAAACTAATGCAAAAATAACTGTTTCAATAGCTAGTCCAACCTTTACTGATTAAACTATATAAATAATGAAATGTAACCTTCTCTAATACTGTCCTCTAAACCTAAATAATGAATGCTGTCTTAACAAAGCTGGGCACTGGGAACCTAGAAAAAACAGAAAATAAAATGAATTGCTCCTTAATTAATTGTATTGATGATTGATGACATACATACAATCTGACACCCTTGCTGAGATGCCACACTGCAAAAACTGTGCTCCTATTTCAGGTTTCACCCTACGAAATTAATCAATTTCAAATGATAATTAAACACCTTGTGTTCAAAAAACAAAAGTTTACAACCAGACAGCAAAAAGCAGAAACCTATGATTTATTTTTTGCCAAAACATGTTTTTTTTTAGAATGTCCTACCTGAGAAGGTGACGTGATGGAGAAAAGATGAAGAACTGGGTTGTGAAGGTGTATGAATTGTTTGTCTAGAACAGAAAGAACCAGAACTGTAATAGCTTAACACAATGTACTGTATCAGAAACATTGATTCATGTATTATTTATGTTGTCTTTAACAGTATATAATCATGTAAAATATAGGCAGCACTTTAAGGAAGCATTTTAATAAGTATAATATAAGCTATAATATGTAATCAAATGTGCTTGTTTAGAAAAAAGTAATGTATTACCAGTGATTACCATGATCTAATTCTTCCATACATGAAGGTTAATGCAAAAATAAAATGGAATTATATAATAAAAATGATCTTGTAGAAACAGTTTAAATTGTATTGGAAAGATGTGCATTACTCACAGGTAAAGAACTGCTCAACATGCTCACATGTCACAGATGACAACATACATAAAAATACACTACACACACCGATGAAGGCACCCTGCACCTTTCCTTACAATCAAATGTTTCACTCCAACAAGTCGACTTTTCATAGTTTTGGGATGATGGGAAGTGTAAAGGCAGGAAATATAGGTTTAGGTAATATAAAATATATACCAACAGTCCTGTCTTCAGCTATTCCATCCTGGTTGTGATGCCATTAATAGATTTAAATATCAAACTGAAATTGAGAAAGATATTAAGAAGAGAGACAAATCATCTACCACTTCATACTTCTAGCTTTTCTAGTAGCATTGAAAAGGTTGGAAGAAAACAACAAATGCAACGCACTAATTGCTTCAGAAAGTTTGGCATCATTTACAAGCATCAAAGCAGTGAAATCATGTAGACAAGATCTAATTTTTGAAATGCATAATTTATTATACGGGCTGTACAATAAGGACGTGACGGTTTGTTTTGTCTGGGTTCCTGCCCATCTCAAATACTGCTGATCCCCAGGGTGCTTCACCAAAACAGTCTCTAGAATTTACAGAGAATGGTGCAAACACTAAAACCCATCCAGTGAGCAGATGTGCTGTTGGTGAGAACACCTTGTTAATAAGAGACGTCAGGAGACCGGTTTAAGCTGACAAAAAAGGTGACAGCCAGACGTTAACTCAAGAGAAACATGTGAAACCATGAAGGGGGCGTCAACAGAAGACCACAGTGGGTGCCACTCCTGTCAGCTCAGAACAGGAAACTAAAGGTAGAAGATTGAAAAAATAACATCTTTCAAACTCTCAATTTCTATTACCACATTTAGATGTCATGAGCAGAATTTGGTATAAATAACATGACTCCATGAATACACTTTGTCCAGGCTGCTGATGTAAAGTGGGGAATATTGTCTTGGCACACATTTGACCAATTATTGAATTCATTGTATAGTATATCATCATAGTAAATCATAACAAAGTTATCTCGAGACACATTACAGATAGAACAGGTCTAGACCACACTCTATTATTTAAAAAGCCCCGACAATTCTAGTAATTCCCTATGCATCCATGTATGACCATATATGGGTGATTCTTTAACTATGGTACTTTTCTTGACTCTGGATGAAATAATAAAAACTAAAAAACATTTCTTTTTTCGTTTTTGTCAAACTTACTTCATGCTAAGGGGAACTTGTAAAAAATGTATCATGGCTCAATCTTTTTATTATATGACGCCTTTTTTGCATGGTTTTTACTGTTACTGTCTCTAAGCCATCACTTTGTATCTTCAACCTCGCTTAATTCTAAATTAAATATTTAAATAATGTAGATTTCAAGATCTGGTTCAGCATATACAATGGGGTTTGAAAGTTTGGGCACCCCAGGTAAAAATGTATATGTGTGTTGTGTATGTCACAAAAAGTTAGATTTTATTTCCATACACTTTAAAAATAACAAACAAAAAAATGGCGTCTGCAAAAGTTTGGACACCCTGCAGAGTTTCTAGCATGCACCCCCCTTTGGAAAGCTGAGTACTGACAGTGTCATGGATTGTTCTTAATCATCATCTGGAAAGACCATTTGATATCAATCTTAAGGTTTTAAATGCCCAGACTCATCTGACCTTGCCCCAACGATCAGCACCACGGCTTCTTCTAAGCAGTTCTCTAGAAAATAGTTGATGCTCACAAAGCAGGAGAAGGCTATAAGAAGATAGCAAAGCGTTTGCAGACGCCAATATCCTCTGTTTAGAATATACAGTGGGTACGGAAAGTATTCAGACCCCTTTAAATTTTTCACTCTTTGTTTCATTGCAGCCTTTTTCCAAAAATCAAAAAAGTTCATTTTATTTCTCAGTAATGTACACTCAGCAACCCATCTTGACAGAAAAAAACAGAAATTTAGAAATTTTTGCATATTTATTAAAAAAACAAAACTGAAATATCACATGGTCATATGTATTCAGACCCTTTGCCGTGACCCTCATATGTAACTCAGGTGCTGTCTATTTCTTCTGATCATCCTTGAGATGGTTCTACACCTTCATTGGAGTCCAGCTGTGTTTGATTATACTGATTGGACTTGATTAGGAAAGCCACACACCTGTCTATATAAGACCTTACAGCTCACAGTGCATGTCAGAGCAAATGACAATCATGAGGTCAAAGGAACTGCCTGAAGAGCTCAGAGACAGAATTGTGGCAAGGCACAGATCTGGTCAAGGTTACAAAAAAATTTCTGCTGCACTTAAGGTTCCTAAGAGCACAGTGGCCTCCATAATCCTCAAATGGAAGACGTTTGGGATGACCAGAACCCTTCCTAGAGCTGGCCGTCCGGCCAAACTGAGCTATCGGGGAGAAGAGCCTTGGTGAGAGAGGCAAAGAAGAACCCAATGGTCACTGTGGCTAAGCTCCAGAGATGCAGTCGGGAGATGGGAGAAAGTTGTAGTAAGTCAACCATCACTGCAGCAATCCACCAGTCGGGGCTTTATGGCAGAGTGGCCCGAAGGAAGCCTCTCCTCAGTGCAAGACACATGAAAGCCCGCATGGAGTTTGCTTAAAAAAACACCTGAAGGACTCCAAGATGGTGATAAATAAAATCCTCTGGTCTGATGAGACCAAGATAGAACTTTTGGCCTTAATTCTAAGCGGTATGTGTGGAGAAAACCAGGCACTGCTCATCACCTGTCCAATACAGTCTCAACAGTGAAGCATGGTGGTGGCAGCATCATGCTGTGGGGGTGTTTTTCAGCTGCAGGGACAGGACGACTGGTTGCAATCGAGGGAAAGATGAATGCGGCCAAGTACAGGGATATCCTGGACGAAAACCTTTTCCAGAGTGCTCTGGACCTCAGACTGGGCCGAAGGTTTACCTTCCAACAAGACAATGACCCTAAGCACACCGCTAAAATAACGAAGGAGTGGCTTCACAACAACTCTGTGGCTGTTCTTGAATGGCCCAGCCAGAGCCCTGACTTAAACCCAATTGAGCATCTCTGGAGAGACCTGAAAATGACTGTCCACCAACGTTTACCATCCAACCTGACAGAACTGGAGAGGATCTGCAAGGAGGAATGGCAGAGGATACCCAAATCCAGATGTGAGAAACTTGTTGCATCTTTCCCAAAACGACTCATGGCTGTATTAGATCAAAAGGGTGCTTCTACTAAATACTGAACAAAGGGTCTGAATACTTATGACCATGTGATATTTCAGTTTTTTGTTTTTTAATAAATATGCAAAAATTTCTAAATTTCTGTTTTTTTCTGTCAAGATGGGTTGCTGAGTGTACATTACTGAGAAATAAAATGAACTTTTTTGATTTTTGGAAAAAAGCTGCAATGAAACAAAGAGTGAAAAATGTAAAGGGGTCTGAATACTTTCCGTACCCACTGTAATTAAGAAATGGCAGTCATCAGGAACAGTGGAAGTTACAGCAAGTTCTGGAAGACCAAGAAAAATATCAGAGAGAAGAGTTCGCAGGATTGTGAGAAAAGCAAGTCCAAACCCACGTTTGACTGCACGGTCCATCCAGAAAGACCTGGCAGACACTGGAGTTGTGGTACATCATTCCACTATAAAGAGACACTCGTATAAATATGGTCTTCATGGAAGAGTCATCAGAAGAAAACCTCTTCTACATCCTCACTACAAAAATCAGGGTTTGAAGTTTGCAAATGAACATATAGACAAGCCTGATGCATTGGGGAAACAAGTTCTGTGAGGTTAAAATAGAACTTTTTGGCCGGAATGAGCAAAAGTACGTTTGGAGAAGAAAGGGCACATAATTTAATGAAAAGAACCTCTTTCCAACGGTTAAACATGGGGGGGGATCAATCATGCTTTGGTGTTGTATTGCAACCAGGGAACAAGGAACAGTCAAAATTTCAGTAAATTTTGGACTCTAACTTGATGCCATCTGTGAAAAAGCTGAAGTTAAAGAGAGGATGTTTTCTACAAATGGATAATGATCCTAAACACACCTCAAAATCCACGGTGGATTACATCAAGAGGCGTAAACTGAAGGTTTTGCCATGGCCTTCACAATTTCCTGACCTCAACATAATTAAAAATCTATGGATAGAAAAGAAATTTTGTTTTCTGTTATTTTGAAAGTGTAAATTATGGAAATAAAATCTAAGTTTTTGTGACATATTATATGAATGTCTAATCTGTCATTTGATGCCTTTTGGAGATTTTTCCATCTTTTCTTGGCTTCTTTATGCACATTAATACAATTCTTTTACCTGGGGTGCCCAAACTTTTGAACCCCACTGTAGGCATATGGCATATAAACATATACGTTTTCGATTTTGCCTATTTTATCTGTTATTCAACATTATATTCAACTGGTTATATTAAGTTTATATTAAGATAATTATGACATAACGGGTTTGCTCTAGTAGTTTTTTTTACTAGTTTGCTCTAGTTCAGCATATAGAAAGCAGTGAAGAAGTGATTTGCTGATTTTTAACATAAATTCATGTTTTTAATTTCTTGGATTGTTTTCTATTTAAAAATATTGGTGATATGTTTTTATTCACTAATGCTGTTTATTGATTTGCTCTGGTTCAACACATAGAGCAGTAAAAAAAATAGTTTTTAATTGGAAGTTGCCTATCTATGTCATTTCTGCCACACACTGTCTCTTCCACCACGCCATGTAATTTCCACCACAACATATATTTTAAAGTTAAACATATAAAAAACATACAATAAAACCAACTATATTCAGTGGTGTTGATAACAGTTAGGGGTAAGATGTGTGTATACACTTTGAGAAATACATGATTTTGAGCTATGATAAGTAAATGAAATGTTCCAGTGATACAGTTTTAAGTGATTTTGGCGTAAATATTGTAAAATCTTTACAGTTACATTTATGAAAAATAAATTAAAAATTGAACAAAGACGCGTGTTTTTTAATCAAATATATTTTTAATAGAAGATATTTAATTATTTTCTCTTAAAAACATGTTTTGTTATGTGATGGAAAAGACCATTTTTTTGGACTGTCAGATAAAAATGAGAAAACAACATACATTACTTGATACAAATCATCACAGCCAACTTCAGGGAACGTTTCTAGACAGATTGAAAAGCCAACTGATACTATAAAACTGTAGAAATGTTTTTATTTTCTGAAACTGTCTAGCTCAAAGAGTACCATACTACCATATGGTCGTACAATCAAATGACAGCAACAACAATATTTTAATACTATTATTATTGGTATGTAATATAGGTCATGTTTCCTTTAAGGGGCGTTTCAGGAAGCTACCAAAAAACAAGGAACTTCCCAGACTGTCGTCAATTCCAAGTTTCGGAGAAGTGTCGTCTTATTGCTGTTCAATAACAATAAGTTAATAAGTTACAATAATTAGTTAAACTGCTATCTTGACAAATGTGTTCGGGGACGCTGTGAAATGACGCTGTTAAGATGCCTTCCAGTGTCCTGTTCATGCTAGTCTTCGTCCAAGGTAATAAGTTAGCCTCACGTTTTGTGTTTTGGCTAACCTAAGGAACTTACTTCTCGGTGCTAGTTGTGAGGCAACATCCTGTGTGTGTGTGTGTGTGTGTGAGAGGGGCTGTCTGTGAGAAATGAAAGTCCTAACTTCTCCCAAGCTAACGCTCGCTAAAAACCATAGACTGTAACTAAAACTAGCTAAACACCCGCACTTAACGTTAGCTGCTAAGGTTACCATTATAGGGTGACCAGACGTCCCCGATTTTGGTGACCTGTCCCTGGCTGGATCTGTCCCCGGTTTTCACTGTGACTGACAGACCCGAAATTGAAATGAATGAAAGAAAGAAAACAGTGACCAAACGGAGCCGATCGAGCAGCGCTGATCAGATCTCAGAGATGTTTTAGAAAACCGTATTTTACGATGCTAAAATCACTGATTATTTACATGGAGTCTGGTGGGTTTAGCGAACACACAATTTCGCGGACTTTTATGTTTTAAAAAGGATCTTAAGCTTTAACAGAAAGGTTGACCTCCTTAGAAATCCTTTCCATAATGTTGTCAGACACTTAGAATATTAATCTGAGTCTGTCAGTAACAAAACGAGCACTTTTATGAACGTAAATACAAGCTGGACAATTATCTTAACTTCCATTGTGCCGACTGCAGCGATCTCGTTTAATACTGCATCATGTCAAAGGAACATTTTTCCTCAATAGTTTATATTGTATCCGATACTCAGCTCTAGGTCTAGTGTCCCCGTTTTAAGTTTTACAAAAATTAAAAACAAGACGTGTTTTGGAGGTATTTACGCTTCTGAGCTGAAAATGTCCCCGGATTTGGTCTGAGAAATCTGGTCACCTTATACCAGGGGTTCTCAACCTTTTGCAAGCTGGGCCCCCCCAAAGCTGGTTCATTGCAGTTGGGGCCCTAGTGCCCTACGCCCCACACACCTAGATAGATAGATAGATAGATAGATAGATAGATAGATAGATAGATAGGCTATTATTTTTAGGCCCACATTATTATTATATTAATTTTATTTTCATCAGTAGCGGTAGGTATGCCTATTATCATTACTAGGCTATTTTTATAATTGACAGTAGTACCAGACTTCTAATGTGAGCTTGCAGATATTATTATTATTAGTATTATTATGAGTAGTATTGTGCCTATCATCATTACTAGGCTATTGCTATATATTTATATGAGGTTACATGCTTTATTGTTGTTATTATTATTATTATTATTGTTATTATTATCATCATCATCATCAGTAGGCCTATTATCTATTATCTACTAGGCTATTGCTATAATTGGGAATTGGCACCAGACCCCTGATATTAATTTATGCTTTATTATTGTTATTATCACTAGGTCTAATAGTAGGCATCAACTGCATTTTTTAAAGAAGCTTGCAGGTTGGTGATATTAATGTGAGACCTGAGCCTGCTTTGCCTTGCAAAGATCCTCAATTCTTGGCTCAATGTTTGATAAACATAGCCTCAAATCATCCTCGATTTGTGCACGATTACGGTATTTAGTTTTGAGTGCAGTCATTTTTGAGAATCCTGCCTCACACAAATATGTTGACGAAAAAGGAAGGAGAATCTTCAAGGCGGCGTCACAGAGTTCAGCGTATTCCTGCATCAATGATGCCCAGAATGACGAAAGAGGGCAGGAGCTAAAGAGTTCCTTCAGTCGACTGTCACTCTTCAGCTCAATAAGCTGTTCCTGCATATCAATTGATAGCTCGTTTGCTGTGCACACAAACGGATCTCGAACCCACGCAAAAGATCGATAATCCTCTTTAAAGTACGTCGCAAATTGTTTTCTCATTGCTGACAGGTGCTCAGACGCTGACTGAAATAGGGAGGAGAAATCATGTGACGCGCCTGCATCGGTGATAAAGTCTGCAAGGCTGGGGAACATGTCGCAGTTCCCTCGACTGATGCGGATGCCAGAGGTCTAGTTTTTGTGTGAAGGCGTGCACTTTGTCCGCAAGGAGCAAAATGTGAGTTTCACGGCCTTGCAAAGACAGGTTGAGCCCATTCAAGCGGTCAAATATATCGACCAAATAGGACAGAGATGCAAGCCACATAGTGTCATCAGTGACGTGCGGTGATGTCAGTAAAAGGCTAGGCACTGAGTTATGAAAGCCAGATTACCTAATTTATTGTTTAGGCTAATACTCAATCAAAACAGTAGGCTAAACGTTACGCACAAGCGCGGCACACACGCACGGTTGATAGCAAGACATTTCCAATCAATCTATCAATCAAAATCAATCTAAATGTATTTATATAACACTTTACAGCAACCAGCAGGGTCCAAAGTGCTTAACATAATGAGTAAAATTACATCGTCCAATAGAAAGAATGAACATAGAAAACAGTAAAATCAAAAGAAACAAAAGAATGAAGTCGTCACACCGCTGCTACGTATGTAAAAGCCAGACTGAACAGATATGTTTTGAGTTTGACCTAAAAAAGAGCGACATCTGTAACAGTGTGAATATCGGGGGGGGGTAACTTGTTCCTGAGTCTCGGGGCAGCAACCGCAAAAGCCTGATCACCACACCGTTTATACCTGGACCTTAGGAGTTCTAAAACCCGCTGATTTGAAGACCGCAATGACAGTTCCCCATGCAAAGTTAAGATTTCAGACTAATACTCTGGGTGACATATTTTCTCTCTCTCTCTCTCTCTCTCTCTCACACACACACACACACGTTAATGTCCAGCATCAGAATGCAAGTTATGAAACCATCTTTGTTCTAATTATTGCACAGCGGCCAATTATGTTTGTCAGTCCCAGTCAGCAACAATGAAAACACACACTGCTCAACTGAACCTGAAGGCAAATGGCTTGCACTAAGCCCAAAATAGTTTCTGACTCACCAATGGGAGATTATCTGTACATAAAAAGCCATCCGACGCTCTTTCCTCGTGAAGACGGCGATCACAGCGTTGTAAAACCTGTCTTTACGGGCCTTCAGTTTGCATAGTCCCTGACTCTCAATTGACAGAATGGCAAGGGCTGAAAGACGTGCTGGCCCGGTCCGTTCCGACTGGATGTTTGGATCCGTTTCAGGGTGGAAAATGTGCGAAGCTGTAGTTGCCGGTATTATATGAGCTGACAGTTTCATATGCGTGGTTAAAGCTGCGGGCAGGTTGTTCAGATCCCAGGACCCCGTGAGGTCCCCCGCTGACTGTTCAGATCCCAGGACCCCGTAGAGGTCCCGCCGCTGACTGTTAGCACAGCCACGTAGCCACATCTTTTCTTCCAAACCAGTCAGTTTGAAACGATTGGACGCGTTTTGTCCCTTTTGCTGCGGTAGTCCATCTGGCGTAGACCTCCATCTTGCTATTAGTTTGCTATTAGTTCCTTTTTTGAATTAAAATCGAGTTTAGAGGAGTTCCTCACCGCTGTGATATCGGCGGACTCCGCTGCTGTCATTTTGACTTTGAATTTCGCGGGGATTGTGCTTACAACGTAGCTGGTGTAATGACGTCAGCTACGCAAAGGGCCAGTAATATCTTGATTTTAATTGGTCCATGTTTGATATGTAACGGAGATGATTACTGGCGTAACACATTTACGTGCGGCGGCCATGCGCAATTCATTTGCAGCCTGGACGCGGAGGGGTGTGTGTCTTCTCTCTGCTCTGACTGCAGGCTACTGCTGACTGTGAGTGCTTTTGGACGGGAGAGGGGCTCACGGCAGCTCCCGTGGTTGAGCACAGTAGGCCTAACTGCAGAGTGATTCGTGCTTTTGAGTCTACAAACACTACAAAAGTCTCCAAAAACACCAGTAAAAGTCGCTAGATTTTTTCCCCTACCATCCTGTTTCTGGGCTATCGCTGAGAAACACGGAGTTTGAGCTCCCTCCAAAGATTCTCTATTGGTCTGGAGACCAGCTAGGCCACGCCAGAACCTTGATATGCTTCTTACAGAGCCACTCCTTGGTTATCCTGGCTGTGTGCTTTGGGTCATTGTCATGTTGGAAGACCCAGCCTCGAGCCATCTTCAATGCTCTAACTGAGGGAAGGAGGTTGTTCCCCAAAATCTTGCAATACATGGCCCCGGTCATCCTCTCCTTAATACAGTGCAGTCACCCTGTCCCATGTGCAGAAAACACCCCCCCAAAGCATGATGCTACCACCCCCATGCTTCACAGTAGGGATGGTGTTCTTGGGATGATACTCATCATTCTTCTTCCTCCAAACACGGTTAGTGGAATTATGACCAAAAAGTTCTATTTTGGTCTCATCTGAGCACTTGACTTTCTCCCATGACCCCTCTGGATCATCCAAATGGTCATTGGCAAACTTAAGACGGGCCTTGACATGTGCTGGTTTAAACCGGGGAACCTTCCGTGCCATGCATGATTTCAAACCATGACGTCTTAGTGTATTACCAACAGTAACCTTGGAAACGGTGGTCCCAGCTCTTTTCAGGTCATTGACCAGCTACTCCCGTGTGGTTCTGGGCTGATTTCTCACCTTTCTTAGGATCATTGAGATTCCATGAGGTGAGATCTCGCATGGACCCCCAGTCCGAGGGAGATTGACAGTCATGTTTAGCTTCTTCCAATTTCTAATGATTGCTCAAACAGTGGACCTTTTTTCACCAAGCTGCTCCCCGTAGCCCTTTCCAGCCTTGTGGAGGTGTACAATTTTGTCTCTAGTGTCTTTGGACAGCTCTTTCGTCTTGGCCATGTTAGTAGTTGGATTCTTACTGATTGTATGGGGTGGACAGGTGTCTTTATGCAGCTAACGACCTCAAACATGTACATCTAATTTAGGATAATAAATGGAATGGAGGTGGACATTTTGAAGGCAGACTAACAGGTCTTTGAGGGTCACAATTGTAGCTGATAGACAGGTGTTCAAATACTTATTTGCAGCTGTATCATACAAATAAATAGTTAAAAAATCATACATTGTGATTTCTGGATTTTTTTTTTAGATTATGTCTCTCACAGTGGACATTAAGGCTGAACAATTATGGCCAAAATTATAATCACGATTATTTTGATCAATATTTTGATCACGATTATTCTCATGTTTATTTGTTGATTTTAACCAAAACAGATTTTATTGTCACATAGGCTATTTATAACTGCTTTCACATCCATATTATGCTACATTCTTCTTATGTTGAAGTTGTATAGACATACAGCTGCAACACATGTAAATGAAAATTAGCTATCTGAAATAAATAGCGTAGGATATATTTTTTTAAATGCATCTCTGAGAAAGCTCCTTCACTTGTTTTCAACAATAACTGATTAAAAGAGCTGGGGAGAGAGGGGGGGGAGAGAGGGGATGCGATGGACGACTCACAAAGCGACGTTCATACGCAGCTGATCATTATGAATGGGTCCAGCACGGGTCGAATGGCGGATACACACGTTGTGTGTATGAAATGTCTGTATCGTCACTGCACTGCATTTTTATGACCTATGATATTCTGGCCATGGGTCACATCTTTCGGCCAGGTCCAGCGGGCTCCGTCTCACTCACTATACTCTGAACTGAAGTTAAGTTGCATTCAATAACTTCTTCGCCGTGGCGGCCGCGATAGCAATTACCCGTGGTTTGCCCCTCATACTTAACAATATACAGCTGTGTTAATAAAAAATTAAAACTGTAGACAAATGTCAGAAGTGTGGACCGCCGCTGTGTGGCCGGGTTGTGCGGAGAGTAAGAGGAGAGAGAGTAGAGGAGAGATCCAAACACAGGCACGGCTTTACAGAAGAAATGAGTCATGTAACGGAAAATTAAAACCTATCCATATAACAACATTGCAGCGGATGCGAGGACATTAGCACCGGTGCGTCCTAGAGGAGCTAACAGACGCTAACTAGCACCGAATAGCACTGCTCACTGCTGTTGTCTGAAAAATAACACAGATGGGACAAAATGTTGTATTTACTGGTAAACTGGTAAACCTTGAGCCCGACATATAACCAACTGCATCTGTTGAATTTTCCTCATGTTACTCTGTCCAGTGTGATTGTCTCTATCTAGAAACTAAGCTGGGCGGTGCAGGGAACAACTGACTGGCTCATGAGCAGACAGTGGTTTACGGAGCGGTAGATGCGCTATGCAAAAACTTCTATGAAATGACGCTTTAAAAAAAAAAAAAAATGCTCGATCACGCACATTTGATCGTGGGAAGTCAAAATCGTGATCGTGATCAAAATTTGATTAATTGTGCAGCCCTAGTGGACATGCACCTACGATGACAATTTCAGACCCCTCTGTGATTTCTAGGTGGGAGAACTTGCAAAATAGCAGGGTGTTCAAATACTTATTTTCCTCACTGTATTTTTACTCCATCTCTGCAGCCTATTGTACTCCTAGGAAAAAGAGATGGCTGATCTTTCCATTTGTAGTTTGACGAATCACACACTTTTTTTACTTGTTGCTTCTCATACGGTTGTCTCATAACCGTAGTGATGATTAACAAGAAAATGTTTTTTTTTTTTTTCTTGTATTCCCCAAATACTACATAAAATATGCACGTGGTCTCTGTGACGTCCCTCGTAGGTTACTGAAGAGTCAAATGAAGCTCAAAGTTGGGGGCTCCTTGTGTTGATCTTTCTTTCCATAGGATGATGAAGGCCCTACTCTTCCTCTGATTGGCTGAACCTGGTATCCCTACCATAAACAGTCTCACTCCTGATGCCTTGACCTAACCAACCAACCAACGAAGGCATTGATTACTAGCCATTCAGAGGAAGATTAGGGCAGGTAATGCCTTCGCCATCCTTGGAAGCACAAATGGAAATGCTCGGGCCGTTGCCATCTTGGCAGTGTCTGATTTCACCTGGTCTATATCCACGACGTTCATTCATTGTTATGCAGATGATACTCAATTATATCTATCGATCAAGCTGGATGAAACTAATCAGTTAGCTAACTTCAAATGTGCCTTCAGGATATTAAAACCTGGATGACCTGTAATTTTCTAATGTTAAACTTAGATAAAACTAAAGTTATTGCTCTGGGGCCCAAGCAACTCCGTGACGCATTATCCAAAGAGATAGTTACTCTGGATGGCATCACCCTGGCCTCCAGCACCACTGTAAGGAATCTTGAGTTATCTTTGATCAGGACATGTCCTTTAATTCCCACATAAAGCAAATTTCAAGGATCGCCTTTTTTTCACCTACGTATTATTGCTAAAATCAGGAATATCCTGTCTAAAAAATGATGCCGAAAAACTAGTCCATGCATTTGTTACTTCTAGGCTGGATTACTGCAATTCTTTATTATCAGGCTGCTCAAAAAGTCCATAAAGACTCTTCAGCTGATCCAGCGCTGTGGAGGAAGGTCTGGCTATGCGAGATTACATATGCATAACTCCTTTCTTATCCAATGGACAGGGGAGTATCCATTGTGGTAATTCATTTTCTTTTGGATTGTTTTAATTTAATATCACTGGAGGTCGCTGCTTGGTATTCAGGCATACAGTGTCAAAATAAAGCAGTCATCTCATTCGCTTCTCTGTCCATGTCAATTCCCATCTCTCTCAGCATTGTCTGCGTTGCCACCAGCTCCGCCACAGAACATCCATGTTAATAACTGGCTGCTGACATGGACTCCTTCCACCGAAGAGGGAGATCCCACCTACACTGTTCAGTACAGCAGGTGAGCTCTGATGCTATGGTGCCTGTTGCAGTGTGGGATTCTACAACCTGCATGAGAAGAAAGACTTCCTTTGTGATTGTGAACATACATTTGGGTATATGGAGTGCCTACCTACCTGCAAACTGAAATAAGACAACCCAGCCACCTTTTTGTGTGGATCAGAAACCATGGGAACAAGCTGTTCAGATTTGGCTCCCCTTCCTATGTCCCATGTAGGCTTATTAGAAAACACCACCCCCATCTGAGTATCTCCCCCACCACTTAAGAAGTACCTTGCAAAGGTGCCATATTTTCCCCAAGCAAGCCAATCAGAACAGGCTGGGCTTTTTGGGG
>CM049381.1:7416238-7596238 GCA_026937815.1 Etheostoma perlongum
TTGTGTCCCACTTGATGGTGATTCTTCACAAAAATAAAAATGTTATATCTTTGTTTGAAGCCTGAAATGTGTCAAAGGTTGAAAACTTCAAAGGGGGCCGAATACTTTCGCAAGGCACTGTACATTTTGTTATAACCCAGCTCTACAAATGTGTCAAACTGAATTGATGATGTTAGAGACATCCTGTCTCTTGTTTCAGACCCCCTTTGTAGCCCAACTGCTCTTTTTGCTTTTTTAAGTCCTGGGGTCATAAACCCTCAGCCACATCCCAACTAAAAGATAAGGAATAAGCAAAGACCCCACCCTTTGTGAGATAATACTGGGGGGTCTGAGCCAAAAAGTCAGACAAATTTGGGGGGAGAGCCGTGTTAGGTTGACTCTGTATTTTTGTCTCTAGGGTATCCTATGTAATAAAATGGATTCACATATCAACATCTAAGATTTTGACTACTAATTGAATGAACCCTGAGAATGGAGCAGGATTTAGCTCCAACAACACCCAAATGTTGGAGAAGTGATGCTTATGGAGCATCTCGCTCCAAAAAGCATTGTGGTCCAAAGACAACAAAGAGATTCACTGCAAAGGATGGACCCAATTGGTGTCCCTAGGAGAACAGCTGTAGCTCGGCAGTGTACTCTGTCCCACATCCAAATTTCTTTTGGCATATAGACGGAAATCATAAGTTAATTAGGTGGAAATTGGTTGTTCATAGTGCCATGGACGGCTACAGCAGGATGTTGATGTTTCTTCACTGCTCCAACAATAATCGTGCTGAAACTGTAAGACCTTTTTACTGCAGCTATTGGACAGTTTGGCAAACCACTGCACATCAGGACTGATCACGGAGGAGAGAACGTTCAGATTTGGGAGGACATGCATTTGAGCAGGGGGGAAGGGTCTGTCTTAACAGGAAGTTCTGTACACAACCAGAGGATAGAGCGTTTTAACCGGGACTTGAACAAAAACTGCAGCCAAGTTTATGCACCCATTTTCTATGAACTGGAATCCCTGGGTATCCTAGACATGGGGTGTTTCCCAATGTCAAGGAAGGATCCTCCAAAGCCAGAATTTGGAGGATGCCACGTCATCAACGTCCGTCGAAGGACCGTTCCAATGTCAAGAATCCTCCGAATTCCTCTAAGGACTGAGTCCTTCATTCAGAAAATTTCCCATATAGACAGAGAAGGATGCATATGTGTGTATCCTTCGCAGTCCCAAATCACCCACAATCCTATGTGCGGGCCTTTGCCGTCTCGTTAAAAAAAATAATAGTGTACCTAAGCGGGAGTTCGAGCGGCATCGCTGACTGTGAAATAATAATTTAAATGTAAGTATCTTTAGTGTGTGCAGTACATTTGTTATCACCATTAATGTTTTACTTCAATGTAAAGCTTAACGCTTTAATGCTTGTACAAATTGCTATAATAATTAGGTAGATACACCCCGAGCTAACGTTAGCTATCTGAACCTGTAATTTAACATTCGGCTGTTAGCTAGCTAGGTTGCTGTCTTTGTAAAGTTTAATGTACGGTGGCATGTTCATCTCTTTTCATATGCCGTTACCGTATATACGTAACGTTAGCAGAGATTTAGAAAGTTGGTGTGTTTATCACTGGTTGTATCTGTAGACGGAGGTAACACTGCACCGTGTTAACTTCACTAGCAACGTTCAACAAGGCTGACATGTATGAGTACTTTCCCATGTAATAACGTTGTGTTGTAGCATTCATAACGTAAACATCTTTTTGTTGTGTTAACTGTCTTTTAACAGGACTAACGGAGGCGGTCACCAAGAATGGCAAAGCCAACGACCAGCAGGGAGACAGAGGCCAAAGAGAGATGTTGAATACATTATTTGCTATATTAAAGATTGGCATTCTAACAATAAATGCTTTAAATAAACTGGTTTGTCTGTGTCATGAAGTTCTTGGGCGTGTGTAGATAATATAAACTGTTTTCTACTTTTCCATCAAATTGTGACCTGGACAGAGGAAACTTCAAACAATAATTATATGCAGATTCTATCTGTTTTTATAACTTCGTAAGGTATACATGTTTAAAAAAAAGAAAAAGTAGCATTTAAAATTCAAACTTACGTAGTTTACTGCATACATATAAATATATTTTACAACATCAAGAAATGCAAAATATGATCAGCAACTACAAGGTAAACGCTACCAGCTAATGAGCTATCACAGGCAGGTATGACAGACTGCAGTAAACTGCAAGTGAGAAAGATTAAATAGTACTTAGACACACAACCTGTCCTGGTCACCATATGAAAAGTCATAACACCATTAAACACCAACCTAACACAGTAAAGGTAGGTGTTAGTGTGTTAAATGGTCAAGAGTTGTCAGTTCATGATGAAGAAAACTACACAGTGGACTTTAACTGTATTCTTAAATATATTTAAGAATACAACTGTAAAGTTACCAGGACAGGTTGGATGACTAACCTAAAACTTTCTCCTTGTCTGCAGTCTGGAAGCAACACCATCATCGGCAGCTGTGTCTGATTGCCCTTCATGTTGAATATATTTGTGTGTACAGTATATAGTTAGTAATGTTTGAATAAATGTTATAGTAAAGATACATGTAAACCTTTACTTGCAGTTTTACAACAGATAGCATCTGGATAATACACCATGTCACAATTTAACGGAAAAAAAACAGTTTATTTTTTTATACACCGCCCAAGAACTTAATGACACAGACAAACCAGTTTATTTAAAGCATTTATTGTTAGAATGCCAATCTTTAATATAGCAAAATAATGTATTCAACATCTCTCTTTGGCCGTACATTAAACTTTACAAAGACAGCAACCTTGCTAGCTAACAGCCAATGTTAAATTACAGGTTCAGTTATATAACGTTAGCCAAGAACTGTATCTACCTAGATTATAGCAATTTATTAAAAGCGTTAAGCTTTACATTGATGTAAAATTAACGGTGATAACAAATGTTTACGGCACGCACTAAAGATACTTATTTAAATTATTATTTCACAGTCAGCGATGCCGCTCGAACTCCATGCTTGGTCCACTATTATTTTTTTTAAAAAGACAGCAAACACATATGCATCCTTTTTCTGTCTATAGGACATTTTTCTGAATGAAGAACTCAGTCCTTGGAGGAATTACGGAGGATCCTCGACATTGGAAAGGTCCTTGACGGACGTCGTTGCTACGAAGCGTCCTGGCTTTGGAGGATACTTCCTTGACATTAAGCAACTGCTAATTCATCTTCTCCATCCCAAGAGTGCGGGATCGGGCGGATTTTTCTGTCGAGCCCGGCCCGTCGACAGAGCAATGTCGAACCCGACCCGAACCCGACAGGCATTAAGATATTTATGTCCGAGCCAACCGAGCCCGACACAGTTAAAATCGCATTTGTTTCTCATACTAATGACACATGTACGTTTGTTTGTGTGTGGAAAGCCCCTTTATTAAGCAATTGTAGGAAGGCATTCGGAAATGTCAACAGATGAGCGGATCAATGCACAGCTGACTTTCCTTAGTTTTTTCAATAGTTTTAAAATCTCCTGCGGCCAACTTCTTTTTAACATCTTCCATCGTTGCGTTGCCACATGTAGCTTAATTCGCCGCTTACGTCTTTTTTATTGTCACAGCTAGTTTAACACATGTTCGCACACAGGAAGACGGATGTTAGGTAATATTTGACATTTATTTTAAGCTGTTTTAAATTGAAAATGTTCAATGCCTTATCGCTGATGTGACCGAGCCCGACCCGAACCCTAGCATCCTTTCGAAAAATCTGTCGAACCGGCCCGACCCGTCCTCCTCCGTGGCTTTGGAGGATACTTCGACATTAAGACACGGTATCCATCCTCTAATCCCAACAGCATAATTAAACTGCACAGTTAACACTTCCACAACCATTTCATCCAGTGTTTTGAAATGCGGCAAATAAATTAAATGATGCAAGCCCGCAATGACGTGCACTTGATAGCTTGTTCCATTGTACATGTTCTCCAAATGCTAAGGAGGACTCTGACCTGCTCCTGAAGGATCCTTCCTTGGAAGGACTAGTCCTACCAAGGAAGGATCCTTGACATTGAGAAACGGGGACTGACAATGCAACAGACTTATTTTGTCTCCATTATGTCTTTTTACCCAGAATCAACCGCACTTTGGAGGAATTCAAAGCTGGATTTAACAATCACTCAGTGTCATCTGAAGGAAATAGAACATGTTGAATAAAATAAAGCTTAAATGTTTCATCACTATGTAATTATACATGTTATAATGTATTAAAGATGTATGCTGCAGTTGGGTTGAAAAGATGGGATCTAATTCTGTGTTTGTGGGGTGTGGGCGTCATATCATGCTATGTAATTACCATTGTTTGTCCTAAAGAAAGGAAGATCAAGAGGACCCTTTCCTCACCTACCCCTCTCTCCTTCCTCTCTGTCTCTGTCCTTATGGTTTGGAACAAAAGACTATTAACATATAGACAGATACTGTTTGCTTCACAAAAGGGAAGTAACCATCTGTCTCCAACCACCTGGTGTCTCAAGACTAGGCTAAGACATTGGAATGCTGATTCACTGTATTATGTTAGAACTTCTCACTAACATGATAATTACCGTTTGATCTGTGTGGGAAAAACGACCCCAAAGGGACGAAGTTAGGGCATGTCCTTCCTAATTGGACAGCAAAGAAAACCAACCAGACTCGTCCTACTTTTGACCATGGCAACAAAGAGCCAATAAGGAGGGACTTTACTCACAAGGTGGAAGAGAACCACCCCTGGAGTAGAAGGAATATAGGTGGGGGGGACGGGATTTCGGGCGAAAAACAGATGTGAAACTTTCGGGTAGAGCAACTGTTTCAGCCCGCTGCAGCGTAATTCTTGTGCCTTGACTTATCATTTTTGTTTAATAAATCTTTGTGTTAACCTTACAATTTGACCCTCAGCCTCCTTCCTCAGAGATTCAACGAACACGTAGTTAGTTAATTCTAACATTTGGTGACCCCGGACTGGTGATATCTCTGAGAAAAGGACGGAGAAAACTCAAAGACTGGAGGCGGTGGTGCTAAATCTCTCATGCGGGCCCATGAATTAAAAAGTTAAGCCAGACCTGTTTCATCATAACTTGGCATAGTTTATGTAGTTTATGTATGTAATATTAGGCATGCGAGACTCAGCAACCATCAACTCGTAAGTCTATTAGAAATGGAAAAGTCATTTAAAAGTAGGCCTAATACTCAATTGAAAGTATTGAAAGTGATAAGTCAAAGCTATGATTGTTTGTATGTGATATATGTAATGTTAAAAGCCTGCGAAGGAAGGTCAATTCAAAAAAAGCCCAAAAAGAGGTCCGAATTTAAGTGCACATTAGAAGTCCGATAAGTCGGCCAGGATTAGAATCCTGTTAAATTTTAGATAAAAAGACCAGCAATGACGGCGACAGAGTGTTAGTTTGTCTGTGAGGGAATACGAGAACAAGTCTTTTTCTTTTTTCTTTAAAAAAAAAAAAAAAAAAAAAAATAACAAGCCAGTTTTATTGACTGTGAGATTGTGGGAACTGGATTAGCCGACATCGCGGTGACGACGGGTGTTGTGTCCCAGTCTAATGCATCTTAGTTCTTGAATTGCTGCCTAGTGTTACAAAAACCTGCATTTGAAGGTGAGAAGTTCTTCCGGGGATTAATGCCCAGAGAGTGTTTTAATTATTTGAACCCACGGGAGGAAAACGCAATTTTCTTTCTGTGTGAAAAATTTTGATCCAATCTGGGAATTGTTTGAGGGATTCTTCTGAGGGCACAGGAGCAGAGCTCTGTTTGTTGTTTCTGTAAGTTTACTAAGACCTGCATGGAGGGCATAAACTTGCCGATTGACAGTTTTTTCCTCGTGTACCTTAGTGTACAAAAACCTAGGGATTTGAAGGTGAGAAGTTTTTCCAGAATTGTTGCCCTGAGATCTGGGAAATGTTTCTTGGGAATTCTTCTGAGGGCACCGGAGCAAAGCTCTGTTTATTGTTTCTGTAGCTGAGTTTACTAAGACCTGCACTGAGGGCATTAATTTGAGCTGCAGGACAATTGGGATTTTGTGGTGGGATGTGCTTTTGTGTACCTTAGTCTAAAAGTCCTGCAAAGAAGGCAAAAATCCTGCTACAGAGGGTTCTGATTCTGAGCCAGTAAGACTGTACATAATCACAAGATTGGACCTAGTTTGAAAAATTGGAACAATTGAAACTAGGGTGAATAATGTAAATAATTAATTGTAATTGTTTAATTGGAAGGTAACATCAGCTGTGTTGGTTGTGAATTAAGCAGGTGTGGTTTAAACAGGAAAAAGCGTTCATTGACGCCTATCCTGTAGTGTGGGATTGTTGGGAGGATTTTTTATTTTTTTAACTGAAAAAACTTAACAGAAAGTTCTAGTTGAAAGAAAACATTCACCCTCATGAGTGCCCGCCAGAAATGGTAGAAGCTTGGCTCCTTAAGAGGTGAATTAAGTTGGAAACAAACAGAACTTTGAGTTTTACTCTGTGGCAAAGGGGAGGGAAAACACTTTGTATCAGTTACATTTTGATATTGTGTAGCAGAGAAGGAAAGGGCCTAAGTGAATCACCTTGATTTAATTTTTAAAATCTTTATCCTTGTGAGCATTACAAAATCAAATTGGATAAAAATTACAGAGGCAAGAGTCATCAAAAACAAAGTTTCTTACATAAATTAGTGTTTTTATTTCCTTTCCACTTCTTAACCTGGAAAGCCTTTGTTAAAATTCCTGGGTTCTTATTTATTTCATTTTTTCCACATAGTACTATTTTTTTAATAATACCCACACATAGGTTAGATTTTCATTTTTTTAGAAACACTTAACACCCCAATAGCTTTTACTTTACAATTTCGTTTGTTTATTTTATTTATTTTTTTAAAATCATTTTTATGAGCAAAATCACTCTTAGATTTGAGGACTGGAAGAACAAGATCTTTGAAAAATTGAAGCCAGCACAGAACCAAAGTTAAAAGAAACTAGAACAAATTTGGAAAGATTTTCAAAAATGAATAATGAAATAAATTAAAAATCATGGGACAGACTATGAGCAAAATGATAGACAGACAGCCCCTACAGCCATCCCCATACATGCAAAATACAGAGGACTGGAAGAACAAGATCTTTGAAAAATTGAAGCCAGCACCCTCAGAACCAAAGTACAGACAGAAAACTAAAAAAGAAGAAAAATAAACTTGGAAAACAAATGATAATGAGATCAGTTGCAGGAGACATACAAGATGCAGTTGCAAAGGCTGTAGCTGCAGCCATGAAGACCCCCCCAGTAGAAGCCGTACCCTCACAACAATAGGTTCATACAATACCAAGGACCACAACCCCTTCAAGAGGACGATGAGAACACAGACCACGATTCAACGGATGCTAAGCAAGTGTGGAGAACTAACACACTGGGTCAAAGACTGCCCTTCTGCGGGTCCACCAGCCCCCATGCCTTATGGCTCACAGAGAGGAAGAGGATCATTAAATACAAGAGGAGGAAGAGGGAGAAGCATGATGACAAATCAACCTAGCTACCACCACTGAAAACATTCCGTCACAGATCACTATGTTACTTTACAGAATCTGAATCCCACCCATTTCAGTGTCATTGATCTGTCAAATGCATTCTTCTGCCTGCCTCTGCCCCACCTATATTTGCAAAAAGGACAGCAGTATACCTACAACCGCATGCCACAAGGATACAAACACAGCCCAGGGCTTTTCAACCAAGCATTGAGGGAAGATTAGAACAAAGAACTGTCCTGATTTTAATATATTGATGACTTATTGTTGGCAAGCCCAACACCACAAGCTTGTCTAAAAAGTACAACAGATTTACTGATGCTCCTCGCGCCAACGCAGGCTACAAAGTCAAAAAAAAGGAAAAGGCCTCATCTGTTTTAGAAAAATGTTATTTTGGAACAAAATAGATTACCTCTACATTTTTAAGAAAATCCTATTTCCTGTTCCCTGATTAAGTGCTAATTCAAAGTTCAAAACCTCACTTATTGTCTCCTGTGTTAATGAAGGACTGAAAAGGAGGGACTGGGGGGTTTTCACACCTTGATGCAGACAGATTAAAGCAATGCATATCTACTCAGACAGTCTTCATGGTGAATGGTCACGGTCATCAAAAAATCATGGTGACATTTAGCATTAAGTGATGTCCCAAATGTTTGTAATTGATAAGTGCATTTTATTTTGGATTCATCTGTTTCTTTTATTCTTTTGGTTTGGTGTTATATGAATAATATTGTGTCTGAATGAATTGATAAAAAACTCATTACAAGAAATCTGGCGTTTCTAACAGATTTTAGTCAAATGAAAAGTGGTTGGGCAGCTCCATTTTGAACTGCCTTAAGCAACTGAGACAGCAGCCATAGTTAAATGGTCCAGGGGGGTCTTTGATTCTTATTTGAAATGCTGGCTAAAGATAAATTAAATTTGACTAAGATTGTTTTTCACGTTGGTCTTTGATCAATAAGCGGAGGTTTTCAACATTTTTGAATCGGTTCATTGCATTTAATTCAATTCTGAACCGTTTTTTCCCAGATTTAACCAGTTTATTTGTTATTTATTTTTTTTCCTCAAATTCTTTTGATTTTTGTAGGGTCATCTATGTTTTAGTCAAGACAGTATTCATCTGCTGTTTTTCTTTGGTTTTGTCAAATTTAGTGCTAAAAGCAGGACAAAGTTCTTATTGTAGGGATTTTAATATTCACGTGGGCGATGACAATGATAGCCTTAGTACTGCGTTTATCTCTCAATTAGATTCTATTGGCTTCTCTCAAAGTGTTCATAAACCGACTCACCGTTTTTGGCCACACCCTGATCTTGTTCTGGTGTATGGTGTTGAAATTGAACATTTAATAGTGTTCCCACAGAATCCTTTTCTATCAGACACTGTTTGATAACTTTTGAGTTTATCCTGCTGAACTACACGCCATTAGGCAAAACCTTCTTTACAAGATGTCTATCTGATAGTGCTGTAAATAAATTTAAGGATGTGATTCCATCAGCTTTTAATTCATTACCAAGTCACAAAGTAACGGAGGAGACTCTATGCTAATTTCAGTCCCTCCCAAATCGATCATTTTGTTGATAGTGCAGCAGGCTCGCTGAGATTGACACTCGACAGTGTTGCCCCTCTAAAAAAGAAGATAAAACCAAAGACAGCTCCAATAACACTGAAACTTGCAAATTAAAGTTTGAGAAATTTTATGCTTCTACCAAACTAGAAAATTCTCGTTTAATTTGGCAAGATAGTCTTAAAACGTATAGGAAGGCCCTTGTAATGCCAGAGCAGCGTACTACTTCATCATTAATAGAGGAAAATAGGAACAACCCCAGGTTTCTTTTCAGCACTGTAGCCAGGCTAACGGAAGGTCACAGCTCTACTGAGCCAAGTATCCCCATAGCTCTTAGTAGTATCAACTTCATGAGATTCTTCAATGATAAAATTATAACTATTAGAAGCAAAATTCACTGTTGCCTGCCTTTAACTGGCACTGACTTATCTCTAAACTCAGGAACCTTAGAAACAGATGTAAAACCAGATGTATGTTTAGACTGCTTTGCTTCACTTGATCTTTATCAATTTAATTCAATTTATTTCTTCATCTAAACCATCAACCTGCCTCTTAGATCCCATCCCGACTAGGCTACTTAAAGAAGTTTTACCCTTAGTCAACACTTCTCTACTAGATATAACCAATCTGTCTTTATTAACAGGCTATGTACCACAGCACTTTAAAGTAGCTGTAATTAAACCCCTTTCTGAAAAAGCCCAACCTTGATCCAGATGTTTTAGCCAACTATAGACCTATATCCATTCTTCCATTTCTCTCTAAGATCCTTGAGAAAGCAGTCGCCAAACAGCTGTGTGACTTTCCTGTATAGCAATAGCTTATTTGAAGATTTTCAATCAGGATTTAGAGTTAATCATAGCACAAAAACGGCACTTGTGAAAATTACTAATGACCCTAATTGCATCAGACAAAGGACTTATCTCTGTACTGGTGTTATTAGATCTTAGTGCTATTTGATACCATTGACCATCATATCTTATTACAGAGATTGGAACATTTCATTGGCATTAAAGGGAACTGCTCTAAGCTGGTTTAAGTCTTATTTATCTTCCTTCATCTCTCAGTTTGTTCATGTTGACTCCTCCTGCACGCCAAGTTAGTTATGGAGTCCCACAAGGATCTGTGCTGGTCCAATCCTGTTCACTTTATATATGCTTCCTTTAGGCAATATTATCAGGAAGCACTCCATAAACTTTCATTGTTATGCAGATGATACTCAATTATATCTATCAATCATACCGGATGAGGAACTAATCAGTTAGCTAAACTTCAAATGTGCCTTCAGGATATTAAAACCTGGATGAGCTAATTTTTCTAATTTTAAACTCAGATAAAACTGTAAAGTTATTTGCTCTGGGGCCCAAAACACCTCCGTGACGCATTATCCAAAGAGATAGTTACTCTGGATGGCATCACCCTGGCCTCCAGCACCACTGTGAGGAATCTTGGAGTTATCTTTGATCAGGACATGTCCTTGAATTCTCACATAAAGCAAATTTCAAGGACCGCCTTTTTTTCACCTACGTAATATTGCAAAAATCAGAATATCCTGTCTAAAAATGATGCAGAAAAAACTAGTCCATGCATTTTGTTACTTCTAGGCTGGATTACTGCAATTCTTTATTATCAGGCTGCTCAAAAAAAGTCCATAAAGACTCTTCAGCTGATCCAGAATGCTGCAGCACGTGTTCTGACAGGAACCAGGAAAGAGATCACATCTCTCCTGTTTTAGCTTCTCTGCACTGGCTTCCTGTAAAATCCAGAATAGAATTTAAAATCCTTCTTCTCACTACAAAAGCTTTCATGGTCAGGCACCATCTTATCTTAAAGAGCTCATAGTACCTTAAGC
Source organism: Etheostoma perlongum (assembly GCA_026937815.1). Lineage (NCBI taxonomy): Eukaryota > Metazoa > Chordata > Actinopteri > Perciformes > Percidae > Etheostoma > Etheostoma perlongum. The sequence goes on from CM049381.1 coordinate 7,427,206, forward strand.
TCTTCATTGTGGTTCCTAGAGTCTCTAAAAAGTAGAATGGGGGCCAGTTTCAGCTATCAGGCACCTCCTATGGAACCAGGTTCCAGTTTGGGTTCAGGAGGCAGATCTCTCCATTTAAGAGTAGACTTAAGACTTTCCTCTTTGACAAAAGCTTATAGTTAGTTTCGCTGCTATAGGCAAAGAGATAACTGTTGTCTCTCTCTCTCTTGTCACTCGTCCACCTCCTCTGACAGGGGGGGATGGATCTCTCTCTCACTTCCACCTCCTCTAGACAGAGGGATGGATGTAGACAGGGGGATGGATCTCTCTCATCCACCTCTAGACAGAGGATGGATGTAGACAGGGGGATGGATCTCTCTCTCTCTCTCTCTCTCTCTCTCTCTCTTCCCATCTCCTTTAGACAGAGGGATGGGATCTGGTTAGGAGAGTTTTGGCCTGGATAGGCTCCTCTCTTTAACCTGTATCTCTTAGTTATGCTGCTATAGTTTTAGACTGCTGAGGGACTTACTTTGACACACCGAAGTTCTTCTCTCCTCTATCTTTCTATCTTTCCATTTATGTGCATAAATTGTCCCAGAAATGCTTGTTACTAACCTAGCTCTGGGGGAGTCATTCCCCTGAGTCCTTATGTTCTTTTCCCCCCAGCGTGTTTCCTTGGATCAGGGGGAGGCCCCAAAATCATGGTTGCAGCTGTTGCCATGGTCCTTCCGCTATACGTCCTGCAATGCCCTGCTACATCCTGCTATGCCCTGCGGTGCCCTGCAAACGCCCTGCTGTGCCTTATAACTCACAAGGTGCACAGTGCCCTGCTATGCCATGAACTACTACAAGAACTACTACATACTAAAAAAATTTTGTGACTGTTATTGCCACTCTTCATTGTAACCCCAATCCCGTCGTCAGACACCGCCTACCAAGAGCCTGGGTCTGACCGAGGTTTCTTTAATAAAAGGAAGTTTTCCTCGCCACTGTCGCACTGTTGCTTGCTCTGTAGGAAAATACTAGAACTGTTGGGTCCTTTGTAAATTCTAGAGTGTGGTCTAGACCTGCTCTATCTGTAAAAAAAACAGTGTCTCGAGATAATGCTTGTTATGAATTGATACTATAAATAAAATTGAATTGAATTGAAATTGAATTGAATTACAAGTCAAATTAAGCATTCCAGTAAAGTCAACTGAAAAGGGGTGGGAAAATAAATTGAGCTGCCTTAAGCACCTGGACATCAGAAAAAAATGTGCCAGAGAGGAATTATAGCTTATTAGGGTTTTAAATGGATATATTCGAATTTTGACTAAATTGGTTTGTTTTTGACTTGAAGATGATAAATAAGAGGTGTCCACATTTCTGAGTTCATTGCATTTGTATTCATTCTGAATTTTCTGTTTTCCATGATTTTTGTTAAGGTTTATTTTATTTCTTTTCTTTCAAATCAAACCTTTGATTTTCTGTAGGGGTGTAATTGCACATTTTAGTCAAGACAGTACATTTTCTGCTGTTTTTCTTTAGTTAGATGTTTATTTTTTTTCTCCCTAGTTTGTAAAACGGTTTATAAAAAAGGAAAAATTTAAGATTTGCTTAACTTCTGTGCTGGCCACACAGAATGTTAAAACAATCTTCTTCAAAGAGTGTTGTAGCACAGAGCGTGATGCAAGACTAATAATGACATTAATTTGCTCAAAAAATAGCAATTTGTCAAAATTTTGAAATTTCAATTGAAAGAATCAATCAACAGCCCAACCATCTTGAGAGATTTTGGGAATTTTACAGTGGAAAATTGCAGTGGTTTTTATTCTTTGAATATATGCATTTGCTATTGATATGTACGTATATTTTCAAGGGACTGATGATTTTGGATGGGTAATTTCATATTTTATTGTGTTTTGGACTGAAGTTTTTGCCCATTGTGTTAAGGATTTTGGAAAACACAGAGACCAAGGAAAAGATTTCTCCCTCCATGAGAAATTAATGGACAGATCAAAGACAAACTCATATCACAGTTCTTTCCTCCCAGAATGAAACACTAATATGACTTTTGAAAAGCAGAAAGTCTGTCAAAACTATTTATTCACAGGTGAAAGCAGAGACTGGTCCACCCTGATGGCTTCAACTGTTCAAGAAATCCAGATCCAGGTGGAACAAGTTCATTCTGGGTGCTGTTGACTAGGCTACCAGCCCTGCAGGAAAGGACACCCCACACAGCATGGGATCAACAGCCCAGCAGGGGACCAACAAAGATCTGACCAGACGCCGACGGAGAGCATGGAGCGTCTGTTGCTGATTTCCTGCGGTGGCTCCTGACACTGCCAGCATAGAGGAGAGAGACTGGAGTCCTCTTCTTGATGCTGACTTCTGCTGAACAAATCATCCCCAGGTGCTGGAGTGGAGGCACACCCAGCTACTCCATTCCCATGTTTCCCCAATTAGACCTGCGAGGACATCCACACCAGGTGTCAGAAAAGGAGGGTCCTGATTCCATGATGAATTGCACTCAGGGGCACGCTAAGCATAGTGCCATCATCTTCCGTCTGGATGTTTCTGGAAACAGATGATGTTTCAGAAAAGGAGGGAAAAGGAGGGTGTTGATATAAGGAGGGTACATTCAGTCACCTCCCATCCAACCGGTAAAGAATCAGAATATCCAGCCAATCCTTCATTAAAAAAAAAGGGTAAGGACTTTTTTACAGCAGTGGCAGCCCAGCGGAAATGGGAAAAGCGCCATGGCTTGCTGCAGTGACATACTGCAGCCTAATAATAAACCAGCAACAGTCTGATATTTTGTCCCCAGAGATTTTGTTTCCAGATTAGACGACAGTGAACAAGAACTTTCAAAAATCTGGACTTCAGAATAATTTCCCCAGATTTGCCATTAAGAGAGATTTCAAACCATCTGATTGCATTACAAAATTGAGATTAGGTATAAGGTTGCGTGTGCAGATTATATGTGTTTGTGTTGACATGCTATTTGATTTAGAGATTTAAAGATTTTTTTTTTTCCTTCCTTAGATTTTTTTGTTGTTGTTCTCCTTCCTGTTAAATTATTTAAGTTCCCATTGTTTTTCACCTGGTCAAAGACTTTTAATATCTTCTGATTTGTTTGTTTTTGTTTCTAAAGTTAGTCACTAATCACTGAGTAAAATCAGCCATAGCAGCAACAGTTGAGTCAAAGAAAAAACATTTTTTACAAGATAAGGAGTCAGATGAGGTCAGAGTCAAAGAAAATGAATTGTTTGTAAAATCCTGTTTGTTTCTTACAACTTTTGCAGCTGATGTTTACATTTTCTGTTGTATTTTTTGTGTTTATGTAATTCAAGACATTGTTTTCAACAATATACATTGACAGTTTAGGGGTACCTCGAGGGGTTTCTGATGAATTCAAAGCAAGGAATCAAATTTTGGCAGGTTTAGAATCAATTTTCCTCTGGCCTCTGGCCTACAATCAACAACGCTTTGTCAATTACTCAGAGATGCAGTGAGAGGCCTACATGAACAGTTAGACAAAACCACCCTGATGACATATCAAAATAGAATTGCTCTTGACATATTTGGCGGAAAAGGGAGGAGTCTGAAAATGTTCAAAACTACATGCTGCATAAATATTCCCAATAACACGGCACCAGATGGCTCAGTCACACGGGCATTACAAGGACTCACCACTTTAAGTGAGGAGAGTTTGCTGAGAACAGTGGTGTAGGGACACCATTTGAAATCTCCAACTCCATGTTTGGAGAGTACAAAGTTTTCTTCCCACATCATCATGTCAATAGCAATAATGTGCAATACTTGTGTTATGTGGATGTTGTTGCATTCCCTGCATTAGAACTTTAGGAAATCGGCTCATAACCACAGCCTTAACTAAGGAAAAGGAGGGACAGTTTCTGCTAAGAAAAGCACCTGTAGCACCTTGGATAGAAGTTGAGGAGTCAGATAACGAGGTTGAAGAAGGAGATGAATCTTTTGTATAATTGTTTACATCCTGAGTTAGCCATCTACCATGAAGTATTCTTTACTTTTGTCATTATTGTTTACATTTTTCCTATTAATAATTTTTATGTTTGTGTACAAGACTTTATTTTGTCTATAGTAGGTTTCACACCAAGTAAGGTGTGAAAAAGGAGGACTGTTGAATAAAATAAAGCTTAAATGTTTCATCACTATGTAATTATACATGTTATAATGTATTAAAGATGTATGCTGCAGTTGGGTTGAAAAGATGGGATCTAATTCTGTGTTTGTGGGGTGTGGGCGTCATATCATGCTATGTAATTACCATTGTTTGTCCTAAAGAAAGGAAGATCAAGAGGACCCTTTTTTGTGTCTCACCTACCCCCTCTCTCCTTCCTCTCTGTCTCTGTCCTTATGGTTTGGAACAAAAGACTATTAACATATAGACAGATACTGGTTGCTTCACAAAAGGGAAGTAACCATCTGTCTCGAACCACCTGGTGTCTCAAGACTAGGCTAAGACATTGGAATGCTGATTCACTGTATTATGTTAGAACTTCTCACTAACATGATAATTACCGTTTGATCTGTGTGGGAAAAACAACCCCAAAGGGACGAAGTTAGGGCATGTCCTTCCTAATTGGACAGCGAAGAAAACCAACCAGACTCGTCCTACTTGTGACCATGGCAACAAAGAGCCAATAAGGAGGAACTTTACTCACAAGGTGGAAGAGAACCGCCCCTGGGTAGAAGGAATATAGGTGTGGGGGAGACGGGATTTTGGGGCGAAACAGATGTGAAACTTTCGGGTAGAGCAACTGTTTCAGCCCGCTGCAGCGTAATTCTTGTGCCTTGACTTATCATTTTTGTTTAATAAATCTTTGTGTTAACCTTACAATTTGACCCTCAGCCTCCTTCCTCAGAGATTCAACGAACACGTAGTTAGTTAATTCTAACAAACACCAGTTCAGCTTTTTACTCTGGGCAATGATTTGCCTCATCTTTACAGCCCAGAACTCTCAACAGCAGGGGTAGTTTTTTGTTCCTCATCTAAAAATCTCAAAGAGGATTTTCCCCACTGGGATTTGCAAGAACTGAATGAGGCCATTAACCCTCTTCAAAAATGACAACAACAATGGCAAATTATTGTTTCAGAGAACACAACAGTTTATTTTTGATAAACTTGTAAATGTGTGATCTTAGCATAACATGGACAATTGGGTAACATTAGCCTTATTGTAGTTTCAGAAACTACATGGAAACCAGAGCCAATAGCTCTATAAATCCTTTTTATACCAGTATGTATAGCCAAACCGTTGTCATTAAACTACAATAAACTCAAAAGGGCTATGGTTGCACACTATTGTTTAAGTACAGCTAGTGAATTTTATTTTTATTTTTCATTAGGCTATACTGATTGCATATGGCTGGCTGTGACAGAAATCAGGAAGTGATGTGTTCACATAATGTGTAAATCAAAATGTTGCATATTTATTGCAAAGGAGCTTTTAACAGAAGATTTGACAAGATTAAAAAACGGCAAATAATGGTGGGAAAAACACAAGCAAACGTTTTTTTCAATCAACCAGCAGGCTGCAGTGTAAAGTTTTAGGGTTGTTTGTTACCATGAAGGGGGTAGAGGGTACACAGAACACCACAGCAGCCTGGGGCCTATTGCACAAAAGTAGAATAATCCAGGATAAATGAAAAAGCGCAGCTTGACTTAGTGTGATCCGCTCATCGCGGCTTAATCGGTTGCACGTTTGCCGAGCCAGGATGAACAGGTGAAGCTATGTCAAGCCAGGTGTAGATAGCTGGGATAAGTGCACGTTCACGGCTTTCTCACATAGACCACGGTATCGATCACAGATTTACTGATGCAGAGATGGAGAAGACGCATGCGGCATATGTTTCACCCAATGAGCAGCAGCTTATATGGAAAGTAACGAGGAGGGGAAGAATATGCAAAAAGGGAAATACGGCTCTTATCAAACGGAGAGAAAAAGCCCAACATAGCGGACCCGACTGAATGTGTGAGAGTGTAAAAATATCTACTTAGCCTATAGTCACTCCACATTTTTACAAAGTTGTAGGCTACACTGTGTTTGAATTGCTTTAAATATAGTTTCATGTTTCTGTTTTCATGTGATATATGTGCTGGTTTTACTGTAAAGTGTCTTTGACTTAGCCTACCATGTAAAGCACTATATAAATAAAATATTATTATTATTTAGCCTTTGCCTTAAAAGTGAGCAGAGGGAATTAATGTTCCTCTGGAAATGGACCCTAATGACTCTAGGCTTAATTTCAAACCCTTATTCACAACACGAGTTTTACAACCATATGCACAAATCTCTATAAGCTATGTCTAATTCTTTGTGCAATTAATGTTCATACAGAACGATCAGAAAGGGACAACAACTAGAAAAAGAAGTAAATAACTTCAATACACGCTGTGAGCATATGTAAAACAATATTCATGTTTATTTATTCTTCTGACAAGTGACCGCACCAAAATAAAAAAGATTAAAAGCATTATGGTGTTCCTGGTGTGATGAATGTAAACTACACTACATACGCCTGTATATAGGCCACGTTATTGGTCCAGGGATGGGAGACTAATTGAGATGGTTATGAAACCAATGTAAGCTATAATAAAAAACATTAGGCGTACATATTAAGGAGTAACACAAACTGTCCTTTATTAGAGAAGGATAAGTAAGAAGAAAATTAAATCATGAATGTATTGGTCTCTGTCATTATTATCATCTGGGAATATCGCTACATTAATATCATCACACTTAATCTTCGGAGCGCCCCTGTATAAACCTGAAGCTGAGACCACGGAGGCTGCGCTGCTCATCTCTACTTTTACAGAGAGAGTGGACACTGACGTGACACGCAGGTCTGCCGGCAGGCAGCGGCCACCGGGCAGCGGCCGCACGCCAGGCAGCCTCGAAACAGTACCGTACCCCCGGGAAAAGTCCCACTCCGCATCAGGGTGCCAGTGCAACCAAACCATCTAAACAACTGTAGTAGGGTTTAAATCAAACTCAAGAAACAATAGTACAAGTAGGCTAATGCATGTTAATGAAAATAAAGCAGAAGACATGCAGAAGACAACGGAATAACTGTTAAACGCTGCTTATTTCAGATCAGACGGCAGCTGATTTGACACATGAGACCCAGGATTAGTCTTAAGGCCTGTTCACACCGGGACGAATTTCACGCAGTTGATATTCGCCGACGTTAACGCTGGGGACTAAACAAAGGGTGTCAATGAGAGTGTGCACACCGACGCGAAAAACGCCACGCTGCAAAATGCGCCATTTTTTAAAAACGCCTCGGGTTTTTTTTGGTTTGACGCGCCAAAAACTATCCGACCAATGAGATCGCCCTTTTGCTCACGTGTCTTGTGCTTCTGAAGTTACAGTAAAACAACTTGGGGCGCTTTAAGCACAAAACGGTCTTACCGAGCACACAAACGAAGAAGACATATATACGCCACCGTCATCACTGCCACAAGACGAGGAAGAGGCAAAGCACGATGTCCAAAATAAATGTTGAGCTGCTGGTCTTGTTGGTTTCGGAACATAAAGAGCTATATGATAAGCGACAGCGACTACAAAAATATAGACAAAAGAGAAATGTTCTAAATACTTGCTCTCTTCTTCTCTGCTCTTCTTCTGAGTTGCAAGCGAGGCATCAGAAGCGCAAAGTTGCGCAGCGCCACCCTATGTACGGGGTATTTCTGTTTTACATTAAGGCACCATCTACTGACAGATAATGAATTTGCATGTTCATTCGGCTCATCGTCAGCGAAAATCGCTTGGGTGTGAACACAAAAACGCAAAACGTCAGCAGCTGACGAATAACGCCCGCCGATGTTCGTCCCGGTGTACGGGTTTTTAGCCTGGCTGTTAGCCTGCTCTGGACCAGGCTAGCCGCAAATAATAAATCTCCATTGTTACTTGGCTGGGTTTAATTCAATCTGGTTTCGTCAACCGAAGTCAAAGCTAAATTCATCCAGGATAACTTGAATATCCCGCTTAATTCCTTATCCTAGTTTTGTGCAATAGGCCTCTGGTTTGATAAACATGGTGTTATGGGATGGCAGGCGAAAGAGGACCAAGATGCAGGTTGGCGGGCAAACACAGGCTGATTTATTGAAAAACAAAAAGCAATCCACAAGGGCAAACACAGTCCAAACAAGAAGTCACACGGAGCACTGAGAAAGGCCAAATCAACCAAAAAGAGTCCAAAAACAGGCAGCAAACAGGCAGACAGGACACCACGACGGACGCACAAACTGGAATGATCTAGCAAGAGACAAAGGGAACACAGGGGTTAAATACAAGAGGTAACGGGGAACAGGTGAGACATCAGGTGAATCACATTAGGGCGGGCAGGACAATCAGACAGACCAACGTAAAGCTAGACAAGACAGGAAACCATACTATCACAATAAAACAGGGCGTAGGCACTACTGGGGAACACAAGACAGGACCAGTAACACAAGACCACGGAGAAAACAGACAAAAACACAAGGAGGTCATAGGAAGAGAAACATAAACCCAAACAAAACCCCAAACCACAACACAAGGGGAGCCCTGCACTAAACAGTGGTGTATTTCACTGCAAGGGTTCTTTTTTTACAAATGAACTGATTTCAGCAAATTAGTAGATTTACAGTAAAAATCAAAATTAGGACATTACACTCATGCTCCAGTTATGCTTGCAAAAAATAAACCTTGTACTTTTTAATGGTAGCTGTTAAATGTCTCGTTTTAAATGAAGCTAAATAAAGATCCATTCATTAGTGCTACTAGAAAGCTGTAGTTAAATTCTTCATCATCAGCCATTGTTTTTTGCATTCACAAAAGGTGAAGTTCATTAGCACAAGTGTGCGCCGTTGAGAAGATGTTTGTTTTCATCATGAATAAATATTAACTTAGGAGTTGGATGAAAACCAATGGCTGGGACTTTGCTACTCCCTGTAGCAAATGCCAGGATGTGACCAGGGCTCAAAGTCTTCAGGAATGCCTCCTCATCATTTGTTAGAGTCCTGTCCCCATATGTGTCTCTCAGCTCTTTATCTAAAAAAAACCAAAAAAAAAAAAATAAGGGAGACCACTGTTGACTTAGAGACTGGAAAATACTCAAATAATGACTAATTGAGTAACTAATGGATTACTGTACAGGTATTTTGGTGAAAAAGCAATTTTATTATGAAAAGCAATTGGATAACTGTATTCTTGTTTGTGGTACATAAACCTTAGGCACAACTTTGTGAGTAAATAATAAAATTAATCTGTACATTTCCTGGATTGTCTTATTGAATAATATACTGAATTACAATTTACTTTCAACACATTGTAGAAATTCCCTAAATTTGACCACCATCAACTCCTCCTTAGCTCTTCTGTTGCTCCCAGTACGCAGTAGCTTGGTTTGAGAATACCAGCTACAAAATCAGCTTCTTGACCTTTGTCCTCTCTCTAGTATGTCAAGCAGCAAGCTGGGGTTCTCTCTCAGGAGTGATAAAACCTGTAGGCAAATTCAACTCCATGAATGAAAGGTCATAAAGATAACCAAAGACGATATAGAACTGTGTCATCTTTAGTTAAACTTACTCCATAGTGGGACAAGCCATCAATTAGTTGATCAAGACAGCTCTGCTGTTGCAGTATGGTATAGAACTGCATTTTTTTCACAAACACATCTCTGTTGGCCATGGTGACTACGAGTGGAAGACCCTCAACTTGATATCGCCATGAGTCACAGCAGCTGACTGCTTTCTCCAAATCATCCAGCAAGGTTGCATGTTGAACCTAAATATTAAAGATCAAATGTTATTTTTATTTTCAAATTACTGCATTTAATCAACATTTACAGAAGTACTATATACACCGTGCATTTCACTACCTATGACAAGAAAAGTTGAATTTTTTAGTTTTGTTGTAAGCAAAGGCTTACTACAATAGTCTTCAGATCACAACATTGCACATTACCTTATTGGGTTCTCCCTTAAATCAGGGTTCACTATATCATCAGGTGTCACATGAGCTTAAAGGATGTCCCCAGACACAATGTAGTCCACTACACTTGGGGACAGGAATGCAGGTGGTTCACCCTTGCACTATTATTGTAGACATCATCCTGCCAATGGTTCGATACACTCCATTTTGCAAGTGGAGCATGTTCAGTCTTGGTGTGCATCCATTTGGCGTGCCTGAAAGATTAAATAAATTAAAACAGCACATTCTGTATAATTTACTCTGGCATTTACAAACCAATATTTGTGGCCAGGTATATACAGTGTATATATATATATATATATATATATATATATATATACACACACACACACACACACACACACATATATATATATATATACACAGTGAGGAAAGTAAGTATTTGAACACCCTGCTATTTTGCAAGTTCTCCCACTTAGAAATCATGGAGGGGTATGAAATTGTCATAGTTGCATGTCCACTGTGAGAGACATAAAATCACAATCTATGATTTTTTAACCATTTTTTTTATGATACAGCTGCAAATAAGTATTTGAACACCTGTCTTTCAGCTATAATTCTGACCCTCAAAGACCTGTTAGTCTGCCTTCAAAATGTCCACCTCCACTCCATTTATTATATGCACCTGTTTGAGGTCGTTGGCTGTGTAAAGACACCTGTCCACCCCATACAATCAGTAAGAATCCAACTACTAATTTCAGAGCCCTCCATGATTTCTAAGTGGGAGAACTTGCAAAGTAGCAGGGTGTTCAAATACTTATTTTCCTTACTGTATATATACACACAGCCTTGCGAAAGGATTCGCCCCCCTTGAAATTTGACCTTTTTCCACATTTCAGTCTTCAAACAAAGATATAAAAATTTTTTGTGAAGAAATCAACAAGTGGGACAAAATTGTGAAGTCGAACAAAATTTATTGGAAATTGGGAGTGCAAAAATATTCAGCCCCCTTCAGTTAATACTGTAGAGCCACCTTTTGCTGTGATTACAGCTGTAAGTTGCTTGGGGTATGTCTATCAGTTTTGCACATCGAGAGACTGACATTTTTGTCCATTCCTCCTTGCAAAACAGCTTGAGCTCAGTGAGGTTGGATGGAGAGCGTTTGTGAACAGCGGTTTTCAGTTCTCTCCACAGATTCTTGATTGGATTCAAGTCTGGACTTCGACAGTCTAACACCTGGATATGTTTATTTGTGAACCATTCCATTGTAGATTTTGCTTTTATGTTTTGGATCATTGTCTTATTGAAAGACAAATTTCCATCCCAGTCTCCGATCTTTGCAGACTCCATCAGGTTTTCATCCAGAATGGTCCTGTATTTGGCTCCATCCATCTTCCCATCAATTTTAATCATCTTCCCTGTCCCTGCTGAAGAAAAAGCAGGCCCAAACCATGATGCTGTCACCACCATGTTTGACAGTGGGGATGGTGTGTTGAGGGTGATGAGCGGTGTCACTTTTACGCCAAACATAATGTTTTGCATTGTTGCCACTAAATTTGATTTTGGTTTCATCTGACCAGAGCACCTTCTTCCACATGTTTGGTGTGTCTCCCAGGTGGTTTGTGGCAAATTTTAAACGAGACTTTTTATGGATATCTCTAAGAAATGGATTTCTTCTTGCCACTCTTCCATAAAAAGGCCAGATTAGTGCAGTATACGACTAATTGTTGTCCTATGGACAGATTCTCCCACCTCAGCTGTAGTTCTCTGCAGTTCATCCAGAGTGATCATGGGCTCTTGGCTGCATCTCTGATCAGTCTTCTCCTTGTCTGAGCTGAAAGTTTAGAGGGACGGCCAGGTCTTGGTAGATTTTCAGTGGTCTGATACTTCTTCCATTTCAAAATGATCACTTGCACAGTGCTCCTTGGGGTGTTTAAAGCTTGTTTAAAGCATCTTTAAACTTCTCCACAACAACATTACGGACCTGCCTGGTGTGTTCCTTGGTCTTCATGATGCTCTCTGCGCTTTCAACAGAACCCTGAGACTATCACAGAGCAGGTGCATTTATACAGAGACTTGATCACACACAGGTGGATTCTATTTATCACCATCAGTCATTTAGGACAACATTGGATCATTCAGAGATCCTCGCTGAACTTCTGGAGTGAGTTTGCTGCACTGAAAGTAAAGGGGCCTAATAATTTTGCACGCACCACTTTTCAGTTTTTGTTTGCTAAAAAGTTTAAAACATCCAATAGATTTCGTTCCACTTCACAATTGTGTCCCACTTGTTGGTGATTCTTCACAAAAAATAAAATTTTTATATCTTTCTGTTTGAAGCCTGAAATGTGTCAAAAGGTTGAAAAGTTCAAGGGGGCCGAATACTTTTGGAAGACACTGTAGTAGGCCAGAAATGTGAGAGCACTGATGATTTCTTGAAAAGCTGTTGTATCTCAAATCCTTCTGGTTGTGAGTTGCCGTGACAGTCTCAATACTTGTGCTGATGTGTGACTCTTCATGTGCCAGGTTGGGAAGCTGATTTGGTAAAAGGATTATTTTATTATTATTATTGCTATCACTGATAGATTTAATTAATTCAGTTGTAGTTCTTATATAAAAAACATTCAAAGAATTCTTCTACAAATGTAGCTGTCTCTCTGTGCCACTATTTTTAAATTTGAAGACTGTTAACTGTAACAGGGTCTGTCACATAGTTTTCATAAATTGATTTGTCAGAGAGACAAGTAGTAGCAATTCTTTTTAACTATTATTGCTGTTTATTTATTGAGATTTTATACAATAGCAGGTTGAATAAATTGACAAAAAGGCATACTATAGCATGTTCAAATCTTTCATATTATAGCTTGTCTGTGTATGTGTAAATAATCTGTACTTTAAGCATCCTAAACCAGACTCCATGTAAATAATCAATACTTTAACCACCCTAATATAGTTATTTATATAATAAATAATAATTTGATTTGTCAGATATTCTTTGCAATTTTAACTGTTATTTAGTCATGAAATTTTTTTTTATATGCATTTTTTGTGTGTAGTACTTAGTGCTTCAAATCACCTTTTTAGATGGCAAACACATGGGTACCAGTCTGGCTGGTGGTGGCGTTGCCATCTGATAACAAAAACATGCAAAGTTCAGTAAACTTCATCAACTAATAAAAAGTTGCAGACACACAATTGCAGACAATTGTGTCAAATAATAAGCTTTTATATTGTTTATGTACCTGTTTGTTGAAACCCAGTGGGCTGATCTGGACTGAATCTGCCAAGTCGAGCCTTGTCCAGTGCACTTTTTGGGCCTGCGACCTCTTCCCCCTTCTTGGCATCTTGCAAAAAAGAAAGGACAAAATACAAATGTTATAAAGACTTTAGTTTGTAAATCTTCATTAACATTTATTATGAATACTGCTCTTAAAAGGAGAAGGTGAAAGAACGGTGAAGATGTAAACCTGTGATGTGGAAAAGGATTCCTAAACAAAGACAAATTTACCAGATATACAGCAATATGAAATGCAAAAAATGACTATATCAAAAACTAATGCAAAAATAACTGTTTCAATAGCTAGTCCAACCTTTACTGATTAAACTATATAAATAATGAAATGTAACCTTCTCTAATACTGTCCTCTAAACCTAAATAATGAATGCTGTCTTAACAAAGCTGGGCACTGGGAACCTAGAAAAAACAGAAAATAAAATGAATTGCTCCTTAATTAATTGTATTGATGATTGATGACATACATACAATCTGACACCCTTGCTGAGATGCCACACTGCAAAAACTGTGCTCCTATTTCAGGTTTCACCCTACGAAATTAATCAATTTCAAATGATAATTAAACACCTTGTGTTCAAAAAACAAAAGTTTACAACCAGACAGCAAAAAGCAGAAACCTATGATTTATTTTTTTGCCAAAACATGTTTTTTTTTAGAATGTCCTACCTGAGAAGGTGACGTGATGGAGAAAAGATGAAGAACTGGGTTGTGAAGGTGTATGAATTGTTTGTCTAGAACAGAAAGAACCAGAACTGTAATAGCTTAACACAATGTACTGTATCAGAAACATTTATTCATGTATTATTTATGTTGTCTTTAACAGTATATAATCATGTAAAAAATATAGGCAGCACTTTAAGGAAGCATTTTAATAAGTATAATATAAGCTATAATATGTAATCAAATGTGCTTGTTTAGAAAAAAAAAAGTAATGTATTACCAATGATTACCATGATCTAATTCTTCCATACATGAAGGTTAATGCAAAAATAAAATGGAATTATATAATAAAAATGATCTTGTAGAAACAGTTTAAATTGTATTGGAAAGATGTGCATTACTCACAAGTAAAGAACTGCTCAACATGCTCACATGTCACAGATGACAACATACATAAAAAATACACTACACACCGATGAAGGCCTACCTTTCCTTACAATCAAATGTTTCACTCCAACAAGTCGACTTTTCATAGTTTTGGGATGATGGGAAGTGTAAAGGCAGGAAATATAGGTTTAGGTAATATAAAATATATACCAACAGTCCTGTCTTCAGCTATTCCATCCTGGTTGTGATGCCATTAATAGATTTAAATATCAAACTGAAATTGAGAAAGATATTAAGAAGAGACAAATCATCTACCACTTCATACTTCTAGCTTTTCTAGTAGCATTGAAAAGGTTGGAAGAAAACAACAAATGCAACGCACTAATTGCTTCAGAAAGTTTGGCATCATTTACAAGCATCAAAGCAGTGAAATCATGTAGACAAGATCTAATTTTTGAAATGCATAATTTATTATACGGGCTGTACAATAAGGACGTGACGGTTTGTTTTGTCTGGGTTCCTGCCCATCTCAAATACTGCTGATCCCCGGGGTGCTTCACCAAAACAGTCTCTAGAATTTACAGAGAATGGTGCAAACACTAAACCCATCCAGTGAGCAGATGTGCTGTTGGTGAGAACACCTTGTTAATAAGAGACGTCAGGAGACCGGTTTAAGCTGACAAAAAGGTGACAGCCAGACGTTAACTCAAGAGAAACATGTGAAACCATGAAGGGGGCGTCAACAGAAGACCACAGTGGGTGCCACTCCTGTCAGCTCAGAACAGGAAACTAAAGGTAGAAGATTGAAAAAATAACATCTTTCAAACTCTCTCAATTTCTATTACCACATTTAGATGTCATGAGCAGAATTTGGTATAAATAACATGACTCCATGAATACACTTTGTCCAGGCTGCTGATGTAAAGTGGGGAATATTGTCTTGGCACACATTTGACCAATTATTGAATTCATTGTATAGTATATCATCATAGTAAATCATAACAAAGTTATCTCGAGACACATTACAGATAGAACAGGTCTAGACCACACTCTATTATTTAAAAAGCCCCGACAATTCTAGTAATTCCCTATGCATCCATGTATGACCATATATGGGTGATTCTTTAACTATGGTACTTTTCTTGACTCTGGATGAAATAATAAAACTAAAAAACATTTCTTTTTTTCGTTTTTGTCAAACTTACTTCATGCTAAGGGGAACTTGTAAAAAATGTATCATGGCTCAATCTTTTTTTATTATATGACGCCTTTTTTGCATGGTTTTTACTGTTACTGTCTCTAAGCCATCACTTTGTATCTTTAACCTCGCTTAATTCTAAATTAAATATTTAAATAATGTAGATTTCAAGATCTGGTTCAGCATATACAATGGGGTTTGAAAGTTTGGGCACCCCAGGTAAAAAATTTATGTGTGTTGTGTATGTCACAAAAAGTTAGATTTTATTTCCATACACTTTAAAAATAACAAACAAAAAAAAATGGCGTCTGCAAAAGTTTGGACACCCTGCAGAGTTTCTAGCATGCACCCCCCCCTTTGGAAAGCTGAGTACTGACAGTGTCATGGATTGTTCTTAATCATCATCTGGAAAGACCAGTTGATATCAATCTTAAGGTTTTAAATGCCCAGACTCATCTGACCTTGCCCCAACGATCAGCACCACGGCTTCTTCTAAGCAGTTCTCTAGAAAATAGTTGATGCTCACAAAGCAGGAGAAGGCTATAAGAAGATAGCAAAGCGTTTGCAGACGCCAATATCCTCTGTTTAGAATATAATTAAGAAATGGCAGTCATCAGGAACAGTGGAAGTTACAGCAAGTTCTGGAAGACCAAGTCAAAAATATCAGAGAGAAGAGTTTTCAGGATTGTGAGAAAAGCAAGTCCAAACCCTCTGGACCTCACTGGGCTTTGACTGCACGGTCCATCCTCTGGAGAAAGACCTGGCAGACACTGGAGTTGTGGTACATCATTCCACTATAAAGAGAGACACTTTCGTAATAAATATGGTCTTCATGGAAGAGTCATCAGAAGAAAACCTCTTCTACATCCTCACTACAAAAATCAGGGTTTGAAGTTTGCAAATGAACATATAGACAAGCCTGATGCATTGGGGAAACAAGTTCTGTGAGGTTAAAATAGAACTTTTTGGCCGGAATGAGCAAAAGTACGTTTGGAGAAGAAAGGGCACATAATTTAATGAAAAGAACCTCTTTCCAACGGTTAAACATGGGGGGGGATCAATCATGCTTTGGTGTTGTATTGCAACCAGGGAACAAGGAACAGTCAAAATTTCAGTAAATTTTGGACTCTAACTTGATGCCATCTGTGAAAAAGCTGAAGTTAAAGAGAGGATGTTTTCTACAAATGGATAATAATCCTAAACACACCTCAAAATCCACGGTGGATTACATCAAGAGGCGTAAACTGAAGGTTTTGCCATGGCCTTCACAATTTCCTGACCTCAACATAATTAAAAATCTATGGATAGAAAAGAAATTTTGTTTTCTGTTATTTTGAAAGTGTAAATTATGGAAATAAAATCTAAGTTTTTGTGACATATTATATGAATGTCTAATCTGTCATTTGATGCCTTTTGGAGATTTTTTTCCATCTTTTCTTGGCTTCTTTATGCACATTAATACAATTCTTTTACCTGGGGTGCCCAAACTTTTGAACCCCACTGTAGGCATATGGCATATAAACATATACGTTTTCGATTTTGCCTATTTTATCTGTTATTCAACATTATATTCAACTGGTTATATTAAGTTTATATTAAGATAATTATGACATAACGGGTTTGCTCTAGTTTTTACTAGTTTGCTCTAGTTCAGCATATAGAAAGCAGTGAAGAAGTGATTTGCTGATTTTTAACATAAATTCATGTTTTTAATTTCTTGGATTGTTTTCTATTTAAAAATATTGGTGATATGTTTTTATTCACTAATGCTGTTTATTGATTTGCTCTGGTTCAACACATAGAGCAGTAAAAAAAATAGTTTTTAATTGGAAGTTGCCTATCTATGTCATTTCTGCCACACACTGTCTCTTCCACCACGCCATGTAATTTCCACCACAACATATATTTTAAAGTTAAACATATAAAAAACATACAATCAAACCAACTATATTCAGTGGTGTTGATAACAGTTAGGGGTAAGATGTGTGTATACACTTTGAGAAATACATGATTTTGAGCTATGATAAGTAAATGAAATGTTCCAGTGATACAGTTTTAAGTGATTTTGGCGTAAATATTGTAAAATCTTTACAGTTACATTTATGAAAAATAAATTAAAAATTGAACAAAGACGTGTGTGTTTTTTAATCAAATATATTTTTAATAGAAGATATTTAATTATTTTCTCTTAAAAACATGTTTTGTTATGTGATGGAAAAGACCATTTTTTTGGACTGTCAGATAAAAATGAGAAAACAACATACATTACTTGATACAAATCATCACAGCCAACTTCAGGGAACGTTTCTAGACAGATTGAAAAGCCAACTGATACTATAAAACTGTAGAAATGTTTTTATTTTCTGAAACTGTCTAGCTCAAAGAGTACCATACTACCATATGGTCGTACAATCAAATGACAGCAACAACAATATTTTAATACTATTCATATATTGATATTATTATTGGTATGTAATATAGGTCATGTTTCCTTTAAGGGGCGTTTCAGGAAGCTACCAAAAAACAAGGAACTTCCCAGACTGTCGTCAATTCCAAGTTTCGGAGAAGTGTCGTCTTATTGCTGTTCAATAACAATAAGTTAATAAGTTACAATAATTAGTTAAACTGCTATCTTGACAAATGTGTTCGGGGACGCTGTGAAATGACGCTGTTAAGATGCCTTCCAGTGTCCTGTTCATGCTAGTCTTCGTCCAAGGTAATAAGTTAGCCTCA
The DNA here is from genome assembly GCA_026937815.1 of Etheostoma perlongum. Lineage (NCBI taxonomy): Eukaryota > Metazoa > Chordata > Actinopteri > Perciformes > Percidae > Etheostoma > Etheostoma perlongum. Next base: position 7,445,399 of record CM049381.1, read on the forward strand.
CGTTTTGTGTTTTTTTGGCTAACCTAAGGAACTTACTTCTCGGTGCTAGTTGTGAGGCAACATCCTGTGTGTGTGTGTGTGTGTGTGTGAGGGGCTGTCTGTGAGAAATGAAAGTCCTAACTTCTCCCAAGCTAACGCTCGCTAAAAACCATAGACTGTAACTAAAACTAGCTAAACACCCGCACTTAACGTTAGCTGCTAAGGTTACCATTATAGGGTGACCAGACGTCCCCGATTTTGGTGACCTGTCCCTGGCTGGATCTGTCCCCGGTTTTCACTGTGACTGACAGACCCGAAATTGAAATGAATGAAAGAAAGAAAACAGTGACCAAACGGAGCCGATCGAGCAGCGCTGATCAGATCTCAGAGATGTTTTAGAAAACCGTATTTTACGATGCTAAAATCACTGATTATTTACATGGAGTCTGGTGGGTTTAGCGAACACAATTTCGCGGACTTTTATGTTTTAAAAAAGGATCTTAAGCTTTAACAGAAAGGTTGACCTCCTTAGAAATCCTTTCCATAATGTTGTCAGACACTTAGAATATTAATCTGAGTCTGTCAGTAACAAAACGAGCACTTTTATGAACGTAAATACAAGCTGGACAATTATCTTAACTTCCATTGTGCCGACTGCAGCGATCTCGTTTAATACTGCATCATGTCAAAGGAACATTTTTCCTCAATAGTTTATATTGTATCCGATACTCAGCTCTAGGTCTAGTGTCCCCGTTTTAAGTTTTACAAAAATTTAAAACAAGACGTGTTTTGGAGGTATTTACGCTTCTGAGCTGAAAATGTCCCCGGATTTGGTCTGAGAAATCTGGTCACCTTATACCAGGGGTTCTCAACCTTTTGCAAGCTGGGCCCCCCCAAAGCTGGTTCATTGCAGTTGGGGCCCTAGTGCCCTACGCCCCACACACATAGATAGATAGATAGATAGATAGATAGATAGATAGATAGATAGGCTATTATTTTTAGGCCCACATTATTATTATTAATTTTATTTTCATCAGTAGCGGTAGGTATGCCTATTATCATTACTAGGCTATTTTTATAATTGACAGTAGTACCAGACTTCTAATGTGAGCTTGCAGATATTATTATTATTATTAGTATTATTTATTATTAGTATTATTATGAGTAGTATTGGGCCTATCATCATTACTAGGCTATTGCTATATATTTATATGAGGTTACATGCTTTATTGTTATTATTGTTGTTATTATTATTATTATTGTTATTATTATCATCATCATCAGTAGGCCTATTATCTATTATCTACTAGGCTATTGCTATAATTGGGAATTGGCACCAGACCCCTGATATTAATTTATGCTTTATTATTGTTATTATCACTAGGTCTAATAGTAGGCATCAACTGCATTTTTTAAAGAAGCTTGCAGGTTGGTGATATTAATGTGAGACCTGAGCCTGCTTTGCCTTGCAAAGATCCTCAATTCTTGGCTCAATGTTTGATAAACATAGCCTCAAATCATCCTCGATTTGTGCACGATTACGGTATTTAGTTTTGAGTGCAGTCATTTTTGAGAAATCCTGCCTCACACAAATATGTTGGCGCGAAAGGAAGGAGAATCTTCAAAGCGGCGTCACAGAGTTCAGCGTATTCCTGCATCAATGATGCCCAGAATGACGAAAAGGCAGGAGCTAAAGAGTTCCTTCAGTCGACTGTCACTCTTCAGCTCAATAAGCTGTTCCTGCATATCAATTGATAGCTCGTTTGCTGTGCACACAAACGGATCTCGAACCCACGCAAAAAAGATCGATAATCCTCTTTAAAGTACGTCGCAAATTGTTTTCTCATTGCTGACAGGTGCTCAGACGCTGACTGAAATAGGGAGGAGAAATCATTTAACGCGCCTGCATTGGTGATAAAGTCTGCAAGGCTGGGGAACATGTCGCAGTTCCCTCGACTGATGCGGCCATGCCAGAGGTCTAGTTTTTTTTTGTGTGAAGGCGTGCACTTTTGTCCAAAGGAGCAAAATGTGAGTTTCACGGCCTTGCAAAGACAGGTTGAGGCCATTCAAGCGGTCAAATATATCGACCAAATAGGACAGAGATGCAAGCCACATAGTGTCATCAGTGACGTGCGGTGATGTCAGTAAAAGGATAGGCACTGAGTTATGAAAGCCAGATTACCTAATTTATTGTTTAGGCTAATACTCAATCAAAACAGTAGGCTAAACGTTACGCACAAGCGCGGCACACACGCACGGTTGATAGCAAGACATTTCCAATCAATCTATCAATCAAAATCAATCTAAATGTATTTATATAACACTTTACAGCAACCAGCAGGGTCCAAAGTGCTTAACATAATGAGTAAAATTACATCGTCCAATAGAAAGAATGAACATAGAAAACAGTAAAATCAAAAGAAACAAAAAGAATGAAGTCGTCACACCGCTGCCTAATATTAAAAGCCAGACTGAACAGATATGTTTTGAGTTTGTACCTAAAAAGAGCGACATCTGTAACAGTGTGAATATCTGGGCGGGGGGGTAACTTGGTCCTGAGTCTCGGGGCAGCAACCGTAAAAGCCTGATCACCACACCGTTTATACCTGGACCTTAGGACTTCTAAAACCCGCTGATTTGAAGACCGCAATGACAGTTCCCGCAAAGTTAAGATTTCAGACAAATACTCTGGGTGACATATTTTCTCTCTCTCTCTCTCTCTCTCTCACACACACACACACGTTGCATCAGAATGCAAGTTATGAAACCATCTTTGTTCTAATTATTGCACAGCGGCCAATTATGTTTGTCAGTCCCAGTCAGCAACAATGAAAACACACACTGCTCAACTGAACCTGAAGGCAAATGGCTTGCACTAAGCCCGCAATAGTTTCTGACTCACCAATCGGGAGATTATCTGTACATAAAAGCCATCCGACGCTCTTTCCTCGTGAAGACGGCGATCATTGCGTTGTAAAACTCGTCTTTACGGGCCTTCAGTTTGCATAGTCCCTGACTCTCAATTGACAGAATGGCAAGGGCTGAAAGACGTGCTGGCCCGGTCCGGTTCCGACTGGATGTTTGGATCCGTTTCAGGGTGGAAAATGTGCGAAGCTGTAGTTGCCGGTATTATATGAGCTGACAGTTTCATATGCGTGGTTAAAGCTGCAGGCAGGTTGTTCAGATCCCAGGACCCCGTAGAGGTCCCGCCGCTGACTGTTCAGATCCCAGGACCCCGTAGAGGTCCCGCCGCTGACTGTTAGCACAGCCACGTAGCCACATCTTTTCTTCCAAACCAGTCAGTTTGAAACGATTGGACGCGTTTTGTCCCTTTTGCTGCCATCTAAGGCTGGCGTAGTCCATCTATCTGGCGTAGACCTCCATCTTGCTATCTTGCTATTTTTTTTTTGAATTAAAATCGAGTTTAGAGGAGTTCCTCACCGCTGTCATATCGGCGGACACCGCTGCTGTCATTTTGACTTTGAATTTCGCGGGTTGTGCTTACAACGTAGCTGGTGTAATGACGTCAGCTACGCAAAGGGCCAGTAATATCTTGATTTTAATTGGTCCATGTTTGATATGTAACGGAGATGATTACTGGCGTAACACATTTACGTGCGGCGGCCATGCGCAATTCATTTGCAGCCTGGACGCAGAGGGGGGTGTGTGTCTTCTCTCTGCTCTGACTGCAGGCTACTGCTGACTGTGAGTGCTTTTGGACGGGAGAGGGGCTCACGGCAGCTCCCGTGGTTGAGCACAGTAGGCCTAACTGCAGAGTGATTCGTGCTTTTGAGTCTACAAACACTACAAAAGTCTCCAAAAACACCAGTAAAAGTCGCTAGATTTTTTCCCCTCCATCCTGTTTCTGGGCTATCGCTGAGAAACACGGAGTTTGAGCTCCCTCCAAAGATTCTCTATTGGTCTGGAGACCAGCTAGGCCACGCCAGAACCTTGATATGCTTCTTACAGAGCCACTCCTTGGTTATCCTGGCTGTGTGCTTTGGGTCATTGTCATGTTGGAAGACCCAGCCTCGAGCCATCTTCAATGCTCTAACTGAGGGAAGGAGGTTGTTCCCCAAAATCTTGCAATACATGGCCCCGGTCATCCTCTTCTTAATACAGTGCAGTCACCCTGTCCCATGTGCAGAAAAACCCCCCAAAGCATGATGCTACCACCCCCATGCTTCACAGTAGGGATGGTGTTCTTGGGATGATACTCATCATTCTTCTTCCTCCAAACACGGTTAGTGGAATTATGACCAAAAAGTTCTATTTTGGTCTCATCTGAGCATGACTTTCTCCCATGACCCTCTGGATCATCCAAATGGTCATTGGCAAACTTAAGACGGGCCTTGACATGTGCTGGTTTAAACCGGGAACCTTCCGTGCCATGCATGATTTCAAACCATGACGTCTTAGTGTATTACCAACAGTAACCTTGGAAACGGTGGTCCCAGCTCTTTTCAGGTCATTGACCAGCTACTCCCGTGTGGTTCTGGGCTGATTTCTCACCTTTCTTAGGATCATTGAGATTCCATGAGGTGAGATCTCGCATGGACCCCCAGTCCGAGGGAGATTGTCAGTCATGTTTAGCTTCTTCCATTTTCTAATGATTGCTCAAACAGTGGACCTTTTTCACCAAGCTTTCCCGTAGCCCTTTCCAGCCTTGTGGAGGTGTACAATTTTGTCTCTAGTGTCTTTGGACAGCTCTTTCGTCTTGGCCATGTTAGTAGTTGGATTCTTACTGATTGTATGGGGTGGACAGGTGTCTTTATGCAGCTAACGACCTCAAACATGTACATCTAATTTAGGATAATAAATGGAATGGAGGTGGACATTTTGAAGGCAGACTAACAGGTCTTTGAGGGTCACAACTGTAGCTGATAGACAGGTGTTCAAATACTTATTTGCAGCTGTATCATACAAATAAATAGTTAAAAAATCATACATTGTGATTTCTGGATTTTTTTTTTAGATTATGTCTCTCACAGTGGACATTAAGGCTGAACGATTATGGCCAAAATTATAATCACGATTATTTTGATCACGATTATTCTCACGTTTATTTGTTGATTTTAACCAAAACAGATTTTATTGTCACATAGGCTATTTATAACTGCTTTCACATCCATATTATGCTACATTCTTCTTATGTTGAAGTTGTATAGACATACAGCTGCAACACATGTAAATGAAAATTAGCTATCTGAAATAAATAGCGTAGGATATATTTTTTTAAATGCATCTCTGAGAAAGCTCCTTCACTTGTTTTCAACAATAACTGATTAAAAGAGCTGGGGAGAGAGGGGGAGAGAGGGGGAGTGCGATGGACGTACTCACAAAGCGACGTTCATACGCAGCTGATCATTATGAATGGGTCCAGCACGGGTCGAATGGCGGATACACACGTTGTGTGTATGAAATGTCTGTATCGTCACTGCACTGCATTTTTATGACCTATGATATTCTGGCCATGGGTCACATCTTTCGGCCAGGTCCAGCGGGCTCCGTCTCACTATACTCTACGAACTGAAGTTAATTGCATTCAATAACTTCTTCGCCGTGGCGGCCGCGATAGCAATTACCCGTGGTTTGCCCCTCATACTTAACAATATACAGCTGTGTTAATAAAAAATTAAAACTGTAGACAAATGTCAGAAGTGTGGACCGGCGCTGTGTGGCCGGGTTGTGCGGAGAGTAAGAGGAGAGAGAGTAGAGGAGAGATCCAAACACAGGCACGGCTTTACAGAAGAAATGAGTCATGTAACGGAAAATTAAAACCTATCCATATAACAACATTGCAGCGGATGCGAGGACATTAGCACCGGTGCGTCCTAGAGGAGCTAACAGACGCTAACTAGCACCGAATAGCACTGCTCACTGCTGTTGTCTGAAAAATAACACAGATGGGACAAAATGTTGTATTTACTGGTAAACTGGTAAACCTTGAGCCCGACATATAACCAACTGCATCTGTTGAATTTTCCTCATGTTACTCTGTCCAGTGTGATTGTCTCTATCTAGAAACTAAGCTGGGCGGTGCAGGGAACAACTGACTGGCTCATGAGCAGACAGTGGTTTACGGAGCGGTAGATGCGCTATGCAAAAAAACTTCTATAAAATGACGCTTTAAAAAAATAAAAAAATTGCTCGATCACGCACATTTGATCGTGGGAAGTCAAAATCGTGATCGTGATCAAAATTTGATTAATTGTGCAGCCCTAGTGGACATGCACCTACGATGACAATTTCAGACCCCTCGGTGATTTCTAGGTGGGAGAAAATAGCAGGGTGTTCAAATACTTATTTTCCTCACTGTATTTTTACTCCATCTCTGCAGCCTATTGTGCTCCTAGGAAAAAGAGATGGCTGATCTTTCCATTTGTAGTTTGACGAATCACACACTTTTTTTACTTGTTGCTTCTCATACGGTTGTCTCATAACCGTAGGGATGATTAACAAGAAAATGTTGTTGTTTTTTTCTTGTATTCCCCAAATACTACATAAAATATGCACGTGGTCTCTGTGACGTCCCTCGTAGGTTACTGAAGAGTCAAATGAAGCTCAAAGTTGGGGGCTCCTTGTGTTGATCTTTCTTTCCATAGGATGATGAAGGCCCTACTCTTCCTCTGATTGGCTGAACCTGGTATCCCTACCATAAACAGTCTCACTCCTGATGCCTTGACCTAACCAACCAACCAACGAAGGCATTGATTACTAGCCATTCAGAGGAAGATTAGGGCAGGTAATGCCTTCGCCATCCTTGGAAGCACAAATGGAAATGCTCGGGCCGTTGCCATCTTGGCAGTGTCTGATTTCACCTGGTCTATATCCACGACGTTCATTCATTGTTATGCAGATGATACTCAATTATATCTATCGATCAAGCTGGATGAAACTAATCAGTTAGCTAACTTCAAATGTGCCTTCAGGATATTAAAACCTGGATGACCTGTAATTTTCTAATGTTAAACTTAGATAAAACTAAAGTTATTGCTCTGGGGCCCAAGCAACTCCGTGACGCATTATCCAAAGAGATAGTTACTCTGGATGGCATCACCCTGGCCTCCAGCACCACTGTAAGGAATCTTGGAGTTATCTTTGATCAGGACATGTCCTTTAATTCCCACATAAAGCAAATTTCAAGGATCGCCTTTTTTCACCTACGTAATATTGCTAAAATCAGGAATATCCTGTCTAAAAATGATGCCGAAAAACTAGTCCATGCATTTGTTACTTCTAGGCTGGATTACTGCAATTCTTTATTATCAGGCTGCTCAAAAAAGTCCATAAAGACTCTTCAGCTGATCCAGCGCTGTGGAGGAAGGTCTGGCTATGCGAGATTACATATGCATAACTCCTTTCTTATCCAATGGACAGGGAGTATCCATTGTGGTAATTCATTTTCTTTTGGATTGTTTTAATTTAATATCACTGGAGGTCGCTGCTTGGTATTCAGGCATACAGTGTCAAAATAAAGCAGTCATCTCATTCGCTTCTCTGTCCATGTCAATTCCCATCTCTCTCAGCATTGTCTGCGTTGCCACCAGCTCCGCCACAGAACATCCATGTTAATAACTGGCTGCTGACATGGACTCCTTCCACCGAAGAGGGAGATCCCACCTACACTGTTCAGTACAGCAGGTGAGCTCTGATGCTATGGTGCCTGTTGCAGTGTGGGATTCTACAACCTGCATGAGAAGAAAGACTTCCTTTGTGATTGTGAACATACATTTGGGTATATGGAGTGCCTACCTACCTGCAAACTGAAATAAGACAACCCAGCCACCTTTTTGTGTGGATCAGAAACCATGGGAACAAGCTGTTCAGATTTGGCTCCCCTTCCTATGTCCCATGTAGGCTTATTAGAAAACACCACCCCCCATCTGAGTATCTCCCCCCCACGACTTAAGAAGTACCTTTGCAAAGGTGCGCCATATTTTCCCCGCAAGCCAATCAGAACAGGCTGGGCTAAAAAAACAGCATTTTCAACAGAAGGTAAAAACAGGTTTTTCAGACAGACGGTATGGGGGGGGGGGGTTAAATCATGTAAACATGTTCTTGTAGATCCCCAAAATACAATTCTGAAGCTGAAAATAAGTATATATTTCTCCTTTTGTTTTGTCTGGACATGTGCCAGGCAATTATTCAATTATCTTTCCTTTCTGTAGCATTTTCATTTTTGCTTTGAGTAATTATTAATAAGTGGTAACACAGCTGACAGTGTTGTATTTCCACACTGAATTTACATTTTAATGCAAAAATTGTTATTACCATCCGATTGTGGACTGATTGTTCCTTGTGCTCAGCTTTTCCAGCGGCGTGTGGACAAATGTACCATCCTGTGTCCATATGTCTTCAAATTCTTGTAATGTTACTTCCACCAAAGCTGAGGGTGAGCACGGCTGTGTTATGCTGCGTGTACAAGCAGAGATGGGTGGGCTGACCTCAACATCAGTCAAAGCCTGTAGCAGACATGGTAAGAAAACCACGAGCTGCCATGGCAATAGGGCCGTGTGCATACGTGCGATAATGCCGCAATCACTCTAGCCTTTCATAATTTGTGCAGATCTTTACAATTACGTCAAGGTAAAATCAGTTAGGATGTGCCTTTCTATCATATAGTGAGATTCTAGGTGTTAACCAACCTAACCATGGTGTCAACCACATGGTGTATGAACCACACCCATACATCCTCTCTCTCTCTCGTCTGTATACTCTCTTCATATTCATGTTTAATATATTTATATATGCACCAAAGGCAAATTCCTTGAAAGTGTGAAAAGAAATCCTTTTCTGATTCTGTGAAGTGTCAAAAGCTAACAAACCCATAGCAAGCTTTCATAACTTCAGTAAAAGTTAGAGTATCTTTACATGCACAATAATATTCCACTATTATGCTGTAAAGGCCAGTATTCTAAATTTAATACGGGTCAAATAAACGGCATATTCTGAATAAGGCCTTCTTGCACATAGAATTTTCTGATTAGGATGTGTGGGACATGCTGGTATTATTAGTATCAATCAGGGTTTTTACTGCAGGTTGCCTGTTTACTGCTTATGGTCAGCCCTGTGAGTTGTGTACAAACCAACCAGACATGTTTGCAGGGTTGCGGTAAAGATACGTCGCCAATAGAAAAGCCCACATCTCTGGTCCGGAGAAATACAGCTACTTTTAAACATTATGAAAGACTTGGATATCAGCCAAGGTTTTTGGATATGTAGAAAAACATCACAACGCTGACCTTTTCCAGAAGCTGATTGAAGGAATTAAAGAGGTAGGCTGGGTTCGCCAACCCCACAACAAGTCCACAGCCGGTGGAAAACGTTGAAAAAAATCTAAATTTGCGTGGCTGCATCTAAACGGGAATATTTGTGAATTATTCACTTTCATTAGCCATGTAAACCGCTTAGTCCAAATGTTGTCTTTGTCAGAATAAGGACAAAAACATTATGTGTATGTAAACGATTTGTAAGTTGAGGTACACTACCGGTCAAAAGTTTGGGGTCACTTACAAATTTCCATACCACTCCATTATAGACAGAATACCAGCTGATCTTTAAAGCAATATCTACATTATCAGCAATCGTTCATCCAATGTTCCAAAGGCTCATTCTGTTCACTAATCTGATATTATTTAAAAAAACTAACTGAGAAAACATTGGAGAACCCTTTTGAAATTATGTAAGCACATAATGTAATCTGAAAACTGCAGCCCTGGTTAAAAAAAACAATGCAACTGATCTCAGGTGGTATTCTGTCTATAATGGTGTGCAATGGAAATTTCTAAATGACCCCAAATCTTTCACCAGTAGTGTATATAAGGTTTATTTGTTTTGTTTGTTGGTCAAGGACAGATGGCTTAGCTCTGTCCTGATTGTGTTCGGCTCTTCCAGGTGACTCCTGTACTCCTGACTTCAGTCTGACGCCACGGCCCGGCTCCCTGACGGTTAATCTGAGTAGTAACCATAGTTTGGCTCTGGAATATGCAGCTCATGCAAAACACAGGGTTTACTATGGCAAGGAAGGAGAGCCCCTGCTGGTGAGAAACCCTACCCTCTTCTCATTTCTCAGTTTGTACATCATCAAAGTGGTAAAGTAGTAAAGCCCGCCTCTTGATGCTTGCTGCTTGAGCATGATGTGGCGCACAAACGTGTAATCACACAACATCAGTATGTGATTAGTGCGTCTTCAGTCATAGCTCCTCCTGCCAGTCTTCTTTCCTGGCTCCTTGAGATGCATTTTAGGAATTGAGACATCCTTCAAGATTCCGTGTGAGATCAGTTTTTCGGCTCACAGACTGGAGGACGGAGGAGAGCAGAGAAAATTTGAGGAGGCACATAATAGAGAAATGAGAAGAGCCCCTTGTTAGTTTAACAAAAGTACACATGCTGTTTCTTCCTGTTGAACATGTACTGTAAGTGATCAACACTATGTTCACACTGTTCATTTTGGAAATGTTACCTTGCAGCATTGTCAGGTCATGGTTGTAACAGTCTCCTAGCTCACTAAACAAAAAGCTAAATCTGTACTTCTTCCTTTCCTTTGGCCAGCAAACAACAAACCAAAATGTGAGCATCTGTGCTGGTGAAACCTATGTTCAGTCCCCTCGTGCTCTCTGTAATCACCTATATTTATAATGGTTTAAAATTCAAGATTTTTTATTTGCCATTTGTGCATACACCAAACAGTCCAGGCACATTCTTGTGCAGCCTCTTTGAGTCAAGTAAAAAGAGTTTAGGGCAAAGAAAAGCACACTACTAAACTAAAATAGAAAAAGATTATACAAGCTAAATAAAAACAGATACTTTACAAAAGAGTGCAAAAAATATAATATGATAAATGATGAATACTGCAACTGGAGGGGAACTATGGGGGTATTGTATTTGTCATGAGAAAAATTATTGCAAATATTGCACAGTAGTTCACAGTAAGGGGGAGTAGTGAGGATTATTGCACATTTTATCACAGTGAATTGTTCAGTGTTTGTTTTTGCCATCATTTTGACTGTGGAAGGGGGAAAAATACTACCAAATTCACTTTCATTTTATAATTTTGAAATCGTCTTACAAACAAAAGATTCAGCTGTATTGTCTGATTAGCTCTATTGAAAAATGAGCGATCACAGAGAGAGAAAGAGGAAGTTGTTGATTTTGTTTGGTTGTCTTAATACAAGGTTGACAGACAAGGGACAGGGTAGGTTTAGGCACCGCTGTTTTAGCAACCAGTATCAGGAAAAAAAACAATACCTAACCCTTATCTCAACCTATCCATAAAGTATTTTCTGTACACACCCTTAGCAGGTTGATACAAGTTGTTTAGCACCAAGTACATTTCCTGGCTAGTTGCCTGCACGTCTGGTTTCAAGGCAGAGTGTAACAAGAACAGCCTGTTAGTTTCAGGATACTTCCAGCTAACGGACAATATTGAATGAATATATGTAATATCTTTAAAATTTACTTTCATGAGACAATCATTGCAATCATCCCTAAATGTTACTAGTTATAGACAGAACCAGTATATCTTAATGTTCTGTAAACTCTTTCTTCAACAGAAGTATAAAGATTCTGTGGCCTCTGTGACCATCTCTAAGCTGCAGGAGGGACAGCGGTACTGTGTACAGGTGCAGTACCTTTACTTTCGAAATCCCGTCGGACTGTCCACTTGTACCCAGTGTGAGCTCATCCCAGAATCAAGTAAGACCATGGTTGTTGTTTCTGCTGCTAAGAAAGTTGAGCCATGCAAAAAATGTTGTAGACATTAAACAACCAAGCTGTGTAGTATTTGTTTTGCCTTGACACAGTCCGCAATATAGAATCATACAGTCTTGCAATATAGTGCAGGAAGTGTGTGGCGGTCCACTCTTAAATCTTGAATATCAGACCTTCCTTAAAAGCACCAGGAAGGAAAAGATTTAAGTTGTCTACTATTAAATTAATCAACAACTATTTTGATAAGTGATCGGTTTAAGTTGTTTCAACAACTGCAGGCAAAAGTGACCCAAAATAAAAGTAGAAAGAAAGTAGTAGTTTGTACTTGCCAAAGAGCATTGACATTGATATAGGAAAGCGGGTCAATTTGACCCGAGAACAAATGTAAATGTGCTGTATTTATATAGCGCTTTTCTAGTCTTAACGACTACTCAAAGCGCTTTTACATCATACAGGATACATTCACCATTCACACACATTCATACAATGTGGCCGAGGCTGCCGTACAAGGTGCCACCTGCTCATCAGATAAACACTCACACACATTCACACTCCGATGCGCAGCATCGGGGGCAACTCGGGGTTCAGTGTCTTGATTGAACCACCAACCTTCGAATTGGCAGGCAACCGCTCTACCGCTGAGCCACAGCCGCCCCATTAGGGATAATGCAAACATGGGCATAGTGGCCAACGGTGGAATTGCAAGGTCTTACCCATAGACTTTATATGGCGGAAGGTATATCAGCATACCAGTCCGAACACTTAAATAGTCCTCTTTAAATCATTATGTTTTAAAAGTTGTAAAATCGAGTTATTTAACGAGGCATAATGTGAATGTGAACGCAAGAAGAGGACTCACGGGACTCTTAATACATCCATTGATAAGCATTAAACAGGGTGTTGCATGTGACGCGTGACGTTGTCTTACAGCGAAAACACACCGGGCGCGTAAGCAGTAATTTTTATTTTACTGCCCATGTTATCCAATCTGTCCATTCCCACCGGGCACTAGGGCTGGGCGATATGGATAAAATCAAATATCACGATATGTTTGACAAAATACCTTGATATTGTAGAGTTGACTATTGGTGCTTTCACAAAATATTAACACAATGAGATTTTTGATAAATAATCATTAGTAATGTGGATATAATGACTAAGTGGGTAAAGGCAAATAATAGAACCGTTACAACAGTCTGGTACGTTCAGAAAATGACATCACTTTACTGTAATGCAGCCTTTAAAACCAGGAAGAGACAATACTTATGCCATATTACGATATCCAAAATATAAGACGATATCTAGTCTCATATCTCAATATCGATATAATGCAATCTTTTTGTTGTCTTCTCTATTTCTTGTGCAAGTGTACTGTATGTGTCGAACTAGGCAGGTAATCCCATACAGGAAGACCACAATGTAGCTGGATACTTTACAGAAATAAACACATTTCAAAATAAAACAGCCAGGTTGATTTTGGCGGCCTTGACTTCTCACAGCGAGACACGCTGTCAGGCACACAAAGGGAGAGACCGACGGATGGACAGAGAGAGTGACACACACACACACACACACACACACAGGCTAAAATTATCACCTCACTTTTTCTCACTCATCCTGTCTTTTTCTATCAGAGAGCACCAAGAAGAGCAGGATCGCTTCACAGCCACGTAAGCTACAATTACCACAGTTTTCCTTACTCATCCTTTCTCTTTCTATTGGAGAGAGAGAGAGAGAGAAAAGAGAGAACGAAGAGGAGATGGATTGCTTTGTGACCGGCACGTAGAAATCATTGTCCGGTATAAATGGCCAGGCGCACGATCAAGCACGTATCTACGCTTCGCGGGCTATACGCAACACTTACGCCCCCGGTGTGTTTTCACTGTTACACGTTTGTGCATGCCTGTTACTTTTAGGCCGTGCCCAGTACTTGAGTCTGATGCGGGCCACATTTAACCCTCATAATGTCCTCCTGAATGCCTTACACCTTTTGTCACCTCTGGGGTCATTTTAAGTATACAGTATAAATTGTCAATCAATTCTGTGTTACACCTTTCAGCTTACTTCAGTTCAACCCACTCCAAAACATTTTTCCCTTTTGTTTTGGAATTTAGAACCAATAGACCTTGTTTACATAGAAGTATACTTCTTTTTTTTTTGAGTAAAAAATAAAATGAAACGGAATTATTTTTGACCTAATATTATTTTGACTATCTGACTTATCACAGAGTGGTATATGTCAAAGTTTATGAGGAAGCTGTTTGTAAATAATTAGAATTTTTTTAATTACAGCCCATAATCACACTTGTCCTCTGGGGTCAAAATGACCCCATCTGGTTTTATTTAAATAATATTTAGTGGATACTTCACCTAATTTTGTATTCATCCTTTAATAACAACTTCATTCAAACACATTAACACCATTTATTTTTATTTTATTTTTACCGCATTTGATGAATAAAAAACATATTTTGATGGTAAAAGATTTCATTTAGGGTCAGAATGACCCCAGGACAACATGAGGGCTAAAAAAAACAAAAGAAAGTTGAAAAAATCGGAATTGAGCATTAAGGCCTGCAGTCTGAACATAGCCTAACTTCACCTTGTTAAATGGGAATATTTTCTAGTTTGTTCACTCCTCTATGCCAGTTAATTGAATATCTGCGTTTGAGTGAGACGTCATCTTGGGATTTGGGAAACACGTATTTTTTCCCAATTTTCTGACATTTTAAAGACCAAACAACTAATTGATAATTGAGGACAGATTAATCATTCATCATCATGATTAATCAGGTTTAGATTTTTAGATTTTCAGTCAGAAACAAATTTTGGAATATTCTACAGAAATAGTCTCTTTTTATACTCACTCTAGACTTGTAATGTGGGTCTGACAAGTTGGTAGCAGCTTGTATAAATTCAATTTATTTATTTATATAGCGCCAAATTAAGAGCAATGAAGTTTATTTGTTGGTACACAACATAGCTAAAAGTATATTCAGTTTATTAGACAATGCGAGGATTGTTTAGATTGTATGGAGGTTTTTTTTATAGTCCTTTTTAGAGTGTGTGTGTGTGTGTGTGTGTGTGTGTGTGTGTGTGTGTGTGTGTGTGTGTGTGTGTGTGTGTGTGTGTGTGTGTGTGTGTGTGTGTGTGTGTGTGTGTGTGTGTGTGTGGGTGCGTGTGGGTGCGTGTGTGTGTGCGCTGTTGTTGATTTCTCAGAAAAAGAAGAACCAACAGTGATAATAGCTGTGGTGCTCATTGTGGCCCTGGTTGGCCTGATTCCTGTGGTAGCCTACTTCCTCATCTTTAAGACTGAGAGAATCAAGCAGTGTCTGCGACCGCCCTACGAGTTCCCAGAAGATGTGAGCACCAACACTGATAAACACACTCACCACACATCACTGGGTCACACTGTGCAAACAATGTGTGTGTCAGACAGCGCTACACATGATCAGAGGTAAGACCGCTAAGTGCAGCGCAGGTCAACGCCATCGATTCTGGAATTGGTTGCACCTTGAAAGGTCAGCGGCAACTAGGGCTGCATGATATGAGGAAAATATTAGGCATGGGGAAAAAAAGGATACAGCATAGTATCGCAATATTTTCCATCGCAATACTGTATTGATATACAGGCGCCAAATATGGATCTTTTATTATATACAGTGCCTTGCGAAAGTATTCGGCCCCCTTGAACTTTTCAACCTTTTGACACATTTCAGGCTTCAAACATAAAGATATAAAATTTTTATTTTTTGTGAAGAATCACCAACAAGTGGGATACAATTGTGAAGTGGAACGAAATCTATTGGATATTTTAAACTTTTTTAGCAAATAAAAAACTGAAAAGTGGTGCGTGGGCCCCTTTACTTTCAGTGCGGCAAACTCACTCCAGAAGTTCAGCGAGGATCTCTGAATGATCCAATGTTGTCCTAAATGACTGATGGTGATAAATAGAATCCACCTGTGTGTGATCAAGTCTCTGTATAAATGCACCTGCTCTGTGATAGTCTCAGGGTTCTGTTGAAAGCGCAGAGAGCATCATGAAGACCAAGGAACACACCAGGCAGGTCCGTAATACTGTTGTGGAGAAGTTTAAAGCCGGATTTGGATACAAAAAGATTTCCAAAGCTTTAAACATCCCAAGGAGCACTGTGCAAGCAATCATTTTGAAATGGAAGGAGTATCAGACCACTGCAAATCTACCAAGACCTGGCCGTCCCTCTAAACTTTCAGCTCAGACAAGGAGAAGACTGATCAGAGATGCAGCCAAGAGGCCCATGATCACTCTGGATGAACTGCAGAGAACTACAGCTGAGGTGGGAGAATCTGTCCATAGGACAACAATCAGTCGTACACTGCACAAATCTGGCCTTTATGGAAGAGTGGCAAGAAGAAAGCCATTTCTCAAAGATATCCATAAAAAGTCTTGTCTAAAGTTTGCCACAAGCCACCTGGGAGACACACCAAACATGTGGAAGAAGGTGCTCTGGTCAGATGAAACCAAAATCAAACTTTTTGGCCACAATGCAAAACGATATGTTTGGCGTAAAAGCAACACAGCTCATCACCCTCAACACACCATCCCCACTGTCAAACATGGTGGTGGCAACACCATGGTTTGGGCCTGCTTTTCTTCAGCAGGGACAGGGAAGATGATTAAAATTGAGGGGAAGATGGATGCAGCCAAATACAGGACCATTCTGGATGAAAACCTGTTGGAGTCTGCAAAAGACCTGAAACTGGGACGGAGATTTATCTTCCAACAAGACAATGATCCCAAACATACAGCAAAATCTACAAAGGAATGGTTCACAAATAAACGTATCCAGGTGTTAGAATGGCCAAGTCAAAGTCCAGACCTGAATCCAATCGAGAATCTGTGGAAAGAGCTGAAAACTGCTGTTCACAAACGCTCTCCATCCAACCTCACTGAGCTCGAGCTGTTTTGCAAGGAAGAATGGGCAAGAATGTCAGTCTCTTAATGTGCAAAACTGATAGAGACATACCCCAAGCGACTTGCAGCTGTAATCGCAGCAAAAGGTGGCTCTACAAAGTATTAACGCAAGGGGGCCCAATAATTTTGCACGCACCACTTTTCAGTTTTTTATTTGCTAAAAAAGTTTAAAATATCCAATAGATTTCGTTCCACTTCACAATTGTGTCCCACTTGTTGGTGATTCTTCACAAAAAATAAAAACTTTATATCTTTATGTTTAAAGCCTGAAATGTGTCAAAAGGTTGAAAAGTTCAAGGGGCCCGAATACTTTCGCAAGGCACTGTATGTGTTCATATGGTCAGTTTGTCTGCTGGACAATCGCACTTTGCAGCAATAAAATTGAAGTGATATGAACAAACAGAGAAGTTTATCTTATTAGATAAAACAGATGTTGACAAAGTTTCCTTTTGGGGACATCATGTGAAATTGATGAAAAACTTGCAGTTGGAAAAAAGGTTATAAATTGCAATATATCGCTGAATATTGCAATAAATTGCAATAACATTGTATCGTGACGTACGTATTGATATCGTGCTGTGAGGCGTCTAGGCATTCCCAACCCCAAGATAATATGCTATAGCATTGAATATTGCCATTACGATATTACTTATAATAAATAAACCATGTACTAAGTTTTACTTTTCTGCTGCTTTCAATATTCTGCTAAAATTGCTTGTTAAATTTAAAACAAAAGAAAGGAAATCATTTCCTACATTCTTCTATTGAACAAATTGGACATTGAATAGAATATAAAAGGCACCACTAAGAAACCACACAACAAAAAAATGGTAGTTGCATTTTAATTCGCAGTTGTTTTTTTTAATTTACACAGTTCTCTTGAGTGTCTTGTTATATGTGCATATTAAGGGAGTTGATAATGCGATAATTAAAAAAAAATATATATATATACCAATGAAACGGGCAGCGCAGAGCGGTTTTACTGCTGATCATGTGCAGACAGCTTAACATACAGTGTAATGTAGATACAAACTCAGGAAAAGGATCACCAGCCTTCTGACAGCTTTGAGTAAATAGGGTCATTCACAGCAGGTCACATGTAGTTATTACCAGTGTGCATATTGTCTACAGTATAGTTAAGGTAACTGCTTTATTTAAATAAGGTTGACTTTGTTTCTTTTCTCCTGTAGTTCTTCCTGGAACCATTTCCTGAGCATCACCTTTCCATCTTCAGCAGCAGCCCCACTGAAGAGTGCTGGGATGTCATTTCTTCCATTTCCTCTCAGGAGTTAAGCAACTGAAAGCAACTGAAAGCAGCTTCTGCGCTACTCCCCCACTTTGTGCCCTTGTTATATGTGCCATACATTGAAGCCATACTTTCTGAATCAGGATAAGAGACAATTTGATTTCTAGTTCAAACTTAATTGCTGGGAAGAGAGTCTAATTTGATCTTCATTTAGCTTTCTCTCTAGGAGAGAAAAGGGAGCAATGAAAAGACTGAATCACTCTCTAGACCACTCAAGTTAAAAAGGCTCAACACTGTTATTACCCCCACTCTCATTTGGTTTAATACGACCTCAAGCGGTCTAGGAAAAAAAGTAAGTGCACTTTGCCCGTCAACCTATGGAGAGCTACAGTCATTAATCAGCTCATTAGAAACCGGTAAAGCCACACACAGACAGGATTGCACAGGAACAGTGTGACCTTGTCTCATGCATACTGTACATTAGACAGTTTTAGGGACGATGTCCACAGGGCCGTCCTTTGAGCCAAGAATACTGCTGAACATACGGCTGTACATTCAGAATGTTTTATGTGGTACTTTACCTTATTTGAAAGTGTGTGACTTTTTTTGCACAATAGGCATTAATAAACCACATAACATTCAAAGCATTAACTAGTTTGGTTTAATAAAACAACCTACAAACACACGGATACAATCTTTAGCTTTGTGAGTAAGATTTATTTACAGCGCTTTCCACAGACAGGGTTAGTGCTTTACAATGTGTATAGATGATAAAACATAGATAAAAAAGTCTAAGAATAGAATAAAGTAAAAATACAACAGATAAAAAAATCATTAAATAAAAGACATTGGTTACCCAGAAGCTAGCCTAAACAAGTGTGTCTTCACTTCAAACAGTCCAGTCCACATTCAGCAAACCAAACTTGGGTGTTGCCCTTTTGATGTATACCCTCCTGTTTTTACCTCTCATGAGTTTCTCCTAATGTCAGCAATTGATTTTTAATTTCAGCTCTATCCCCACATGTCCCAAAGTTCCTTAAACTAGGCCAGACCCCAGATGACAGAGGTCCAATTTTCTGCTTAATTGGAGGGATAGCGCTGTCTGGCGCTATGATTAAAACCTCCGTCTTATCTGGGTTCAGCTGCAAAAAGCTTTCAGCTTTCCAGTTGTTTGTTTATGCAACCCAGGAGCCTTGTAAGATTGGATGTCTCATTCTGCCTCAAGGTAAAATGAAGCTGAATGTCATCTGCATAGTGATAAATGATAAGAAAGGTTAAAAATGTGAATAATCTGACCCAGTAAGCAGAGCAGTGCAGCGAGAGGTCGTGGCCCGGTAAGCACAGGCGGACACAGGGTGGTATAGTGGGGGCGGATCACCGATACCCATAAAACCCGACGTTTCAGCGCTAATAAGCAATAGCATTTGCCGATCATAAACCAGCACCGCTGATACATTTGTCAACAAGAGTAGTGACATTAAAAAGCATATTGCAATAAGTATCTGAGACAGAGAGGGCAGCTGCAAAACCAAACAGGCGCCATTGCACCTTGCCATTGTATGGCTATGAGAAGCGTTTGATAACCCCCAAATCCTTAAATGTAGCCTACAAAAACTCCCTCAATCCCTAATCTGTGATCTGGATATTTTTTGACACATATGAATCTGTGCTATGGCTATTTGTGTGTTCAGTTGTTCTGTACTGTTATTGTTATTCATTGAATATAGATTAGATCTAGATTTTCTGAGTATCATGATGTTGCCCTTGAATGGCTCTGCCATTATTGACTGCGTCCATGGTTTTTCCCGACCTATGTCAACATTTCCATATGTTTTTTTTTTTTTTTTTTCTTTGAATTTGATGTAGTTTGATGTTGTGTTCAGATCACCTGTTGGCCTTGGGACTTTTTCTGTTCTGACACTGACTCAAAATAAATAACTGATGTAAAGACTGAAATCTTTGTGATTTGTCCCATAAACAAGGATGTGTCAATTGATTGCAGGCCAGCTGGCTTGGTCACTCAGTCCTCTATAGGGGGTTTTCACCGATGTCACGTTCTGGGCAGTAACCCGGATGTGTGGCCATTTTGGAGGCACTCTGTGTAAACAACTGAACAAAGTACAGTGGAGTGTTGTGCACTTTGGATACTTTAAGTGAATGTAGCCATGTCTAAACAACAGAAAACCATCTAAGATGCAAAAGCAAATAGGGAAGGTCTTGGATCTCAAGAAAAGCCACGATATTTCTAGAAATTTGTTTATTGGCAGTGCAGATGCCATACGATTTGGCTCCCTCTTCTTGGATCCATGAAGACCCTGTGATTCTTCCTCCAGTTGCATTTCCCGATATAGCTAGTCAACTACTTGCATTTCTCTCCGAGCCCATACACAGCTGCAGACCTTAAATCCTGCAAAGGTATATAGATAGAGGCCTATAACCAGATGGTGTGTGGATGAGTGACGGAGACGCAGTACCAAGTCATTAAAAAGCGTTGTGAAGGCCAAATTAAGTAATGCAATAATATCTATAATCAACCTAATCTTAACTGTATGACATCGTTGCGATACTCAAGGTGCAGCCAAATGACTCAATTGTTTGTTTTTTTTTCATTTCAAAAGAACCACAGTTTGATATCTACACTGTACACTACATGAGTGAGTTTGAGCTTTGCTAGCCTCCTTTCCTCTGCTAACTTCTGGCATTCCTCTCCCTGGTTTGGAATAACGTTTGGAAATTGATAATATTCTAAATGTTTTTTCTTGGTCTGACCGAAAACACGGCAATAATAACCATTTTTCTTGCCTGTGCTTTGTTGTGATGTGGAGTATCTCCAATATGGCAACTTCCGGTCTGATGACACGTCGTGAATACCCTTTATTTGTGTCTTTTACAAACATTTAAATGTTCACCTAAATCAAAACAAAACATTTAACCTCTGAGTTTCTTCATGTGACGTCTCCAACAATTCCTCCCCACTAATACGACCCGCAGGAACGTTTTCTGTCCTCGTCTCTAAACCAGAGAATGTAACAGTTGTGGTTTTAAACACGTTAACATGTCAAAAGGTTGCAGTTTGGTTAGGTTTAGGCACCAAAACTACTTAGTTAAGTTTAGAAGAAATAATCCACCACCCCAACCTGCCTCATTAGGTGGAATTTGGTGCTCCTATACTTTGTCCCTTTTACTTCCGTCTTTGCTCCTGTAATAACTATGGGGGGCCACTAGAGGACACCGCCACTATCAACGTTAACACGAGTCGTAACTGGTGCTTGAACAAACAATTTAGTGTTTTTCAGAGGAAGACAGTCTCTGCCTTCAGTTTTAGGTTTGCGTTGCTTAAAGCTTAAAAAACTGCTTAAAGCTTAAAAAACTACCTCTCTTCTTACACATTGTCAACAGTTTTCATAGGGGAAAGCTGGTCTAATTAAATGTGTTGTGAGAGTCCACAGTGAGGCCTGTGGATTATCTTGCGTAACTGGGACACTGTTTCTAAAAAGACACATCACAACAACAGCAAAAATCTATTACAATCGATTAATGCAGACCGCAGAACCTTTTGAGATGAATATCTCAAAACTTGGGCAGCAAAGCCGTGTAAGATAAGAGAAACCTTTATTAATCCCTGAAGGGAATTTTTGGGTGTCATAGCAGCAACAGCAATGAGAATGAAAGAAAAAACAATCTAAAACTACAGTGGAACGTGTAGCACCTGCAAATACCCCTATTGAAAGTATTTTATTTGGTTTACACATAACACAATTTATCTGTATTCTGTTTAGACTTAGACTTCTCTTTATTAATCCTTTTGGGAAATTGTTTATTAATGTTTAGTAAGGCATTGAAACATGTAGTTTTATTATAAATTGCCAGTAGGGGGCTTCCTGTGTCGGGATTTGTTGTTACAATATACTGCAGTATATGTTGGAAGAAGACACGTTTTCAGGTGGTAGTTAAGGCCATGGGATGAAAAAAGCAACACAGTGTGTGTGTGGTGAACTAACTCACTGTGAAGTCCTGCTGTGAAGGAAACACTGAACTTTTATACACTACTAGAACCGTCTCGGTCTGAGTGGTGTAACAAAAAGCCACTCAAATATTCTTGATAACCATGGCCACGCTTTTCAAGAGCGTGAAGCTAGCAGATATGGAGGACACAACCAAAGATACAATATCTGCATCGTTGGGTTGAAAGAGGGGCTAGAAGGTGCTAATGCAATTCAAAATCTCGCGCTCCCTGCCTAAGTGGCTCCTGAAATTAGCTGATGTTCAGATCCAGATTATGAGAGCCCACTGAATCTACAGTGATAGCCCAAAGAAGAACTCTTCTTTGGGCTATCAAAATCAGCGTGCGATTGCACGCTGATTTTCAAAGACGATCCTACAGGCTGCGCAGAGATCTCAAGCGACGGCAAGCCTTCTATCAAACCGTGGATTCAGCACGAGTCAAGGGTTTGGACTTTGGAGTCCAGAATCCGTTTGGAGTCCCATATGTCAAAATTTGTGGAAATATGGAAAAGACGCCTTTTCCACAATGTTGATGCAGCAGAAGACAGTAACACCCCAATGTCACTGCTTTCTCTTGACACAATGAAAGCCTTTGACAAACTTGAGTGGCCATTTCTATGGTCAGTCTTAGAGGTGATGGGCTTTGGTAAAACTTTCATTGGTATGATTCTAACCCCTCAGCCAGAGTCTTAACTGGACACACCGTCTCCTCTTTGTTTCCAGTTTCTAGATCTTCACACCAAGGTTGCCCCTTGAGTCATGCACTATTTGTCCTCTCTCTAGAGCCTTTGCAATTTGTTGGAAGGAATGAGAAACTGCTACTATATGTCCACAAATGACTAAATGTTGTGGAGGTTGAACTAACTGTTGTGCAAATCCATAAACAATGCACTAAACCGACAGAAAAACTGTAAACCGAATTGTTAGGCATAACTGACAATCATAATACCTTATTGCCCCCTAGAGGCTCTGGCTGTGGAGGGAGTTGCAGCCATCTTTGATTCAAGCCTGTTAATTAATCCTAAACCTAAACTCAATTATAACTTGTTTGAAAGCCTTGTTCTTAATCTTCAACATCCAACATATAAAACAGCCAATTATATTGTTATTTAGCGAGCTCCAGGATCATATTCTGAATTTTTACTGAATTCTCAGAATATTTATCAGGCCTAGTCCTTAAATCAGACAAAGTACTTATTGTAGGTGATTTTAATATCCATGTGGACGTTGACGATAGCCTTAGTATTGCTTTCAACTCATTATAAGATTCAAAATTGTTTTAACCACACCCTCGACCTTGTGCTGACATATCTAGTATCGAAATGGAAGATTGGAAGAATCCAGTATTCTCAGACCATTTTTTAATAACTTTTGAATTCTTACTACCTGACTATACTAAATTAGATAAAAGCTTCTACACTAGATGCCTATCTGACAGTGCTATAGCTAAATTTAAGGAAGATATTCCAACAGCATTTAACTCAATGCTGTGCCTTAATATAACAGGAGTTTTATTTTTAATTTAATCCCTCCAAAATTGATAATTTTGTAGATGGTGCTACAACTTGCCTACAGACAACTTTAGCCTCCTCTCAAAAAGAAGATGATGAAGCAAAGAAAACTAGCACCTTGGTATAACTCCCAAAAATTAAAACAAACCTTGTGAAAACTTGAAAATAAATGGTGTTCCTCTTGAGAACATCCAGAAGTATCTTGCAATCCAGACCATCAGCAGATTCACTACAATTTCATACATAGGACATATCTCCCCCCTGTAAAAATAATTAACAGTCCTTTGTGCACTTCTTTGCCCAATAAATGCTCAAGGTAAATATCTTCACATGTTCTAGGATTGCTCTCCTGTTGGTCAGTTCTGGAACAATATTGCATCTAAAATATCTGCCTTGATTAATGATACTGTACCTGTTACTGTCAATGTTTTGATCCTGAATGATCTGTCAGCTCTTCGGCATATGTATATAAAACTGTCGGGGTATATCTGGGGCACTTATCTGAACATTATCAGTGAGTTGTGATGATTGGCCTTAAGGTTGCTGATTTGTGTTCATTTATGTCCAGAGCCACGCCCCTTTCGAAGTTCATTGGTCAATAACTTGAAAAGTAATTGAGATATGGACATGATTTATACAATGTCTAATAAGCTTGATCCATTGATGACTCACTGAAAATTTGGTGGCAATTTTATCTACAGTGTAGGAGATCTCAAGTCAATATGGCGGACCTTAATGAGCCTTGGGGCTTTTTGTAGAGCACATTAAGCTGCACCTGTGTGAGAAATTTCAAGTCAATCTGATTTACGTTGTGGGGGGTGTGGCCTTTCAAAGTTTGCATTTTGAAGCCTTTATTACAGCCCCACCTTGTGGCCGATGGCGTTCCTATTTCTATAGAAAGACATGCACACCATTTCCAGTTATTCCCCCAAGTTTCATGTTTCTAGGTCATTCCAGCTCACAGGAATTTAAGCCAGCGCAGCAGACAACAAATAATAATAATAGTAATAATAATAACTAAAACAGACAAACAGAAGGGTTCTACTGCTTTGCGGTTTGAAACTTAATGATAATAATTGTGGTTGTGTTTATTAATGAAACCTCAGCTGTCAAAAAACAAAAATATACAATGCCATTACATCTGTGTTATAAATAAAATACAAATAATAAAATGTCACTGGCTACAGAAACTCCATATTACACAAACTTGTAATTATAAAACAGTACAGAGTATTACTCACAACACATTCAGATATAAACTAGGACTTCCTGTACCTGAACATGGGGATTAGATAATGTAGGCGTATACCAAAACTACACTGAGTGTTAGTTAGGCCCACCCTGTCCACTTTTGTGCTGCAATTATCTTCAACCTGAATAAACAAATGATTTTAATAGGTTATTAGCTATTAATGACGTGTTGCTTTGTGTTAAAGAATTAGCATTAAATAACCTATAACCTAATATAATTTTTCAATGTCATCTTACACAAGGCTGTGAAATGATGAAAATCCCTGGACCTTATTTGTGTGTGAAGCCTTCACAACCAACCAGCAAGTCTCAAGTTTGACAGCACTAAATGGCATGATCATTTTCATAATCATGAAGTACACCCATTTTAATAGCTGACTATGCAATTTGCTAAGATAGGGATAAAGGCGGCCTATTTATCTAATTAGCGTCTTGCTCCTGGCACCAGTACCTCTTGCTGTCTGTACTCTTCTTCCTCAGTTTTTTTTCACACGCAGCATATAAGTGATCGTATAGTTAATACCGCTTTATTAGACTTTTTTTGTGCCGACGGACATTTTTTCCCCAAACGCACACTGTCTAACCTACCTACCTGACTTAGGTACGTCACATGGGCTATGTGACAGAGCATGTGAGGCAAGCAGAGCGCAAGTGAGCGAAATTTAGTGAAATGAACTGTATTTATATAGCTTTTCTTGTCTACTCAAAGCTCTTTTACAAAGCTCTTCTGTGTCTTTCACACAGCCTCTTTTACAGGAACCATTCACCATTCACACACATTCACACACTGTGGCCGAGGCTGCCGTACAAGGTGCCACCTGATAATCAGATACACACACACGCACACATTTACACTACGATGGCTCAGGTTTCAGTGTCTTGCCTAAGGATATTGACATTCAACTGTAGGGCCAGGGAACTACCAACCTTCCAATAGGCAAACAACCACTCTACCACTGAGTCACCCAAGACGATTGTGAGTGATTTAAGAAAGAGTGTTTTTTTCTCATATCCCTGAATGCATCTGTGGAGGAGCCAGACCTTACTCTGCAGCGCTGTGGAGATAGAGCTTCAATGTGTGACAACAGCAGCCCTACCTCTCTATACTGCCAGTATCATCCACTTTGTGCTGGAAAAGCACTAGGCACTGAGTAAGGGTGGGCACCGGTCATCTCATGACAACACCACTTTTTCTTTTTCTGGAGTGAGCGGTAAGAGAATTGAGTAGAGCGGGATGAAATCTGAGTTGAATGTGAAGCTGTATTTAGTGAAGAGGGAACAAACAGTTCTGCGGGCTCTCACTTCTCCACTTTGCTCACATGCTCTATGGAAATAAAAGCACGTTACATCATTTTTTAACCTACGTAAGTAAAAATAAGTCAAAAATTCCCTTTGGTTTTGTACAGGACATGAACAGTGGTGTCCTGGGTAAAAGTCCTGGCAGTTTGACCCATCCATCTACTCTGAACTCTTCCCTTCACTCAGGTCAGCTGATCAACTGCGTCGGAGAGTGCCCAAAACTATACATAAGCTCAAAGGATCTGGCTACTTTGGCTTTTGGACAGCTGAATGGATGATTATCTATAGCATTCTCCAATTAAAAATGTTCTTTATTTTTCACATTTTAAGCATCACAAGATTTACAAATGATAAAAAGGTTGAACGGAAGATGGGAAATAATCCCAAATTCCCAGATCGTATTTTTACTCCACCTTAAAAGCTTAAAAAAACATTAAAATATTGCTTGATGCACATGTCTATATGTGATATTGTAGCAAATACTGTAAATTAGTTTAGTAGTTACTTTAATACTGTTCCTACAGCTGACTTCACAAAATTTGTTTTATACTTATACCAAAAAAACATCAGAATACTTGCATTTCCCTTTACACAACATGTTCAACATGTTTACAATGTAAAAAACACTTCTTCCTGAGGCAGAACGGCAGAGACTAATATGTCAAAAGGAAACTGACCCCAATATGAATCAGACCCATGAAAGAAAAAAAACTCATATCATCTGAAATACATTAAAAATAAGTAGAGATAGCAGAAAGGGCCGTGTGTTAAGCCTCACAGCCACTTCAGATTG
The DNA here is from genome assembly GCA_026937815.1 of Etheostoma perlongum. Lineage (NCBI taxonomy): Eukaryota > Metazoa > Chordata > Actinopteri > Perciformes > Percidae > Etheostoma > Etheostoma perlongum. Next base: position 7,472,149 of record CM049381.1, read on the forward strand.
TACGTATATAAATAAATCAGTCCGGCCTAGAACAAATGCTGTTTTCCCTTTCTGATCCACTACAGTAAACTAACACTGTAACCATCTACACATTGAACAAATGCTGACATGAGTTGACACATGACACTTAAGATGCATCTGAGATACAATAACAATGACCGTAACCTGGCTTATTAGTTCTTGATAAACAAAGGAATTCCCTCATTTATAATGTGAACGTTGAAAATAAATTTCTCAAGAGCAGCACAGATAGTATGAGAAAAACTAGAAGTATACAAAAGCAAGGACAGAAAACTATTTTCATATCAGGAAACACATGAAAAGGGATGCAGAACTACTAAAAATATCTACAACACACTATATGCCCAATGTGTGTGTTGGTGAGAGGGGAGAAACAGTAATAAGACAGACCCTCTAACCCCATAAATCTTCAGTCCTGCCAAACTTGTAGATCAGAGTGCTGCAGAGAGAGACAGATATAGAGAGAGAGGGAAGAACAGTTTGTTAGGACACATCTCTGCAGCACAGACCAGACACATTTTTTTTCACGATCAAAAAGCTTCAGTGGAAGTGCTTGAACAAGAAAACAGGTTACTATAGTAACTGAAGCACCCTGTTATTTATATATATATATATATATATTGGTGAAAAAAGGTCCACTGTTGGAGCAATCATTAGAAAATGGAAGAAGTTAAACATGACTGTTAGTCTCCCTCGGACTGGGGCTCCATGCAAGATCTCACCTCGTGGGGTCTCAATGATCCTAAGAAAGGTGAGAAATCAGCCCAGAACTACACGGGAGGAGCTGGTCAATGACCTGAAAAGAGCTGGGACCACCGTTTCCAAGGTTACTGTTGGTAATACATTAAGACGTCATGGTTTGAAATCATGCCTGGCACGGAAGGTTCCCCTGCTTAAACCAGCACATGTCAAGGCCCGTCTTAAGTTTGCCAATGACAATGGACAGGGCGACTGCACTGTATTAAGGAGAGGATGACCGGGGCCATGTATTGCGGGATTTTGGGGAACAACCTCCTTCCGTCAGTTAGAGCATTGAAGATGGGTCGAGGTTGGGTCTTCCAACATGACAATGACCCAAAGCACACAGCCAGGATAACCAAGGAGTGGCTCTGGAAGAAGCATATCAAGGTTCTGGATGGCCTAGCCAGTCTCCAGACCTAAACCCAATAGAGAATCTTTGGAAGGAGCTCAAACTCAGTGTTTCTTAGCGACAGCCCAGAAACCTGACTGATCTAGAGAAGATCTGTGTGGAGGAGTGGGCCAAAATCCCTTCTGCAGTGTGTCAAACCTGGTGAAAAACTACAGGAAACGTTTGACCTCTGGAACTGCAAACAAAGGCTACTGTACCAAATATTAACATTGATTTTCTCAGGGTTTGAAATTGTTATTTGCAGCTGTATCATACAAATAAATAGTTAAAAAATTCATACATTGTGATTTCTGGATTTCTTTTGTTGTAGATTATGTCTGTCACAGTGGACATGCACCTACGATGACAATGTCAGACCCCTCCATGATTTCTAAGTGGGGGAACCTGCAAAATAGCAGGGTTTTCAAATACGTATTTTCCTCACTGTATGTATGTATATATATATATATATACACATATACACACACTGAACTAAATTATAAATGTAACACTTTAGTTTTTGCACCCATTTTTCATGAGCTGAACCTTAGAGATTTAAGACTTTTTCTATTGGTGGTCTATGGAGTGGGGGGTAGTATATATATATACATATATATGTATATATAGAGGAGGAAACTGTAATTGTATCAGCTTGGACCTAGATGAATAATCAAAAATGTATCTACATAGAAATTTTGAAGCTGTTCCCATGACGATTTGAGAGAGAGCAGTTTTTACTTGGTTGGCTTTTAGTGTCCAATATTCTGATACTTAATACAAGTTGCCTAAAATGCAAATGGAAGTACACAGTTTTTAGGAAATATCGGCTACCCCTACTTATACAGAAAGGCAAAGTGTGAATATTTGAATACTGCTTACTAAGTTGGTTTTTGTCCGGTTTCAGGTTATACTCACCTAAAAAAGATGAAGGCATTCTGAAAGAACACAGCCAGCCCGGGGGCCACTTCTTTCTCTAGGAATTTAACAAAACAAAAGCACACAGTCAATAACACAACAGTAACAGTTAGCAAAGGGATTTTGAAACAGATGCTTGAGTGTGTGTAAATGTTTGATTATAAATGTGTTAGCCACCAGTTGCCTCCAATGGATCCAATTATATTAACAAATGTGATCTATTATTAAATATTAAACCTTCGTGGTCCCCTAATACTGTATCTGAAGTCTCTTTTATAGAGACCTTAGTGGTCCCCTAATACTGTATCTGAAGTCTTTTATATAGACCTTAGTGGTCCCCTAACACTGTATCTGAAGTTTCTTTTATATAGACCTTAGTGGTCTCCTAATACTGTATCTAAAGTCTTTTATATAGACCTTAGTGGTCCCCTAATACTATATCTGAAGTCTCTTTTATATAGACCTTAGTGGTCCCTTAATACTATATCTGAAGTCTCTTTTATATAGACCTTAGTGGTCCCCTAATACTGTATCTGAAGTCTCTTTCCCAAAATTCAGCCTTGGTGCAGAATTACAGCCACTAGAGCCAGTCCCACAATGAGCTTTCCTTAGAAAGTGCCATTTCTCAGTCTGTAGCTTTTGAGGAGGAGCGGGGGGGGGTTAAGGGCGAGGCTGGGGGCCTTGACCAACTGGCACTTTGCTCATTTGAAAGCCATGATGTCTCTCTCTCATGAAGGGGCCAAATTCTCTGGATGGGTAAAACAGAGAAAGGGGAGGTAACCTTGCTCCTTATGACATCATAATGGGCAAGATTCCAGATCGGCCCATCTGAGCTTTCATTTTCTTAAAGGCAGAACACGATACCCAGTGCTCGGTTTACACCGATGAAGAAAGAAATTATTTTCTTTGATTGCCAGTACTGACAAACACACTGCATGGACAGCCGGTCAGTGAAGAGAACTGAGCACTTTTCAAGCAGGATGTGCAAAGAGGCAGCAGTCTGGTGATGTGTTAGCCATACACTCTTGCAAGGCCAATTATATATCAAGTTGGCTTTCTGCTCCCTTTCTGACTGAAAAATACTTTGAAAAAAAGTCCAATGTCAAGTCATTCTCTTGCTCTGTGCATCTCTGTCAAATGTGGGGTGGGGGGGAATCGATACACGGACGCCAAGTACAGATCTTTTTTTCTTAAGATATTTGTTTGTTTTTTTGGCCTTTAAAAGATAGGATAGATGGGAGAGTAGGAGAGAGAGGGGGGGTGACATGCAGCAAAGGGCAAAATTGGACCCAGGTTGCTGCAGAAAGGACGGAGCCTTAATAAATGGGGCACATGCTCAACCAGGTGAGCTACCAGGGCGCCCCCAAGTATCAAACTTTTATTATTTTTTACTTCTTGGTACTATAATAATAAAATAATTTGCTATTTCAGTCCAATATATGGAAAATTAAAGTGAGATAAAATGAAAATGTGAGTATTGACGATGTAATTAATATGAACTGTATCTTTTTAGCTTTAACATAAAACACATCACAAATTGCAATATGTCTAAAATTGTAATAATATTGTATTGTGACGTGGCCGTCAGTGAGCACTTGTGCCCCGTATGGAAGCATCTGCTTTGTTATAGCTCCACCTTTTTCCTTTAATTTGTTTCCCCTCCCTGTGTACTGCTGTCCACTGATCACTGATTTGATCTTGTGCACATGGCGATAACTTGGACTTGTTGGAATGAAAGTAATGGCTCAAATGACCTTTACTCTGTAGGTTAATGAGCTGACAGCCTCATATGTGATTCTGTACTTTCTATGACATTTTTCAAGCTAGCAACGGGTGTAAAGGTGAAAGCTGTTGCAGGCCAGAGAGGACATATCATTCTGTCTAATAAGAGAAAGGTCAAAAGACAAGATGGTTTGCAGTGCACAGGCCTCATTTCTCAGAGTAAAGATATAATCAGGATTCAGCTCAGCGTTACCTGCTGAAATCTTCTATAAGGCTGGCAAATCGGGATCTATGCATGTTGGGAGTGTAAAGACTCACCTATACAAATCAGAAAAGCAATATGTAAGGAGGGCACAGAGGCCCATAGTACGGATTCACATGTTCCCTACACAAGCCAGCGTCCAAACACATGTACTTTAAGAAGATAAGGTTGTTTGCAGAGATGTAAAGTAACGAAGAACAAATGCTTTGTTACTGTATTCAGTCTTTTCAGATATTTTTACTTTACTATTTATTTCTGTGGCAACTTTTTACTTTTACTCCTTACATTTTAACACAAATATCGATACTTTCTACTTCTTAAGTTTTACAAAACTGGCTAATAACTTTAGTTTTGTACTAAAGGTCATCTATGAGGTGTGATTGTGAGTGCATGTTGGAGAATAGCACGGACACGCGCCTCACACCACGAGCAGGCGCGCACGGCACACGGAGAAAAAGGTGAGAAAAAAGTAAAAGACTAGCTGTCTGGAGGATAATCAGCTGAGATTGTGTGTGTGAGTCCTTGAGAACTGTAAGTTGTATAACTGATGTCAGTTCATTTAAGCCTGTTGTTGTGTTGGTCTATAGTTCTGGCACATTTAAAGTAAGTTAGCTAGTGATTTAGTTGTTTGTGTTCTTCACCTGTTACTTAGGTTACACCTGACTGTTGATACATAATGGCGATTGATGAACGTCATTGCTCACATTTTTATTTTAGGTGCATTATTTACATACTACACACTGCATTAAGGTAATGTAATTAATAGTGGTTTATTCTTATTATTTACTAGCATATATGATTCTATGCATTGTGTATGGTAGCCTTTACAATGTTATTTATTTATTTTATTACCACACACAAACACACAGCAATATAGGGTTGGGCATCCTTTGGATTTTAACAATTCCGATTCCAATTCCGATTCCTCCTTTTGATTCTGGTTCTTATTGATTCTTGATTCTGATTCTTTGAGTGGTGGAGTTGAAACGGGTCACATGCCTATTTTCACAAATAAGAGGAAAGTTTTACAGGGCTTTTTCAATGTAAAAGAAAGCCACACTAGAGTGCTGCTTATTGTGCTTCAAGGATACAACACAACAAGAGCCTGGCCGCTTTGGAAACCAAAACTTGTGCATATTAAATTGGGAAGCAATGACGGATTCAAAACAAAATCCTCTGAATGATTACAATAAAGAAACGATTCTACTGGAATCGTAAGTTTTGAACCGTTCACAAGTAGGAATCGGTTCTCGATGCCCAACCCTACAGCCATAGCACAGCTACCCGCGTCCATGTTTGCACTGATGCTTGATTGTAATAAAGAGAGAAGTTGTCTCCGTCTGTGTTTTACCAGACACACTTGGGGCAAAATAGGCAACCAGAATCATCTTTAAATACAGTCCAAATCTAGTCCTCGCTAACAAGTTTCAGATAATTGCACTGGAGTTACCATTATTATTTTTTGTGTCATCAATACCGAATTCAATCAAATTGGATGGAAATATACGTTGCACTGAACGCACCACTACAGGACGATCAACCGATTCATTGTGGCTTTAAGTTTTCATTCGGCAGATAAGTAGCAAGATATTCCCAATCCTCCTCTGCCTTATCTTAGAGAGATGTTTGAGATAGCAGGCGTCAAGAATGACTCCTGGCCAATGTAACTCTAAATGTATGGGGGACTTCTTCAATAATGTCTGTTTAGTAATTCATATTCTATCCTTTATTTTCTTTCTAGAAGCCATATTTGAGCACACACACATATGTAGATTAATTTAAATTTTAAGGGAAAGATTAAAAAAAAGAAACTGGATCTGTGAATTCTCACAAAATCTGAATTCATATCTTGCTGTTCAGGCAGAATCTTATTAACCTAGAGTCCCAGTATCTGTCACAGTGATTCATATATGGGATGGTTTAGACCTGTTGGCAGACATTTTTAAAAATGTAGCCAATGGCATATACGTAAAGAGCCTTTTTTCCATGTTAACTCAAGTATCTCAGTGTGCACTCTAGTAACATGTGAGTGGTCCAGGTAGCTTTGCATACAAAAATGGTTGGCTTTTGCAGGGCTAATTTTACTTTTATACTTTAAGTAAATTTCCAAGCCTGTACTTTGTTACTTTTACTTGAGTAAAGAAGTTTAATCAGTACTTCTACTTTGTATTTTTAACAAAAGTATCAGTACTTTAATGCTGTGCTTTAATTACTATTTATTACTGATCCAACAAAAGAAGATCAAATGGAGAGTTGTGTAGAAAAACTGTGTGCCACTGTGTAAGAGGAGAGAGAAGAACAGAGAGAGCCCAGGAAGAGTGTGATAACAACAAACATCTCATCTGTCCGTTTTGATTGACTGTCTGAACTTTTAACCTGCCTAAAGTGAGTGAACTATGTATTTCAATGCATGTATTCGCATTGGGATCTGTGTGTGTGTGTGGCTTTAACTTCTAGCCTGACTTAACTATTTTTTAATTTTAGCCTTTTTGCAGTGGCAGTTTAGTCTAGCTTTTCCATGAAATCATTTTTATTCTATTTTATTGAATACATGTTATGAATAATTTCTGATTCTGATTCCAATAAATCCATTTCTGCTTCTGATAAAACGAGTAACAATTAATTGAATTTTAATCAGATCACAATTTTGATTTGCATGATTAAAGCGTATTTCAAAATGAGACATTTTCAGGTCTCAAAGTTCACCAGTTTACCAGTAAACGCAACATTTTGTCCCGTCTGTGTTATTTTTAGATAGCGTCTGTTAGCTGTTAGCGCCTCTAGGACGCTACTGGTGCTAATGTCCTCGCATCCGCTGCAATGTTGTTATATGGATATGGTTTAATTTTGCGTTACACGACCCATTTTTTTTTCCTGTAAAGCCATGCCTATGTTTGGATCTCTTCTCTACTCTCTCTCCTCTTACTCTCTGCCACACAGCGCCGGTCCACACTTCTGACATTTGTCTACAGTTTTAATTTTTTATTAACACAGCTGTATATTATTAAGTATGAGGGGCAAACCTGTATTTGTATCAGTGTTTCCGCGGGTAACTGCTATCACGGCAGCCATGGCAAAGAACACAGAAGAAGTTATTGAATGCAACTAACTTCAGTTGGTAGAGTAACAGCGTGGGAGTCGGAGCTGCTGGACCTGGGTGAGAGATGTGAACCATGGCCAGAATATCATAGTTCATAAAAATGCAGCGCAGTGACGATACAGACATTTCGTACACACAACGTGTGTATCCGCCATTCGACCCGTGCTGGACCCGTTCATAATGATCAGCCGTCTCTCTGTGAGTACGTCTATCGCTCTCTCCCTAGCTCTTTTAATCAGTTATTGTTGAAAACAAGAGATGGAGCTTTCTCAGAGATGCTTTTAAAAAATATATCCTACGCTATTTATTTCAGATAGATCATTTTCATTTACATGTGTTGCAGCTGTATGTCTATACAACATACAACTTCAACATAAGAAGAATGTAACATAATATAGATGTGAAAGCAGTTATAAATAGCCTATGTGACAATAACATTTGTTTTGGTTAAAGTCAACAAATAATCGTGAGAATAATCGTGATCAAAATATTGATCAAAATAATCGTGATTATCATTTTAGCCATAATCGTGCAGCCCTAGTAGACTGTATTCTACCGAAAAAGCAGTTTCTTCTGTTTATAAATATCCTTAGTAAGGCCCCTTGCTATTTCTAACTATTACTCCAATGTGTTTCAATGTGCTAAGCATTAGACATGTAAGGACAGGAGCCAGAGAAAGAGGATATGTTTTGAGTGAGAGAAAAGGCTGTCTCTTAGACAAATGAGCAATTAAATCACTTTATACTACAGGCAGCATTCACACACACACACACACACACACACACACACACACACACACACACACACACACACACACACACACACACACACACACACACACGAGGCCGAGGCTGCCATACAGGGGCCACCTGCTCATTAGATAAATATTCAACGACATTCACACACCATCTGGAGCAATAGCCATATAGATTGCAGTGGCCAGCAAAAAAAAAAAAAAAAAAAAAACACAGACTTCAAAGTTACTTTGAAAAATAAAATATTTGGTTGGTACACAAGTATAAATGGAAGTCCAAAAAAATAAGCAGGGCCAGAAGAAGTTGTGAAGAAGGAACAGTTAGAAAAAATGTGTTGAAGTGGAGGGACACTCACTTGGCACCACGTAGCCACCGAACAGGATCCAGATAGAAGCGATGAGCGAGCCAAACATCATCATGAAGCCGATAAACAGCCAGAGACGAGCTCCTGCAAGCACAGCAGCGCTAATCACAGTCATTAGCTCACGCGGTAGTCTTCACACCCTAGGCCTCTACTACAAAGCAAGATTTGGGGATACCGAGGTAGCTTCAGGTTCAACCCAGGATTTTGTTTATCACGACGGCCAATCACTTGTTACCGGGTTACATCGCTATGGTAACTTATGCTAACCACCTAACCTGCTAGGGAGTAGGATTGGGCATCTAGAACCAGTTCCAACTTGGACCCGTTGGGAAATTTTGTTTTCAAATCAGATCATTCAGATTTAAAATGCACAAGTTTTTGATTTCCGTAGCGGCCACCGTATGCTGCCAATGAGACACATTGGTTGGTTTGAATTATGTATTTATATGTATTTTTGCTCCCACAATTGCTTACCACTGCCAGGGTTGCAGAATGCACAAGGGTAATTATGTTTACATCTTGTTGTGCATGACTAATGGAGAAGAGATATTAATAAGCCTTGTAACTTACACATTTACAGCATATTCTTTTTGCCTATATCACGTGTCTGTGTTCTTTATTTTCTGTAAAATATTCTGGTAGACTTGTCCATGTTTGTGATTGGTCATATGGTGCAAACCCCGCCACTTTTATATGAAGGCGCTTGTCGCTAGATTGGGAAAAACCTGAGTTGATTGAACAAGTTGATAACCACCGTTGTGTCACATCTTGTGCCGGACTGCGGTTGTTAGGTTTGGTGAAGCCGGGTGATGGACATGTTGACCTTGCTTTGTAGTATAGGCCCTGACAGCTGAACACACCCACTGTAGTATTTGAGAATACAAGGTATGAAAACAGAAACATTGCACTGTTTTGTGTCCATTAAATAATATATAACAACATCATGCTAGTTATCTATAGCAGTTTATGAGCAGGATGCTGTCTTAAAATGGTTGACAAAATAAAAATTGTGTTTCCACTGAGGTAGGCATTACAGACAGAGGCGTAATTACAATAGGATACCCTCCTTCACAGCTGTGCTAATCATGTATTGTATGTAATTATAAAATCAATTATCATAACAATGTGCTATAATGTAGACTACTGCTGCCTCTATTAACCTGTAAATTAATATGACATAACCGTCCCATACATATATTGTTTTTGCAATTGCATTTGTATTCATGAAAAATGTCATTAACTTACAGTGGGTACGGAAAGTATTCAGACCCCTTTAAATTTTTCACTCTTTGTTTCATTGCAGCCTTTTTCCAAAAATCAAAAAAGTTCATTTTATTTCTCAGTAATGTACACTCAGCAACCCATCTTGACAGAAAAAAACAGAAATTTAGAAATTTTTGCATATTTATTAAAAAACAAAAACTGAAATATCACATGGTCATAAGTATTCAGACCCTTTGCCGTGACCCTCATATGTAACTCAGGTGCTGTCTATTTCTTCTGATCATCCTTGAGATGGTTCTACACCTTCATTGGAGTCCAGCTGTGTTTGATTATACTGATTGGACTTGATTAGGAAAGCCACACACCTGTCTATATAAGACCTTACAGCTCACAGTGCATGTCAGAGCAAATGACAATCATGAGGTCAAAGGAACTGCCTGAAGAGCTCAGAGACAGAATTGTGGCAAGGCACAGAGCTGGTCAAGGTTACAAAAAAATTTCTGCTGCACTTAAGGTTCCTAAGAGCACAGTGGCCTCCATAATCCTCAAATGGAAGACGTTTGGGACGACCAGAACCCTTCCTAGAGCTGGCCGTCCGGCCAAACTGAGCTATCGGGGAGAAGAGCCTTGGTGAGAGAGGCAAAGAAGAACCCAATGGTCACTGTGGCTAAGCTCCAGAGATGCAGTCGGGAGATGGGAGAAAGTTGTAGTAAGTCAACCATCACTGCAGCAATCCACCAGTCGGGGCTTTATGGCAGAGTGGCCCGAAGGAAGCCTCTCCTCAGTGCAAGACACATGAAAGCCCGCATGGAGTTTGCTAAAAAACACCTGAAGGACTCCAAGATGGTGATAAATAAAATCCTCTGGTCTGATGAGACCAAGATAGAACTTTTGGCCTTAATTCTAAAAGCGGTATGTGTGGAGAAAACCAGGCACTGCTCATCACCTGTCCAATACAGTCTCAACAGTGAAGCATGGTGGTGGCAGCATCATGCTGTGGGGGTGTTTTTCAGCTGCAGGGACAGGGCGACTGGTTGCAATCGAGGGAAAGATGAATGCGGCCAAGTACAGGGATATCCTGGACGAAAACCTTTTCCAGAGTGCTCTGGACCTCAGACTGGGCCGAAGGTTTACCTTCCAACAAGACAATGACCCTAAGCACACCGCTAAAATAACGAAGGAGTGGCTTCACAACAACTCTGTGGCTGTTCTTGAATGGCCCAGCCAGAGCCCTGACTTAAACCCAATTGAGCATCTCTGGAGACCTGAAAATGACTGTCCACCAACGTTTACCATCCAACCTGACAGAACTGGAGAGGATCTGCAAGGAGGAATGGCAGAGGATACCCAAATCCAGATGTGAGAAACTTGTTGCATCTTTCCCAAAACGACTCATGGCTGTATTAGATCAAAAGGGTGCTTCTACTAAATACTGAACAAAGGGTCTGAATACTTATGACCATGTGATATTTCAGTTTTTGTTTTTTAATAAATATGCAAAAATTTCTAAATTTCTGTTTTTTTCTGTCAAGATGGGTTGCTGAGTGTACATTACTGAGAAATAAAATGAACTTTTTGATTTTTGGAAAAAAGGCTGCAATGAAACAAAGAGTGAAAAATTTAAAGGGGTCTGAATACTTTCCGTACCCACTGTATGCCAATCTCAAACTAAACCACTTTTTAAGCAATTCCCGTCACAGACAAATTTCCAATGTAGGAACAAAATCACGGGTCTCGCTAGAGTTGAGGTGTGCTCCCGTCTCAATAGTTCAGTGTATAATTGTACAAATGAATGGAAAAAATATGCTGTGTGGGAGTATAGCTAGAGGGGTTAAAGTAGGGCTGGGATATATATCGATATTATGTCAACATCAATATATGAGGGTAGATGTCGTCTTCAATTTTCTGTTGTCTTTTCCGGGTATTAAATGCTGCATTACAGTAAAGTGATGTAATGTTCTGAACCGGAAGACTTGTATCAATCATGTGGAAGCGCCAACAGTTTTGTTGTCATTACTTAGAATTCCTCATGGGGGAGACAGAAACTACGCACTATAGCTTTAAGTTCATTGTGTTAAAAAAACAGTCAGCTGCAGCACATTTACTGGAATACATAAATAGATGAATAAACCCACACATTTAGAGAAACACACCTGTCCGGCCAAGGCAGCCCTCTCCATATGTGTCTCCTCTCACCTGGCCATTAGAAACTGCATTTATCCTAAAATAAAGACACCGACAAACAAGGAATTTAAACAAAAAATAAATCCTAAATATTCACTGTTCTACACTACAGTCAGTTGACCTGAGTACTTTCTAATAGAGCCAGCCCAATATAACGCATAAGACATTTCCTGAAATATCGGTATCAGCTTCTTTTTTATATATATATTCATTCGATTCTGATAAATGAATATTTAAAAAATAAAAACGGACTGTCAACCATGTTATGAGCATTGGCATTACATAGTTTGTCCACCAGAGGACATTCTACAACGTCCCTGTTAGAGTTGGCGTTGCATAGTCTGTCCACCAGAGGACGCTCTACAACGTCCCTGTTATTGTTGGCGTTGCATCATCTTGTCCACCAGAGGACGCTCTACAACGTCCCTGTTGGCAACACTGATATTTTTGTTTGTTAATGTGTTTTTGTTCAGGACTTTAAGTTTCATATCTTAAGTTTGAATTTTTATACTATTTTATTTATCAGAACTTTCATATATTTTATATATTTTTTTATATGTTCCTCTGTTCTGTTGTGACAATAAAACAAATTATTATCATATTATTTTAGTGAGAACTCATAAATAACTACAAATAACTAATGTTAATAACTAACGTTTTGTAACATTGGATTTATTTTTAAAATATACTGTGTATCAACCGATATATCGGGATATTGGATTTTTAAATAAACAAATATTTGTATCGGTATCTGCCTTAAAAATCCTTTATCGGTCGGCCTCTACTTTCTAATGTTGGAACTGCAGAAAGCAGCCAATTAAATACGTAAGCCTGTTTGATTTGTATTCTATTTCGATTTGTGGATACATTTACAGTTTGTTAGTAGCCTTGGTACCGCACTAAACTGATAGAAATAGATCTTTTTTCACTATAGGCATTTTGGCTTATGGCAGGAAATGCCATAATATGTGATTATTATTTTGATTTTTGAACATACAATGTTTTCCTCCATAAACATGCAAAGCAAATCCTCTTCTTAACTCTGCAAACATGCATGTTAAACAGACCATTATTATTAAGGCTTTGAAGACAATATCTTATTGTAATTTTTCTAACAAACGTTGGGTTTGCAATTTCAATTTCTGTAATGATAAAAAAATAAAATTGCTGATAAGTGGTATACAGAACATTACTCAAGCATATCCAAATAGACAGTTTTTTAACCTATATTGTCCATCACTTACATGAAGAATGCTATGGTAGAGAAGACGCCACATGTGTGAAATGCATGGTTCATCTGCTCCTGAGATGGATACGTCACTGCTGCGTCAATCATGATCCACCAGCCTGTGAAGAACTGGGAAAAAAGAATACAGGGTTACCATTTAATGCATCTGAATGCATGAGATGCAGTTCCATTACATGACTCTTCTTACATAGGAATGTTGGAAAAAGAGAGAATACAGAAAGACAGAGGGTTACAAAAAGTCCTAAAAGCTCCTCATTGTCACATCATTGTGAGACGTGGGGGAAGAAACAGACAATTAGAGGTCACACATAGTTCTCCTTTTTAGGGTCATACTTGTTATTTTGGATTTCTACTAGAACATCTGTACATGCTTTAATGTTGAAAAAAACTTTATTTTTCTCATACTGTCTGCCTGAATATACCTGCATTCACCTTCTCTCTGAAACTCCCCTTTTTAGAGCCTGTTTCTTTAAAACCCCCTTGAAAAAGCGCAGTCTGCTCTTATTGGTTTTGTTGTTGGTCTTCCGCATCTGTGCTCTCTGCACCGTAATTGCAGCCGGGAATGACTGTAAGGACACTGTAAAGCATCAGATATACTCGCGCTCAACACCGTGCGTGGGCCTCCCTAGATGGCGCGCGCTAAGAGCATTCACAGAGACGTTTATGCTCAGCATATTGTTTATTGCATTACTCTCTAAAAACACCAATAATCGAATTTTAATCACGATTTTGGTTTCCCACAATCAAATTCCATTCATAGAAGGCTCCGTTTTTAGGGGGTTTCATAGGCTATTTATTTCAGATAATTTTCATTTACATGTGTTGCAGCTGTATATTTTCAATCTGGGAAAGAAACCCTGTCTTTGCATTTTATTTTAATCCCAATCTGTTTTGATAAAAGAGCTTGTGAAAAGTGGCATTTACTTGAAACTGAACATTTAGCCCACATTAGTGGCTAAAGTTTGGAGGATTTGATACTAGGGAGTGTGGCAAGCTGGTTTAGCCAAGGCCAAAAGGAAAGAAGGCCAAATTACAGGTGTTGGCCATGTGAGGGACATGCGACAGCAAGGGGAGGGACCAGCTAAGACTTTGATCCATGAAATGTCAGGTCTCAGTTCAGGGACGCACTTTTAAACAGTAGCACTTTTTATTTAGCTTAAATGGTTTTGCAGCTCAGTGAAGCACTTGTAGCACAATATGAATGTGACAGCAGTTAAAAATTACCTACAGGCAATTTATAACTGCTTTATGTGACAATAAAATTTGTTTTGGTTTAAATCAACAAATCAATCTTGATCTCAATATTGATCAAAACAATCGTGATTATCATTTTGGCCATAATCGTGCAGCCCTAACCAGGGGGCGTATAAAACAAAATAATCTGTGAATAAGCAAGAAGAAGTAGAGAAGAAGAGAGCTGAAGTAAAGGAAATCAGGCTGCCTGGCAACAGTAGTAAACACATCCATGATAAACACTGACATACCGCAAAACATTACATTTTTCTACTCTAAGTATAAACGTGGTCCCTCCCTGTGGTCTGTACACGAAGAATCATACAGATGTATGAAGCCAGTCTTCCCAGCAAACCTTGTTGAACTGAAAGCGTAGTGCGCGTAATTGCAAAAATTTGGAGGTGCGTGATCACAGGCCACGACAGCTTGCTGAGCCTTTACGCTGGAAACAACAGCCGCGGAGACGTAATGCAGCTGTTGCCGTGGTCCTGCTACGCGCTCTGCAGTGCCCTGCTACACCATGTGACGCCCTGCAGTGCCCTGCAACACCATGAACTACTACAACTACTATGTCTAGTCACAGTTCCATTAACTATATTGTGACAATTATTGTCACTGTGCATCCCACCCCCAACCGGCCCCGCCAGACACCGCCTACCAAGAGCCTGGTCTGTCCCAGGTTTCTTGTAATGGAGCATTGTAATCAAATATATAAATAAAAATAGGTTGGGGAAGCTTATATACAATGTAATATGGCACTTAAATGCACTTAATGTTTAGTTTTTTGAGCGATGATATTGTAAGCAATGTAGGCAATAAAAACTTTACTTTTTCCAAAAATTAAACCAAACTAATGTATATTATTGCTCTTTAATTAAACAAAAGTATTTCTTATCCGATTACTTGATTACTTGATGGAATAATCGGTAGAATACTTGATTACTAAAATAATTGGTAGCTGCAGTTCTATTTGATACTATAAATGAAATTGAATTGAATTTCATGGCCGGGAACACGCCGCAGCTACCGTAAACCTAGCTTAATGGCACGTCCTACCTATATATAGTATAGTTGTGACATCACAACCTTAAGGAAGTCCTGACGGCTCGCTTAAAGGCACAGGTTATGAATATATTTGTTAATTAACCGTTTTATTTCTTAGAATTTATACAGCACCTCCAATTTGCTTTTTAACCAAAAATTTAATTTAATTTTAATTAGTTTATTAATCCCCAGTGGGGAAATTACAATTTACACTCTGCGTACACACTTTGTTAGTAATCACACACAGGAAAAGCAACAACCTCTGAATTTAACAATGCTGCTCTCTGCATACACTCACACGCCAATATTTCAGCCACTGACCAGAACTCCAGAGACAATAGAAGCCACTGCGTTCCTCCTCTCCCCCCAGTCGATGCATTCACACTCTGGCCAGCGGAAGCTATCCAGAAAGCCTGCCATCTGCAGCCCTCTTCCTGTCCTTCTTCTTTTTCTCTGATCCTTCTCTGAACAGTTGAACCAGTTCCCGTCCTGCCTCCGTATGGGTCAACACCTGCTGTTCCTTACAGCTCTGCTTCCGGCTCAAACCAGTGACTCTGTCAGAGTTGCCTGTAGATGATGCATAAATACATGTATTATTAACATCTTCTATATACAACCATTGGTCTGATGTGTAACTTTTAGGTTTCTCAGACATGGAAACCGATCTAGGTTAAGTGTGCTATGTTTCAGAGGGGTTTCTCAAGAACAAATGTGCCCTTACTATAAGGACAGTTGGCACTGAATCCTTTGGTTGTTTTGATGGTTCGGACAGCTTGTCCTTTTTACCAGTTTTAATTTCATAATTTTCATTTCAGCATAAAGTCAATCTAATAAACTGCTCTAATTAAAATAAATTGACATACACAATTATTGGTTGATTTTCACAAATGTCTTACACTAAATCAACTATTAATAATGAGCGGCACAACTACATGTTATATTATGTATATATATATATATCCTATTTCTTCGACCACTGTTTGGTAACAAAAATATATCTACCATCTATTATTGGCTTGATAGCATTAACACACACACAGTCCCTGTGTTGTGTGAAGGCTTTGTTGATGTTAGGGAGCTAACATCATGTTCCTCGTCCAGTGGGGGATGCAGCTTTCTTGTTTACAACGATAATGTGGAAAACCAGCCAACGATGAGCAAATGTCCACCATTCACGGACTGCGTTTAAATGTAATAACCATGGCAACGTAGTAATAACCCATAATGAAATTGAATTGCCCACCTTGTCAAGAGCCCCGAGATTGCTTTCAGTTTCCTTGAAAAGACAACTGTCTTCTTCTTCGCCGACTTCTTCTTTTTCTTCTTCTTCTCTTATTTAATGGCGGAATGCAAACAACTTTTACCGCCACCTACTGTACACTTATAGACTTTGTATATATTAACGCTCTATGACTGTACAGAGTAGAGTATGTTGCATCATTTAATTTTACCCTTAGGCTATCTTAAAGGGATATTTCAACACTGGAAGATTAATAAGTATTAAATTTGGTCATTTATGTAGTAGAAATGTGAATTTTGGCTCATGTGGATGAAAGACTTCTCCTAGAATGCTTCCCTACGAGTCTACTCCCAAGCCACGCCTACCAAAAACAGACATAATACAGTCAAGTTAACTCAAATGTGTTTTATTGTCATTTCAACCATATACTCAAAACAATGTTTCACAGTGGCGCAAGTGGTGTTACACATTTAAAATATATAAAAACAACATTATATAAAACAACATATGAAACGGCTACATTTAGCGCATACACATTATGGGCTCCGTTAAGTTCAGCTAACGCATTGATAGCATTAGCACTTTACAACCAATTCCGTGAATTGTCGTGGAATGTACAATGGTCGGCATTTAACAGTCACAAACTCTACCAGCGGTGAGCAGTTAGTTGGATACAAGCCCCTCCATTTCTGCACTTGTCCGTGTTAACACAGCACACCTCCATGAGTTACAGAGCAGCATCTCTATCTGCTCGGAAGGCTAGCAAGCCTGCAAGCTGGATAGTCTGGTACACTGTTCAGCCGTGTGTCCAAAAAAACAAAACACAGCCGTCTCAGCAAGTCAGACTTGCGTTGGGAGTTTTGTTGAAGTTTGTTGTCTAATGAGCGGACACTTGCAAGCAGGATTGATGGGACAGGTGGCTGGCTAGAGTTAGCTTTACACCTAGCTCGTATGTAAAGTTTCCCGCATATTCACTGATCTTTACTAATGTATCCCGGTGTTCCGGTTTAACGAGAGTCCATGTTAACTGGCGACCGTCAGCCAAAAGCGTCTGTTGTTGTAGTGACGACAGCTGTTGAAAAACGGGAAGAGACTACGTAGCTGTCCGCGTGAATGCCTTTTTGTTAAGTTGTCATTAAAATGTTCAACATGACGACATAACATTAGGCTACCTCTCTGATTTGTCTTTGGAGTCTAGTCTGAGGAAACTTGTCCGTCGCGTTTGGAAACTTGCTGTTAAAGGAAAACAGAAACACAGCGTTGCTCTTCTTGTTTATGTCTAACGCTAGAATACGTTTTATTGAATACACCTATTCGTCTTCAGAGCATGTTTAAGTAAACACATGTCACGTAGAAAAGTATTTAACCCTTTTAAAAGTAGAAAAAATGAATGTAACAACTTGGATTCGAACTCGTAGCTGCCTTTGTGACTCAGCGGTTTAACGCAGCGCGCCATAGCATCGCGGCCGGGCATGGCTTCATATCAACTCAAATCTCACACAGGTTTCTTAAAATGAAGAGTCAGCCCGATCAACTTGTGACCACACAACACTGCGTGCAAATAACTCACAAGTTGCTCTTGCTCAGAAATTGTCTTTATTTTGTTTGATTCCCACAAAATACACGCCTTGTATGTTTGTCAATTGTAAGCACGTTCAAATCAACCTGAAACTCAAATGTCCATCTCTGACAAAACAAATAATAAGTCTCAGCTATCTCATCATATCTTTAAAACAGGCAGTCAGATCAGTTGTGACCACTGCATGTAGCCTAAGCTACTAAAATTAATATACATTATATAGGCTATTTGTGTTAGTAGCTTCAACCTTGAGGTTATAGGCTACCTAACCCACTCCTTCCAGTTCTCAGCTGCAAATGACTGAAATGAACTACAAAAAAACTTTGAAATTCAAAACCCTTATTCCACTAACTGCCTTTAAAAGTACGGCTGCCTGCTCCTGTCCGATGACTGTACATGTTAACTGTTCTGCATCTGTACTGTACTATTCATCCTGCACACACCTGTATGTGAAATCATGTTTATTTATTTGTTTTGTCAGAGATGGACATATGAGTTTCAGGTTGATTTGAACGTGGGTTAAACATACAAGGCGTGTATTTTGTGGGAATCAAACAAAATAAAGACAATTTCTGAGCAAGAGCAACTTGTGAGTTATTTGCACGCAGTGTTGTGTGGGCTGCCTCTTCATTTTAAGTAGCCCAGCAGGTTTTGATGCGATGCTATGGCGCGCTGCGTTGGAGGCCGCTGAGACCCTCAAAATCCAAGTTGTTACATTCATTTTTTCTACTTTTAAAGGGCTAAATACATTTAACGTTACCTCAACCCTCGTAACGTTATGCGTTAAATACGATGATGTTACAGTAACGTTAGCTAATGCTAGCGGTTAACGTTATCCTCTCAAGAATTAGCTAGGGCTGCAACAACTTACGTTAATAAGATATAGAAATAGTTGCCAACGAATTTAGTCATCGATTAGTTTTATTATTATGATGCACAACTATCAAACAAGTTTTTTACAAATAGGTGTAGCCTATTCAATAAAAACGTATTCTAGCGTTAGCGTTAGACATTTTGAGCAACGCTGTGTTTCTGTTTTCCTTAACAGCAAGCTAAATGCGACGGACAAGTTTCCTCAAACTAGACTCCAAAGACAAATCAGAGGGTAGCCTAATGTACACGTGTTATGTTTTACATTTTAATGACAACTTAACAAAAAGGCATTCACGCAGACAGCTACGTAGTCTCTTCCCGTTTTTCAACAGCTGTCGTCACTACGACAACAACAGACGCTTTTGGCTGACGGTCGCCAGTTAACATGGACTCTCGTTAAACCGGAACACCCGGTATGTGCGGTAGGCTATAATGAATGAATGCACATAATTGTAAGTTTGCTGCTGAAACAAAAAAGCCTGTTAGTGACGCATAGCTTCAAGAGGGCTGACACTCGACTCGCACCGAGACGGGTATGGCTGAAGCCTATTTTATTATTATTATTTATTATTCGCGATTTCGTATTTTTGACCCTCTGAATTTACCGTTGGACACACCTCGGCATGAGACGGGACTGCATGAGACTGGACGGATGACATAGGACACTCCAGGCTGCAGCCATACACTCTTGCTCGCACCGGCTAATGACATTCCCACCCCCTATGGGCGGGTTCAAAACATGTGGAACTAGCTGGCTGTAGTTCATAGCCTCTGGGTAAAAATGCCTCCGATGATGCTACAGTGTGGCTCAAAAGTTTGGGCACCCCAGGTAAAAATCTGTATTAATGTGCATAAAGAAGCCAAGAAAAGATGGAAAAATCTTTTTTTCTTTTTTACCTGGGGTGGCCAAATTTTGAGCCCCACAGTAAATGAGGATTTTTGCATCATCAGATGCTTTTTCCAGACCCAGAATACAGAGAAATCTTGTCTTAGAGGAACATGAGGGAGGGAAGCTCAGTCATTCGAAAATACTACCGGGTTTCTACTGAAAAGGCCATAATGCTGATCGGTGCAGTATCCCTTTAAATTCTACTCATCAACCCTGTGTCTTTTAAAAATTGAATTAGTGCCTTACTGGTGATTCTTATCCCCTCTCCCTCTCATTCTGATCCCAGTATCCCCATTGGATTCCACTCCCACCCTACCTCCTGAACCCGATCTTTAATCTTTGGGTGGTGATGGCGCAGTAGATATGATGGTGTGGGAGATCTGGGTTCAATTCCCACTGCGATACATCAACCAACGTGTCCCTGAGCAAGACACTTAACCCCTAGTTGCTCCAGAGGCGTGCCACCTCTGATACACAGTATAGCATATAGCAATTGTGAGTCACAGCAATTTAGGATTAGCAAAATGACATGCTATATGCTATGTACAGTCAACACTTGTTTTTCACGGGGGTTACGTTCCAAAAAGAACCCGTGATAGGCGAAATCCGTGAAGTAGTAACCTTCATTTTTTTTACAATTATTATACGATGAAATACTCCATAATACATTGAAACCAAAGAACAAAACCTTTTTACAGGCCCAAGCATTTGTTTAACAAGTAAATGTACTGTATAAACGTTTTTTTACAAATAACTACTGTACTGAAAAATAATAATTTTAATCATCAATACGAACTTCATTTGAAAGGCTTCAAATTGCGGAGATCAGCACCGCAAGTGCCTTTGTCGGTGCAGAACGTTTTGTCGACTTTATGGGTTTTAGAGAAACTTGAAATTGCAAGAGAATTTGCAAACTTAAATTTGGGAAGCTGTTTTACGTACGTGTATAAACCGCAACGTTATTGACACACAGGTAGAGAAGAAGCTGAGAGACTGTTTAGCCAATCAGAATGCAGAACACAATGCACGATGCAAATCCGTGAAGTAGCGAGACGTGAAAGGTATAGCGAGGAGAGAGCGATATAGCGATGGTTCACTGTAATGTGTTTACAATCCATCTTAAATTAAAAAAAAGTTTTCCGTGACTCTTTTAAGGTTAAAAACTCTATTTGATATACATGTCACAACAATATTTACCTAATGTGTTTTATATCTATTTGTTTAACAACTGTGGACAGAACAGGTTCATTGTAATAGATGACTTGTTATGTAAGCATTAAAATATTTAAATGACTTGAATCTTACTTTAGAAACAGAAAAAAAAATGCATTTCAAAAGCATTGAATTAAAAGCCAGACTAAAACAGATACGTTTTGACTTTGGACCTAAAAAGAGCTACATCTGTAATAAAATAAAATAAATAAACCTTTTCAGGAAAATTGAAATTTACTTAGATTTTTACCAGTTTATTACATTTGTGATGTACATCAGATAAGATGAGATCAAGAGGTAACATAGCAGCCCACAGCCTCTCCATTTACACACATATCCAGTTATCATTCAGTAACACACATATCCATATACAGAACATGCACACCAAGATATTGCACAATCCTCTATGTAAAAGCCAAAGCTATAACAATATACAGTATCCTGGAGAGAAGATAGAGGCAGCATGCCAATTATTTTTCCAGCCCTTCTGGTCAGGTTTTTAATTTGTGATTTGAGTTTAACAGACAGGTTACTACACCATGGTTGTGATGCCATAACCAGTATTATATTTAATGGCTGCCCTGTTGAATAATAAGGTAATGCTTTTATCCACTCCATGGGCCCTGTATAGATAGTAAATTAAGTAACAGAAATGTAAACATTGAAATGTGATGATCTGCTGAAGTTGTTTGTCACAATGCAGTAGGTTGATTTGTATAGCACTGTTTGATACAACGGCACTCAAGGAGTTTCAGATTGACAGACAGCTCCATGCTACATTTAGATTTGATGAAAGCTGTGTGGAAAGGAAAAGGTGACCTGTGACCTGATAGTAGGGATGAGTCTTGTATGGATTTTATTAATACTGAACCTGCTTATCGATACCAATACTTATTCCCTTATTGATACAACCTTCCATAACTTGGTGTAAAAAAAAAAAAATGAAATAAATAAAAAAGATTTAACAGTTTTTGTAATTATACTTTTACTGCTACAAATGTCTGGTCTAACAACTATAAGAATTACAAAATTTGTTTTACCTGGTTGTCAGAACAGCACATACTAAATTCAGCTGAGCGTAATAATAACGCAGGATGTATGCTTCTGTGCTAAATCCACGCCGTTATGTACGCTAACCTAAAGCTGGATTTATGCTTTTGCAGAGCTTTTGCCGTAGCCTACATAAGGTGCCTGAAGTTTATACTTATAATAATAATAATAATAATAATAATAATAGCAGGGCCGGCATGTGTGTGTGCGTGGGGAGTGGGTGTAGAACGAGTGAGAGAATGACAGGGATTAATGTCTCCCCTGTTCTTTCTGTAGCAGGAAGAGTTAACCATCTTCTTGATTTCAAATTAGTGATAGAGAAGGAGAACCAGGAAATGAGATGGAGGAAAGCAGTCAGACCAATCACAGTTGTTGCAGTTTGTGTCATTTTTTGAGAAGCGCATGTCAGTTTAGGGTCTGTGTCTCCACATACGTACGTAGCCTACCCACGGTGTCCATTTAACGTAGAAGCCTAAATTGTCCTTTAAGTACGAGGAGATATGGACTCTATGCCGTACTTGTCTAGTACTGGTACCGGGTTAGTACCTGTTCTTGATAGCCATCCCTACCTAAGAGGGCTGCTGGGTTTAATTTCCATTATGGAGCCAGGCCACTGAGAGCTGAATGATTAGACCTTACACTGAACTCTAAAAGGTAAAGGTAAACTGTGGAGCTTTTGAAGACTGGACTGGATTAAAAATGGGCAGGATTAATTGCACCCAGTGAGCGGTTTTAGCAAAAGGCCCATGAGAATGGAATTGCAGTAACCAATCGTCTCTTTTTCATACTTTTTATAAATATTTCTTGGATGAAAAGGGCTATCATATCATATGAGGTCAGATGACCTCACGCTGGACCGTTTTTATTTTGGCTCCCCAGGTCACAGCTTACACATTGCCTGTGTCACACACCTCTGTGCGCTGCTCAAGCACGCGAGCGTGTTGGAAGCGAATAGGAAAAGACATTTCTAAGTCATTTTAGGAAACTTCTGCTCGTTTTCAGCCCGAAAGTGGATCAGCTGCTGTGTCCTCCTGTGTGATACAGAGCGGTATATGTAAAGCACGTAGCAATGTATCATAGACCGTTAATATATGTATATACAGTCTGCGATGTATACAGTGCATTCAAGGCAGAGAAATGCGGGACTGTGCAAATCAACGTTAACGTTAGCGATTAGCGATTAGCGTTGGTATTGCAAGCTAGCGATATTTAAAAAGTTTCAGTTAGGAACATGGTTGCAAGTAGGGATGAGCCGAGTACTCGGCTGAAACGAGTATCCGGTACGGATAAAGCACTTTTACGAGTCAATATCCGTGCTCGGATTGAATACATCTCCTCAACTGGCCGCGCTGCGTTCTGTGATAGTCACAGCGCCCCCCACCCGCCTACACACACACACACACACACACACACAGAACACGGAGAACTGCGCTCCCTCGGCCTCTCTCTTTACTTACATAGTAACCAGTAGATTTCTGGTGAACGTGGGTTTCAGACATGCTGCTTGGTTTAAATGCGACTCCCGTTGCGTCTCTGCCATCGGAGATTTTTTTTTTTAACTGTCAACTCCCCCCCTCTCTCGCTCTGTGTCTCTCTCTTACTCACACACACACACACACACACACACCTGATGTGGAAATAAATAAAAAAGAACCAAAAACTAAAAAAATGTACACTGATCATAAAAAAATGTAAAGTTAAAAAAAAGAAAGTTATATTGAGTATGAAATTCTTGTTCATTACATTTTACTTCATAATTGCAACCACGTGTGTTGTATTCATTGTTGCAAAACGTTCTGTATATAGTTTGTTTGTTACCATGACAACACCATTGATCTGAAGTTCGATGCTGTCATGTAAATAGTTTTCTAATCAGCAATAAATATAACAATTTCGGATCAACCCATATTAATTGCATGCTTAAAATAACATACCGGTTAAAGCCCCGCCCATTTCAAGACAACCCGACCCACTTCCGGGTTAGGCCCCGCCCAGTCCGAGTACGGATATGGATACAGATAATTCATGTGGTAAACAGATACAGATACAGATAATGCTGTACTCGCTCATCCCTGGTTGCAAGTATATATGCACAGGACTGCATAGACCACAAAACAAGACTGTCGTAACTTTTAAATCAATTATTTAAGCCGAAAATACTTACATTTATGTGTCTCTCTGGTCGAAGCGGCAACCATTGTTGTTGCGTGTGTGTTTACAAGTGAGGTCGCGTCCACACTCCGTTTCAAGGTGTATACCCCTCTAAATCTCACTCCAAGGTTGTGGGAAAAGTTGGCAGCTCTGTAATTCATATGTTCATGTTGTACCCATTCATTATTGCATTTGTACTGTATTATTGTAATCATTTGTAATTAATTCCTGTTCATGCACTTGTATATTGTTGTTGGTTTTGATATGGGATACTGATAAAATGTGAGGCCAAAAGGCATCAGACTGGTCTGGAATATCAGAACAGCTGTAGTTAATTTGTTTGTTTGTGGTCTTGTGTGTATTTTTTTAGTTTTACACATATGAAGACTTTTTATGTGTGTGACATGTTAGGTATGGTTCTAATAGTTGATAATGGTTCTGTAACATAATTTTATGTAATGTTTTTGCCTGTTATGTTTAATTTATCGGCAATAAAGACAGAGTTTTGTTAACAAAATGTTTTTCTGAACATCAATGACATTCAAAACGGTGATAACTAAAACAGATATACAACACACCATGTATACAGGGTGTATATGTATGTATACATGATACATGTGTATTAGAGGATGGATACCCGACGGGACCCGACGGGTCGGGCCGGGTTCGAACAGATTTTTAGAAAGGATGCTCGGGTTCGGGTCGGGCTCGGTCACATCAGCGCGATAAGGCATTGAACATTTTGAATTTAAAACAGCTTATTATGTAGGTAACCAATGGGCCTGTTTCACCTGATGCAAATGTTCGTTTTTGGATTAAAATAAATGTCAAATATTACCCTAACATCCGTCTTCCTGTGTGCGGAAATTTGTTAAACTAGCTGTGACAACGAAAGACGTGAGTATTAAGCTACATGTGGCAGCGCAACGATGGAAGATGTTAAAAAGAAGTTGGCCGCAGGAGATTTTAAAACTATTGAAAACGAAGATAAGTCAGCTGTGCATTGATGCGCTCATCTGTTGACATTTCCAAATGCCTTCCTACAATTGCTTAATAAAAGCGGGCTTTCCACACAAACAAACGTACATGTGTCATTAGTATGAGAAACAATTGCGATTTTAACTGTGTCGGGCTAGGGTCGGGCTCGGACATAAATATCTTAATGCCTGTTGGGCTCGGGTCGGGTTCGGTTACTGCTCTGTTGGACGCGGGCCGGGCTCGGACAGAAAAATCCGGCCCGATCCGCACTCTAATGTGTATGCTATGTATTGCATGTTGGAAGTTTGTGATCAATAGGCCTACTGTATGGTGATGTAACCAAGTGGTGTCCCATTTCATAGGGGTATGTTTTCACCCCTACCCCTTACCCCTTGGTTTCAAGGGCCAAGGGGTAGGGGTAAGGGCCAAGGGGTAGGGGTAAGATGGAGAAATGGGATTCAGCCTAAATTCAGCCTAAGACTTCACAGTAATAATAAAGACAAGTAGCCTATTGAGTGATTGTGTTTTAAATGAGCACAAGTATAACTGACGTAACAACTATTTTATATTATATATAACGCTGTTACGTTATATAATATATATATATATATATATATATATATATATATAAGGGTCTTTCACATGCTATCTCAGCTAGCGGTTAGCTAGCGGCAGACCAGTACTGTGGAACAGATTGTGCAGTGCCGTAAATCCTAGTATGATTATCATCTGCGCGTGCGCGAACATATTGCACATGCGCAGAGCGGATGTGTATGGCAAAATTGTTACTTTAACAGTTATTAACGTTTTTCAATTGATTGCAACAAATGTGGTCACGAATTTACCCGTCTGGAAAATTAATCGCAATTTCGTGTTTTTGACCCTCTGAATTTGCCGTTGGACACACCTCTGTATGAGACGGGACCGCATGAGACGGGACGGATGACATGGGACGCTCCAGGCTGCAGCCATACCCGTCTCTGCCTCTCAGAGCAGAAGGGGTGGGACAGGTTTTCTGGAGGAGGGCTCAGTTTGTTATTGCGGAAGAGATCTAGTTGCAGCTAACACAGACAGACAAAAACAGATTTGCTCCGGATACACAACTCTCCACTTTTATTCTCGGCCTCAAATCTACAACCCTCAGAGAAATGGTGTGATTGATCATCAATGGTGAGTCCTTACCGCTTACAAGCTTTGGCATAGTTGTTGAAGCAATCAAGATAACATACATTGTACTGTTGAGTTGTACCTCCCAGCCACATTAATAATTAACCTGAATCAGGCCTTGACCAAATATTAAAGTTTTTTTTTTTATTTTAAATTCAAGAGTATTTTGCATTGGGAAATATCAAAGCCAGCCTTACAATAACATTGTTAGACGCAAACCGGGCTGTGCTTAGCTGTCACAGTGACTCAGCAGTTTTCAAATACAGCAGAGGCCTATTGCACGAAACTAGGATAAGGAATTAAGCCGGGATATTCAAGTTATCCTGGATGAATTTAGCTTTGACTCGGTTGCACGAAACCAGATTGAATTAAGCCCAGCCAAGTAACCATGGAGATTTATTCTTTGCGGCTAGCCTGGTCCAGAGCAGGCTAACAGCCAGGCTAAGACTAATCCTGGAGTGTCGTGTCAAATCAGCTGCCGTCTGATCCGAAATAAACGTGTTTAACAGTTATTCCGTTGTCTTCTGCATGTGTTCTGCTTTATTTTATTAACATGCATTAGCCTACTTGTCACTATTGTTGTCGCAAGTTTGATTTAAACCCTACTACAGTTGTTTAGATGGTTTGGTTGCACTGGCACCCTGATGCGGAGTGGGACTTTTCCCGGTGGGACGGTACTGTGTCGAGGCTGCCTGGCGTGCGGCCGCTGCCCGGTGGCCGCTGCGTGGTGGCTGCTGCCTGCCGGCAGACCTTCGAGTCGCGTCAGTGTCCACTCTCTCTGTAAAAGTAGAGAAGAACAGCGCAGCCTCCGTGGTCCCAGCATCAGGGTTATACAGGACGCGCTCGGAAGATTAAGTGTGACGATATTAATGTAGCGATATTCCCAGATGATAATAATGGCAGACTGGTCAGAGACCAATACATTCATGATTTCATGTTCTTGTTGCTTATCCTTCTCTAATAAAGGACAGTTTGTGTTACTCCTTAATAGGCCTAATGTTTTTTTATTATAGCTTACATTGGTTTCATAACCTTCTCATTTAGTCTCACATCCCTGGACCAATAACATGGCCTATATACAGGACGTATGTAGTGTAGTTTACATTAATCACACCGGGAACACCACAATGCTTCTTAATCTTTTTATTTTGGTGCGGTCACTTGTCAGAAGAATAAAAAAAACATGAATATTGTTTTACAAATGCTCACAGCATGTATTGAAGTCGATCACCTCTTTTTCTAGTTGTTGTCCCTTTCTGATTGTTCTGTATGAACATTAATTGTACAAAGAATTAGACATAGCTTATAGAGATTTGTGCATATGGTTGTAAAACTCGCGTTGTGAATAAGGGTTTGAAATTAAGCCTAGAGTCATTAGGGTCCATTTCCCGATGAACATTAATTCCCTCTGCTCACTTTTAAGGCAAAGGCTAAATAATAATACATTTGATTTATATAGTGCTTTACATGGTAGGTTAGTCAAAGACACTTTACAGTAAAACCAGCACATTTATCACATAAAAACAGAAACATGAAACTAGCATATTTAAAGCAATTAAAACACAGTGTAGCCTACAACTTTGTAAAAATGTGGAGTGATTATAGGCTAAGTAGATATTTGTATACCCTCACACATTCAGTCGGGTCCGCTACTATGTTGGGCTTTTTCTCTCCGTTTGACAACAGCCGTATATCCTTTTTGACATATTCTTCCCCTCCTCGTTACTTTCCATATAAGCTGCTGCTCATTGGGTGAAACATATGGTGCATGCGTCTTCTCAATTCTGCATCAGTAAATCTGTGATCGATACCGTGGTCTATGTGAGAAAGCCGTGAACGTGAATTATCCCAGCTATCTACACCTCGCTTGACATAGCTTCACCTGTTCATCCTGGCTCGGCAAACGTGCAACCGATTAAGCCGCGATGAGCGGATCACACTAACTCAAGCTGCGCTTTTTCATTTATCCTGGATATCTTTATTCTACTTTTGTGCAATAGGCCCCAGGTCTCTCAACTCCATTAGGAACTCAGTAGAATAAGAGTAGCCTATGACAGGCCTTAGTGTTTCTCACTAACAAGATAAACAGAGTTTATGACAGTTGGTGTTTTGTAACTTCCATAGGGCCTTTGGCTCAGGCAGTTTCAATTTAAAATACAACGCGTTTGTGTTCTTCTCCACTCCAGGGTTTTTGGGTTTGTGCATGCAGAACAAATAGCTGAGAAAATTCAATATGTCTTTAAAATATGTTTTTAAGTTTTTTGTTAGAAACTGAAAGTCTGATTTTTAATCCCTTTAATGAAAAACTGAAAAGAAAAATGGTCTGGGTCATTCTCACAGAACGTTCCCAAACTCGTCAAATACCACCGTTTTCCACAAAATCAGCAGACACTTCCCATACTCAAGTAGAAGTACATATACTTGTGTTAAAAATACTCTGGTAAAAGTAGGAGTACTCATTTAACTTCTTTACTCAAGTAAAAGTAACAAAGTACAGGCTTGGAAATTGACTAAAGTATGAAAGTAAAAGTAGCCTTGTGAATGACAACTTTTTTTTATGCAAAGCTATCTGAAACACACATGTTACTAGAGTGCACGCTGAGAAACTTCAGTGGACATGGAAAAAAGGCTCTTTATATGCCATTTGCTACATTTATATGGTTGTCTGCCAATCTTCCCCTTCACATTTAAAGGAATCTACAGTACATGTATGTGTGTGTGCTCAAATATGGCTTCTGGAAAGAAAAATAAAGGATAAAATATGAATTACTACACAGACAATAATGAAGAAGTTCCGCATACTTTTAGAGCATTTTACAATTTTTTTCTTCAAACATGCATTTGTTGGCAGGTCTAGGCAACAAGGCATAGCCTAAACTAAATTATGTCATAATATTTATTATATATGCTATATTCTGACCATCTTAACCTTCTTCATTCATTTGCTGTAAAAAATTAAACAAGTATGTAGATCCTATGTTCAATCCTAGTGACGTCCCTGCCGTTTTCTTCATTTTCAGTTAGCGCCATCAAGAAGCGACTGATTTGCTCCAAATGAATGCTGCCAAATCTGTTGAGTTGTATTGTAATGGTCTGTCAACTGCAACGTACATTACTGTATATTCCCATCCAATTAGATTGAATTTGGTATTGATGACGCTGACAATAATAACGGTAACTCCAGTGAAGTTATTTGTCTGTGTGTCTATTAAAACACAAACGGAGACAACTTCTCTCTGTTGATGCTTTCTCACAATCAAGCATCCGTACAAACATGGGCATGGGTGAGGCGCGTGTCCGCGCTATTCTCCGACATGCAATCACAATCCCACCTGATAGACAACCTTTTGTACAAAACTAAAGTAACCAGCCAGTTTTGTAAAATGTAAGGAGTAGAAAGTACCGATATTCGTGTTAAAATGTAAGGAGTAAAAGTAAACGGTCCCCACAAAAATAAATAGTAAAGTAAAAATATTTTTAGATAGATTTGCTGCTCCATGCAGCTGAGAGAAGCTTCCATTGAAAATAAAGACACTGGTTCACGAAGCTTCATTTGGCCATCACTACCTTACACTGTACTATGTGATCCTAAATTCTCCTCCACTGAGAATTCATAAAATGCTTCTGTGTAAGTTTCTGAATTGTGAAAATAAATTATTTTTCCCAACATGGTTAGTGCTACACTGGGTTTAATTTTGTTCTTTTTGTAGCCTGCAGGTATGTGGTGCTGAAGATCCGGGCTGCAGTGAGAGGCGATGGGCAGCCAGAGAAAACAAGCACCACAGCATGTGGCCAGGCTAAAGGTGCGTTTGGTTCAGATGTTTCAAGAGTCCAAATCAATAAGCCCTGCTGATGCTGCTACTGGACTGCCTTTTACCTAAGAATTTATTCACAAAAAAATGTAACCAGTTAGTCTCAATCAATATAACATTGAAACAATTTGTGTAGCTGCATGGTCAGACAGGAGCCTTCCCCGTGTGCTGTATCTGCAACACTTCTCTCTTTTATTGCACAAAACTATAACATTTGGTTCTTTGATTAATCACCACTATGCATCAACACATTTGTACTACAGTATAGTTTGCTAAGTGCGTCTTTAAACATTAGGCTTTGTTGAAACCTGATAACACATTCTGCCATTTAAATTGTTCCCCTTTCAAGTTCTGTGTCAGTTTTGAATGAGTTCAGCAATTATGATGTCTTGTAATATGAAAGCATTTTGAATTTGATACAGCTCTGTTCTCTATCCTATCAAGACTATCTCTCCACTGTTACATATTCCATATGTACAGAGATCCCAGTACATGGATACTTCTTTAAAGCCCATGTTGCAGGTTAACCACCATTGTTGATTAATGGGTACATACAGTCAGGTCCATAAATATTGGGACATCAACACAATTCCAATCTTTTTGGCTCTATACACCACCACAATGGATTTGAAATGAAACAAACAAGATGTGCTTTATCTGCAGACTTTCAGCTTTAATTTGAGGGTATTTACATCCAAATCAGATGAACGGTGTAGGAATTACAACCGTTTGTATATGTGCCTGCCACTTTTTAAGGGACCAAAAGTGATGGGACAGATTAATAATCATAAATCAAACTTTCACTTTTTAATACTTGGTTGCAAATCCTTTGCAGTCAATTACAGCCTGAAGTCTGGAACGCATAGACATCACCAGACGCTGGGTTTCATCCCTGGTGATGCTCTGCCAGGCCTCTACTGCAACGGTCTTCAGTTCCTGCTTGTTCTTGGGGCATTTTCCCTTCAGTTTTGTCTTCAGCAAGTGAAATGCATGCTCAATCGGATTCAGGTCAGGTGATTGACTTGGCCATTGCATAACATTCCACTTCTTTCCCTTAAAAAACTCTATGGTTGCTTTCGCAGTATGCTTTGGGTCATTGTCCATCTGCACTGTGAAGCGCCGTCCAATGAGTTCTGAAGCATTTGGCTGAATATGAGCGGATAATATTGCCCGAAACACTTCAGAATTCATCCTGCTGCTTTTGTCAGCAGTCACATCATCAATAAATACAAGAGAACCAGTTCCATTGGCAGCCATACATGCCCACGCCATGACACTACCACCACCATGCTTCACTGATGAGGTGGTATGCTTTGGATCATGAGCAGTTCCTTTCCTTCTCCACACTCTTCTCTTTCCATCACTCTGGTACAAGTTGATCTTGGTGTCATCTGTCCAAAGGATGTTGTTCCAGAACTGTGAAGGCTTTTTTAGATGTTGTTTGGCAAACTGTAATCTGGCCTTCCGGTTTTGAGGCTCACCAATGGTTTCCATCTTGTGGTAAACCCTCTGTATTCACTCTGGTGAAGTCTTCTCTTGATTGTTGACTTTGACACACATACACCTACCTCCTGGAGAGTGTTCTTGATCTGGCCAACTGTTGTGAAGGGTGTTTTCTTCACCAGGGAAAGAATTCTTCGGTCATCCACCACAGTGGTTTTCCGTGGTCTTCCGGGTCTTTTGGTGTTGCTGAGCTCACCTGTGCGTTCTTTCTTTTCAAGAATGTTTCAAACAGTTGATTTAGCTATCTCTCTGATGGGTTTGTTTTGATTTTGCAGCCTAATGATGGCTTGCTTCACTGATAGCGACAGCTCTTTAGATCTCATATTGAGAGTTGACAGCAACAGATTCCAAATGCAAATAGCAGACTTGAAATGAACTGTGGACCTTTTTTATCTGCTCCTTGTAAATGGGATAATGAGGGAATAACACACATCTGGCCATGGAACAGCTGAGCAGCCAATTGTCCCATTACTTTTGGTCCCTTAAAAAGTGGCAGGCACATATACAAACGGTTGTAATTCCTACACCGTTCATCTGATTTGGATGTAAATACCCTCAAATTAAAGCTGAAAGTCTGCAGATAAAGCACATCTTGTTTGTTTCATTTCAAATCCATTGTGGTGGTGTATAGAGCCAAAAAGATTGGAGTTGTGTTGATGTCCCAATATTTATGGACCTGACTGTACAGTACTCAAGATATGTACAGTGAGGAAAATAAGTATTTGAAAACCCTGCTATTTTGCAAGTTCTCCCACTTAGAAATCATGGAGGGGTCTGACATTGTCATCGTAGGTGCATGTCCACTGTGAGAGACATAATCTAAAAAAAAAATCACAGAAATCACTATTTTTATGATACAGCTGCGAATAAGTATTTGAACACCTGAGAAAATCAATGTTAATATTTAGTACAGTAGCCTTTGTTTGCAATTACAGAGGTCAAACGTTTCCTGTAGTTTTTCACCAGGTTTGCACACACTGCAGAAGGGATTTTGGCCCAATCCTCCACACAGATCTTCTCTAGATCAGTCAGGTTTCTGGGCTGTCGCTGAGAAACACAGAGTTTGAGCCCCCTCCAAAGATTCTCTATTGGGTTTAGGTCTGGAGACTGGCTAGGCCACGCCAGAACCTTGATATGCTTCTTACAGAGCCACTCCTTGGTTATCCTGGCTGTGTGCTTTGGGTGATTGTCATGTTGGAAGACCCAGCCTCAACCCATCTTCAATGCTCTAACTGAGGGAAGGAGGTTGTTCCCCAAAATCTTGTAATACATGGCCCCGGTCATCCTCTCCTTAATACAGTGCAGTCGCCCTGTCCCATGTGCAGAAAAACACCCCCAAAGCATGATGCTACCATCCCCATGCTTGCTTAGTAGGGATGATGGTCTTGTGATGGTACTCATCATTCTTCTTCCTCCAAACAGGGTTAGTGGAATTATGACCAAAGAGTTCTATTTTGGTCTCATCTGACCACATGACTTTCTCCAATGACTCCTCTGGATCATCCAAATGGTCATTGGCAAACTTAAGACGGGCCTTGACATGTGCTGGTTTAAGCAGGGTAACCTTCAGTGCCATGCATGATTTCCAACCATGACGTTTTAGTGTATTACCAACAGTAACCTTGGAAGCAGTGGTCCCAGCTCTTTTCAGGTCATTGACCAGCTCCTCCCGTGTAGTTCTGGGCTGATTTCTCACCTTTCTTAGGATCACGAGGTGAGATCTTGCATGGAGCCCCAGTCCGAGGGAGACTGACAGTCATGTTTAGCTTCTTCCATTTTCTAATGATTGCTCCAACAGTGGACCTTTTTTCACCAAACTGTTTGGCAATTTCCCCGTAGCCCTTTCCAGCCTTGTGGAGGTGTACAATTTTGTCTCTAGTGTCTTTGGACAGCTCTTTGGTCTTGGCCATGTTAGTAGTTGGATTCTTACTGATTGTATGGGGTGGACAGGTGTCTTTATGCAGCTAACGACCTCAAACAGGCGCATCTAATATAGGATAATAAATGGAGTGGAGGTGGACATTTTGAAGGCAGACTAACAGGTCTTTGAGCGTCAGAATTGTAGCTGATAGACAGGTCTTCAAATACTTTTGCAGCTGTATCATACAAATAAATAGTTAAAAAATCATACATTGTGATTTCTGGATTTTGTTTTTTCTCTCTCATGTCTCTCACAGTGGACATTAACCTACGATGACAATTTCAGACCCCTCCATGATTTCTAAGTGGGAGAACTTGCAAAATAGCAGGGTGTTCAAATACTTACTTTCCTCACTCTATCTGTCTATCTATCTATCTATACAGTAATATCTATCTATACTGTCTATCTTTTGTTAGAATTAACTAACTTCGTATTCATTGAATCTCTGAAGAAGGAGGCTTGGGTCCAATGGAAGGTTAACACGACGATTTATTAAACAAAAATGATAAGACAAAGCACAAAGAATTAAGCTGCAGCGAGCTAGAAATTGTTGTTTCACATCTATCTAAAGTTTTACATCTATTTTTGCCCTGAAATCTCGTCTCCCTATGTTCCTTCTACTCCAGGGGAGGTTACTTTTCACCCTCTTGAGTAAAACCTTCCTTATTGGCTCTTCGTTGGCATGGTCACATGTAGGACGAGTCTTGTTGGTTTCCTTGCTGTCCTTTTGAGGTTGTTTTTTGTTTTAAAGGCAGCTAGCAGATAGTGAGGTGTGTGCTGAATGTGACAACAAATTTAGCCTAAAATGCATGTGAAATTGCTTAGAGCACCTTTACTTATATTACCTTAATGCAGTGTAACTGTAGCATGTAAATAATGCACCTTAAATACAAACGTGAGCAAGGGCGTTATATTGCATCAACAGCCAGGCGTAACCTAGGTAGTAACAGGTGAAGAACACAAACAACTAAATCACTAGCTAACTTGCTTTAAATGTGCCAGAACTATAGACCAACACAACAACTTAAAGTTCTCAAGGACGCACACACACAATCTTAGCTGATTATCCTTCAGACAGCTAGTCTCTTTTTCTTTTATCTCACTTTTTTCTCCATGCCCGCTCGCCACATGGAGAAAATATAAAATAATTATCACAGACCAGATCCTTGAATTTTTCAAACACTTGTTATTCCACACAGAAACAAACCAACCAAAACCCCCAAAAGTCAGTTTGGAGGAGCTTTGTTGAGCTTTGTAAATCTGTCTGTTTTTTTGATTTAGGGGCAAAAACTGCAGGACAAACATTAAACGCAGGTATCTGCCTCTGCATCCCACCTCTGTCTACGTCTCTGCCTCTGTCTCTCTGTGCAGGACAAACAGATGGCAGGATGAGCGCTGATGGGTCAGCCTTGATTTCCCAACCGACCCAGACAGTTGATGTTCTGCGGAAGAAAGATTGTGGATCCTGAAAGTAAACCAAGAGCTGGAGGGTAGTGGGAATGTCTATAATGAGGAGACATACACATACATGAACACACAAACACACACACACACACACTCTGTGGTTCTTTCCAAATGCAATGAAATCATCAATTCCTCCGCAATCTCGCCACACAAACACAGGCACTACCATTCATTAAAAACACCAACAAAAAGACATCAAACTGCATTGAAGTCGCACCTGCTTCCAGCTCTCGGTTTCCTTCATCCAGTGGAGACAGCAGTCCGAGTTGGCAGAGAGAATGAAAGATTGATCACCAATTCCTCAGCCGAGGAACGGATCAGTCTGGATAAATATTAAAGACTCTGCTGATAAAGCTGCATCATGCCATGTTCTTTTTCTCTGTCACTGTAATCATTTTCAGTAAAAAAAAAAAGAGCATCGTCCTTGTTTTCTGTGTGTTTCTGGCTCTATCTTGTGTGTGTTTGTGCTTCTGTGTGTGTGTGTCTCTAGGAAATAGAGTTTATAAATGGGTTGTTACAGACAAAAATAGAATAGCATAGAAATAATTGCAGAAATCCTTTGTGTACCACTGACCACTTTTCACATTATGCTGATATGTTGAGCCTTTGTTCATTTTCCTTTTTAATAAAGGAACATCTGAACAATCCAAACCACCATACTATTCTATTTGATACAAATTTTTCAAAAATAAAACAGACCACACATTGTTTACCTAAAGCCACATGCTTGCAGATCATTGGTCAAGAAGATGAGGGTGAACAGAAATAGATGTAATACAATAGATGCAGTATATAATATACAGTCTATGCCATCATAATTAGTGGGATAACCTTCTGCCATCTTACCTGGGTACTGTTTACAAATGTCAACTATGGGCAGAATATACTATAGCATACTATATTATCAGCTGTTCAGCACCTAATTGGTTTACCAGAAGGACCAGGGAGGCTGGCATTACTTTCTACATGTTAGTATAGATAAGAAGTTTCTTTTTTCATATCAATTAAAAAACTACAAAAGGTCAGTAAACTACATAACTTCACCACTAGCTACTAAAGGACCAGCTGTGTTCTAAGTCAAAGTAATTGCTGATAGCTCTAAACAGCATTGATCTGATTGCTAAGCACATCATTTATAACCATGGACTGTATATATTGATTTTTAACGGTCTATGTTTATAACCAACAAACATATAGACCTTAGTGGTCCCCTAATACTGTATCTGAAGTCTCTTTATTAAAGACCTTAGTGGTCCCCTAATACTGTATCTGAAGTCTCTTTATATAGACCTTAGTGGTCCCCTAATACTGTATCTGAAGTCTCTTTATATAAACCTTAGTGGTCCCCTAATACTTTATCTGAAGTCTCTTTTATATATACACCTTAGTGGTCCCCTAATACTGTATCTGAAGTCTCCTTTGGTCCCCTATATGTATCTGAAGTCTCTTTTATATAGACCTTAGTTGTCTCCTAATACTGTATCTGAAGTCTCTTTTATATAGGCCTTAGTGGTACCTTAATACTGTATCTGAGGGCATAGACTGTATATTTATTAATGGACAGAGCATTCAGTTCAGCAAAGCACTGCAAATGCATTAGTAACTTAAACCTGAATTCTATCTGAATTTCTGCAGAGGGCGACACCCAGGTTTCAAAAGGAGGTTGGTTTCTATAGACGTCTATGGCGAAATAACCCACTTGTTACTTGATATATTACCTCAGTAAACATGATCTACAATGCCTTAATTACATGTTCGTCTTTTACTGTATTTACAAAGGTATCCACACAGAAAACTGAATGACCAGAGCCTACAGAAGGAAGACCTGTTGTGTAGAGTGGCGTATTTAGTGCCATTTTATCTGGTTGTGAAAAACAGACTGCGTTGACCACATCCAAAGATCTCAAATGTGTTCTTAATAATGCCAGAAAATCATTTTTGGTTCAGCCTCTGCTGGAACTGGTCCACCAGAATCCACACACAAGCACAATATGAGTCATGTAATAGATGTCCTGGTGTTCCTGTTAGGCCTGCTGCTAGCTTCTCTGTCTCTCTTCTGTCCCTCTCTGTCCTAATAGCAGGAGTGGAGTCTGGTGTGTGCAAGTCAGGGTTCCAGTTCCATCTCATCTACCACAATCAACCTCTGCTTTATATACCGGGTGATTCCTCCACTCTGCATCAGATCACGTCACGTTGACCACAGTTGGTCTCGCTCATGACTAACCTTTCTATCTGTTAAGTTGTTTGTGCCTCAGCTGCCATTGGAACCTGACTCCTGCCATCCGCCAGACCCCACCACTAGCCGGCGTACTGTCTTCCTCTGATGGACTCGCTCCTTCCCAGAAACCACCGGACCTGTTCACCCTAGAAACCTGGATGTGCTTTTCCCCCTCAGAAACCTAGACTCGATACTTCAGCAATTTAAATAAACCTGTTAATTCACACTCTTGGCTCTGTGTTCTGTTCACCATTCAAACCTAACAGTTACCACTTCAGAAGTATGTATCAGGCATATAATTTATGTATGTATGTTTTATTATATTTAAACTGTTAGAATTAGATCTTGACATGGCATGTCCTTGTATGGTTTTTAGTTTTCATACTTTAAAAATGTCAGTGCAGCAAATATCAGGTATATTTGATTTAATCATTACAGTGAATAACTTTTGTTTGAATTTACAATAACCCTTACACAGATTAAACAGCACCTAGTGCATTTTCAATTACACTTGACTTAATTACAAATTCTATCAAATTACTAATGTCTTATTGTATGACTACAATACTGTACAGTATGTCCCTATAGTTACTTCAGAAAAACAACAAAATGTAGCTCTACAAAGACCTTTTATTGCACATTGAAACGGGCATTAACTTAAAAAAATGACATAAACCACAAACACTGGCAATATTTCTAAGATTATGTTGAAAATTGAATGAAATAATGTTGTTCACATTTTTACAATCCAGTTTAAATTCCACACATAAAAAATTGCTGTGGGTTAAGGTAAAGGCAAACTCAACTGTCACAAGACATGTCTACATAATAAAAGAAGTAGTAGAATCTCTAGTGCCACATTGTTAATTCCAGTAGTAGCTGCAGGTCCTCCTCCATTCCTGCGACGAGGTTGACGCCCTCAACATCTCCCAGGTCATTCCCGCAGCATTCCCCAGTGTAGACTGGAAAAAGAAAGGGAGAAGGCTCTTCCACCGCAGACCACCCCAGCCCAACCAATAGATGTAGACATCTTTAATGCCAATGTTGTTCCCCATGGACTGTGCCTAGTTGTCTCCAATGATCCAGACTGATGCTGGATGGAAAAACGCATTGTAATAGTGAGAGAAGTATCATATTTAAGCTATAGAGAAAAAGGATAAATGAACAGCACTCTTAATTACACACAGTTATTTGAAAATGCATTATTACCTCGACTTAGTTGTACAAAAAAAAGTCTGATAAAAGTTTAATGTTGTACAATAGATAGAAAAAGAACAGTAACTATTAATATTGCTTACTTCTGGGGCATTGGGTGGGTGCACATGTCATCGTGGCTCTCAGCACTCCTATTTCTGAAAGAAACAGAAATAATCATTAATTTCCATTTGAGCCCCTTAAATATCCTTAAATATCTATGCACACTAGCATGTGACTGTACTTTATTAATTATCTAGGAGAATACACATAAATCAACAACAGCCTATTGTTTTTTAGTGTAACTGTAACTTAGTTAAATGAGTTTATTTCTGCTAACATTAGCTCTTACCAGCATGTCAGGGCTAAGTGCACCAACTATAGACTGACGGGGCAAACAGTAGCACGACATTATTGGTGCATTATGGTTATTACAGTTAACCAAACGTTATAAGACACTTGGTTATACATGTGCTAATAGCGTTAGATAATGATAAGCATTGACAATCCCCGTTTTGCATTTCACTGACACTAAGTTTAAATTTGGAAAACTTTGATTTGCAGAAAATTAACGTTGTAATTAATGTTTTACCATAGCTAAGTGGCAAGCTAATGTTACAAAAAATGTACATGGTAACTTCATATACATTTACTTTACAATGGGACTCCTTCTATATATAATATAACTATGGGACAAAGATATATTTAAA
Organism: Etheostoma perlongum; assembly: GCA_026937815.1. Taxonomy (NCBI): domain Eukaryota; kingdom Metazoa; phylum Chordata; class Actinopteri; order Perciformes; family Percidae; genus Etheostoma; species Etheostoma perlongum. Next base: position 7,511,312 of record CM049381.1, read on the forward strand.
ACCTAGCAAAGCTAAATCCTACCTTGAATTATGTAGGCTAGCTTTCAGCAGCAGTTGCATCCAGATAGGCAGTGAAAGTGTGTATCGTAACGTGAATAGTAAGAGTGAAGCAGCGTTGCCAACTCTCAGCTAACGTCAGTCAGATCCCGCCCATAGACTGTATATCTCGCCCAACGGTCTGTGGGTCAGATGGGCCGATCTGGAATCTTGCCCCTTATAAGGTCATAAGGGGCAAGATTCCAGATTGGCCCATCTGAGCTTTCATTTTCTCAAAGGCAGAGCAGGATAACCAGGGCTTGGTTTACAACTATCACCATTTTGCGATTAATTGTGCAGCCCTAATATACATCTCTGGAGTCACCAATGTTGATGATTTCTCCCTCAGACCTCCAAAGTTCAATCTCACCAATTTTAATTCAGTTATTTAGACAAATGGAACGACATGCAATAATGCCAAGGATTTCCTTACGGATATGTACCAAGGGAAGTCAACAAGGGCATGTACAACTTATGAAAACTGAAATAAAACCTGTAAACTATATCGAATAAAGAATTGAAGTGTTCCTGCTGCCTCCTTACCTATTTGTGTCGGGTCCTTCTACTGCAACTTGAACTCCAATGTGACAGTTTTATCAGTCAAAAACAATTGTAGCCCAAACATTATTTTTTTTAGCTGTGCAGTCTTTTTTTTCCTTTGTGCATCTATGTACAGATGTGCTCAAATTTGTTGGTACCCTTACAGCTCATTGAAATAATGCTTCATTCCTCCTGAAAAGTGATGAAATTAAAAGCTATTTTATCATGTATACTTGCATGCCTTTGGTATGTCATAGAATAAAGTAAAGAAGCTGTGAAAAGAGATGAATTATTGCTTATTCTACAAAGATATTCTAAAATGGCCTGGACACATTTGTTGGTACCCCTTGGAAAAGATAATAAATAATTGGATTATAGTGATATTTCAAACTAATTAGTTTCTTTAATTAGTATCACACATGTCTCCAATCTTGTAATCAGTCATTCAGCCTATTTAAATGGAGAAAAGTAGTCACTGTGCTGTTTGGTATCATTGTGTGCACCACACTGAACATGGACCAGAGAAAGCAAAGGAGAGAGTTGTCTGAGGAGATCAGAAAGAAAATAATAGACAAGCATGGTAAAGGTAAAGGCTACAAGACCATCTCCAAGCAGCTTGATGTTCCTGTGACAACAGTTGCAAATATTATTAAGAAGTTTAAGGTCCATGGAACTGTAGCCAACCTCCCTGGGCGTGGCCGCAAGAGGAAAATCGACCCCAGATTGAACAGAAGGATAGTGCGAATGGTAGAAAAAGAACCAAGGATAACTGCCAAAGAGATACAAGCTGAACTCCAAGGTGAAGGTACGTCAGTTTCTGATCGCACCATCCGTCGCTTTTTTTTGAGCGAAAGTGGGCTCCATGGAAGAAGACCCAGGAGGACTCCACTTTTGAAAGAAAAACATAAAAAAGCCAGACTGGAATTTGCTAAAATGCATATTGACAAGCCACAATCCTTCTGGGAGAATGTCCTTTGGACAGATGAGTCAAAACTGGAGCTTTTGGCAAGTCACATCAGCTCTATGTTCACAGACGAAAAAATGAAGCTTTCAAAGAAAAGAACACCATACCTACAGTGAAACATGGAGGAGGCTCGGTTATGTTTTGGGGCTGCTTTGCTGCGCCTGGCACAGGGTGCCTTGAATCTGTGCAGGGCACAATGAAATCTCAAGACTATCAAGGCATTCTGGAGCGAAACGTACTGCCCAGTGTCAGAAAGCTCTGTCTCAGTCGCAGGTCATGGGTCCTCCAACAGGATAATGACCCAAAACACACAGCTAAAAGCACCCAAGAATGGATAGGAACAAAACATTGGACTATTCTGAAGTGGCCTTCTATGAGTCCTGATTTGAATCCTATCGAACATCTATGGAAAGACCTGAAACTTGCAGTCTGGAGAAGGCACCCATCAAACCTGAGACAGCTGGAGCAGTTTGCTCAGGAAGAGTGGGCCAAACTACCTGTTAACAGGTGCAGAAGTCTCATTGAGAGCTACAGAAAACGTTTGATTGCAGTGATTGCCTCTTTGTGCAACAAAATATTAGGTTAGCGGTCCCATCATTTTTGTCCATGCCATTTTCATTTGTTTTCTTATTTACAATATTATGTTGAATAAGAAATCAAAAGCAAAGTCTGATTTCTATTAAATATGGAATAAATAATGGTGGATGCCAATTACTTTTGTCCGTTTCAAGTTATTTCAGAGAAAATTGTGCATTCTTCGTTTTTTGTGGAGGGGTACCAACAAATTTGAGCACGTCTGTAGTTATAGTAATATGGACAAATGTAATTAGTATGTGTGAAGCATTAAAAAAGAGTCCAAAAATGAATGTCTCATAATCCTCTATTCTCATTACATCTCACAGTCACACCACAAGGTGAGGATATGCATACTTGCCGTTTTGAGATGAGAGTATCTGTGGGCTCTTTAGAAATTTTAATGCAATGGGATGACTACTGCCACTACTGAGTGTTTTTACATAGGACAGGAACCATTCACACATTCACACACTGTGGCCAAGGCTGCCATACACCTGCTCATTAGATAAAGATACACACATATCTACTACACAATGGCGCAGCATCGGGGGAAACTCGGGGTTCAGTGTCTTGCCCAAAGCCACAGCTGCCCTCATCTATGCCACAGAGCCTGCTCATAACAATACCACTGGCTGAAACTCAGCCCAATCTAATCTTCTTGATACAGTTGCACCTCTCTACCTAGAATTAAAATGACATAAATTAAACTGGAAGCTTTCTACTTTATTTTATCTGTTAGCAGCTCATCCTTTACAGCTTGTGATTTATTTTTAATTACTTCTGCAGAAGTGGGATGGGTTGTCTTGAAATGGGCGGGGTATTAAGCATACAATTGATATGGGTTGATCAGAAATTGTTATATTTATTGCTGATTAGAAAACTATTTACATGACAGCATCAGCATTGAGCTTCAGATCAATGGTGTTGTCATGGTAACAAACACACTATATACAGAACAAGTTTTGCAACAACGAATACAACACATGCGGTTGCAATTATGAAGTAAAATGTAATGAACAAAAGTTCTCATACTCAATATAACTTTCTTTTTTTAACTTTACATTTTTTATGATCAGTGAGATTTGTTTTGTTTTTGGTTCTTTTTTTATTTTTATTTCCACACCAGGTATGTGTGTGTGTGTGTGTGTGAGAGTAAGAGAGAGACACGGAATGAGAGAGAGAGAAAGAAAGAAAGAGAGGGGGCGGGGGGTACTGTGTTCTATGGATCAAATAGATTGAATAAATTAAAACCAGCAGAGGTTTAAAAAAAAAAAAATCTCAGACGGCAGAGACGCAACGCGAGTCGCATTCTACCAAGCAGCATGTCTGAACAAACCCCACGTTTATCAGAAATCTACTGGTTACTAGGTAAGTACTACAAACCGAAGTAAAAAACAAACCTGAAGCTGAAGAAACCCTAAACGTTAACGGAAAAGACCCGCAGACCTGAGTGACTGAGGGAGAGGGACACTTCTCCGTGTTCTGTGTGTGAGTGAGTGAGTGAGCAGAGCGTGTGTGTAGAGGAGGGGTACTGTGACTATTACATAACGCAGACACAGTCCGCTACCCAATTTGGATTTTTATTCAGTCCGAGCACAGATATTGACTCGTATTACTCGTACAATACTTGTATTCGGCAAAAGTGCTTTATCCATACCGGATAATTATTTCAGCCGAGTATCCGGCTCGTCTCTACTATCTGCTAGCTGCCTGTCCCCTGAACACACTGTAAAAAACATCTCCTCACTATCTGCTAGCTGCCTGTCCCCAGAACACACTGTAAAAACATCTCACTATCTGCTAGCTGCCTGTCCCTAGAACACACTGTAAAAAACATCTCACTATCTGCTAGCTGCCTGTCCCCTGAACACACTGTAAAAAACATCTTACTATCTGCTAGCTGCTACAACCACGAGCCCGGAAAAGGCGAAGTTTACGTGTGCCATTGTACTCTTTGCCTGCAACAACAGCTGAATGGCCAAGGGAGAAACAAGGATTTCAAGGGTTGTGACTCTGTAATTGGCCTTTTCCATTTGCATATGATTTTGATTGATTTGAACAGCTGATTCAAGTTAGGTGGAGCGTTGGTTAAGAGTGAGTGTAGATTCAGGATTCAGGAGCAGACACGAAGGAAATGTTAGTGAAACAGGAATAGAGGTTTATTTAATACAACGGAAAAATGGTGCAAAGAAATCCTGTGGGACTGAGAGCGGGCAGACATTTGGGAGGCACGTCCAAAAAAACAACAACTAGGCTTTAGCAGGCAGACTGGGCTTCCAAGACCGGCGTAGGGCTCACTGTGGGTAAACGGACGATCTGGCCGACACTGGTCGGAAAGCCGGGGTTTAAGGCAGGAGCGGTGATTGCTGGATCTTCTTCAGGTGTGTAGGCAGCCACAGGTGTCCGGACGAGGACAGAGAGGAAGCAAGGAGCTACACCCCCAGCTACATTATTGCCTCATGCAGCCCTACCATTGTATCCTATTTGGAAAAGTGGGCTGGTTCTCCTTATAAAAGACAAAGAAGTTTCACAGTACATCAGCCTCATTAGTTACGCCCCATTATAACATTAATTCCAGTTATTACAATGTCAGGTCACAGGACATTTTAAAGCTGTACCACATGTCAAACAGATTCAGTACGAGGACAATAGGGAGACAAAGTGAGCAGCAGGAGCAGCACACAGTGCCTGCTTGAGCATGTAGTATCAGCATTGGTTTAATTCAGACATTTTTCACAATTTCAGCAGTAATAGTGAGAAGTGTCAGGTTATAAATGCCAGCTATATGAATATGATTGGATGGCCACAAGGCAATTCGCATGTTGCATATACTACTATATAATAAATACAACAATGTACAACACTGCAAGGTTTGATTTAAATCTGCTGCATGTACGTACACATCATGCTTACAAACAATAAGAGCTGCAGAGAATGAGCATTAACGAGTGCTATGAGAATGACCCAGTTAACTTGGCTTCTGCTGCTATTCTTGCAATACATTTGGTGCAAAACAAACTTGCACTTCAGCTGTGAAGATGTGAGCAAGCAGAGGACAAAGCGCTCTTTTCTGTTCTTCTTCATGTAGCCTAACAAGCCAGAGTCAATTTATTTCAAAAACTTTGTTTTGGTAGGCCTATATACGTATCGTTACTGGGATTAACGAGTAAATAAATTATGCCACTAACACCTCACATTCACAATAACGTTATGAAGTCAAAGTATGTACTTTGGCTAACATTAGCTCTATGTTAGCTAGCTTGCTGGAAAAATAAACGTTAGCTAACGTTGTATATTGCTAAATTTAATAATGCAGTGCGAGTGGAAAAAAAAATACAAGTACAGAAATCTTTTTTCAAGCTCTCAAATCATATTCCACAAATGCTCACATCACATCTACAAGTTCAATTTTAGTTGTTCTCAATGTTTTCAAATCATATTCTACAATTTTGCCTGGTTTTTAGGTATAAGTCTTTGTCTTATTTTACCGTTTTTAAATTTTGGCTGTAGCGTTTTTAGTTGTTTTTTTATCATTTCATGTGGAGGAAGATATGCAAGCAAGTAGATGTTTTTATAACAGTTATACAAGTAGTTGATAGTACAACAAGTGGCCAATTCCTCCCTGGGTTTATTGTGTGCCTTTTGCCATGACTTGTTTTATTAATTTATCTTATTTTGTTTACTGTGTTTTTATGAGGTTTTAGGCCACTTCCTTCCAGTTGCCCCTCCTTTGATTGTGGCTGTAACTCCTGTTGTGTTACCTCCATTTTATTTATGATTCATTTAAATTCCTGGCTTTAGTATTTTAAATTTAGTTTTATCTTGATTTTTGTTGTGTATTTATATTTTTTACTGATTGTTTTAATACAATATTTATACATTTGAATCTACGTCTCTTGGGTTTTAGTTATGGACCTGCCTGTGTTCCAGGGAACCCCTATATAAAAAACAAAACATAAATTCAAAGTAAGGAGTTGGGTTTGAATCCCAAGCTCTGAGTAATCTTTGAGTGAAAGTCCCAATGTGGCGTTGTCGATATTTCACCTGTATTCCAATTTGGCCAACATTAAATTCATTGAAAATGAATTTGAAGTCGTATACTTTCCTCCATACTCCCCCTTCCTGAATCCAATAGAAGATTTTTTTTCAGCATGGCGGTGGAATGTATACAACCGGCAGCCCTATGACCGTTGGCCCCTCATTCAGGCCATGGAGCAGGCCGGTTACAGTATTCTTGTTGCTTTTACAGAAGTTTTTCTTCAGAGTCAAAGTGTATATACATTACTTCATGCAGTAATTTTTAATTGTCCACAGATGTTATTTATTTAATTGATTTCATTGTTGGTTGATTACTGTAACTGATTATGGTTAGAAATACTGAAGTATTGAAAACAATACTTGAAATATTCAGTGTTCTGCATCAGTGAAGTGCAGTGCTTGGTAAGTTTATAGTACCCTACTGTGTTTGTGTACATTCTCCCTATATCTTAAACTAATCATGAAGAATGTTGTGGGTTTGTCACTATTTTTCATCTAAATTATCCCTTACATAACAATGTCTGGCCAAAAATGTAGCACATGCTATTGTTTTTTTTTTTTTTTTACAAATGTGTTTTTTATTTATCACAGCAGTGTGAAACTGGCTCCAATAGTGTCTGATCATTGAGGACTGGGTTGGTTAAATGAAAACATTTTCACAAATGTGTATATATTTTGACAGAAGTGTGTCATTTTGCAAACAATGTGTGAATTATGCAAATTGAGTGTGGTGTTTGGATAACTGTGATTATATTTTGAAAAAAAGAATCCAGTTTTCAAAATTGTGTGTAAACAACTGAAAAAAACTTTAATATTGGCTTTGCTAGAGTTGTTGCTATTGAGGTTTATCCCTCATGCATGCACAGTCATCACGGGCCTCTCTTACATTTGCAGTTACTGTATATCATAGCTGAGAGACCTGTGATCCATCCCAATTTATCCTTTGTCCAACTGTTAAGCATGGGGGGATCAATCATGATTTGGGGTTGTATTGCAGCTGTCGGTACACGATCCGTCCTGCCTGCACGATCCGTTCTGCGCATGTGCAATATGTTCGCGCAGGCGCAGATGATGATCATGATGTTCAAGGATTTACCAGGGATTTACGGCACTGCACAATCTGTTCCACAGTAGTGGTCTGCTGTTAGCCTCCACCGGAAAGCTAACAACGTTAGTTTAGCTAACAGCTTATTCGGCTAACCACTAGCTGGCAGCTTGATTCAGCCTAAAATAACGTTACTCAAGCTAAACAGTGGGGAAAGCAGCAACAGCTAACTTAAGACTTTACAGTAATAATAAAGTAGGGTGACCAGACGTCCCCGGTTTCCGGGGACAGTCCCCGATTTTGGTGACCTGTCCCCGGCTGGATCTGTCCCCGGTTTTCACTGTGACTGACAGACTCGAAATTGGAATGAAAGAAAGAAAACTCCGACCAAACGGAGCCGATCGAGCAGCGCTGGTCAGAGCTCAGAGATGTTTTAGAAAGCTGTATTTTACCATGCTAAAATCACTGATTATTTACATGGAGTCTGGTGGGTTTAGCCAACGCAATTTTGTTGCTTGCCTGCTGCCGACTGCAGAATCTCGTTTAATACTGCATCAATGTCAAGGAAAATCTTTCCTCAATAGTTTATATTGTGTCCGACTTTTATGTTTTAAAAATGATCTTAATCTTTAACAGGAAGGTCAGCCTCCTTAGAAATCCTTTCCATAATGTTATCAGACACTTAGAATATTAATCTGAGTCTGTCAGCGGCAAAATGAGCACTTTATGAACGTAAATACAAGCTGGACAATTATCCCATTAACTTCCATTGTTGCTTGCCTGCTGCCGACTGCAGAGATCTCATTTAATACTGCATCAATGTCAAAGGAAAATCTTTCCTCAATAGTTTATATTGTGTCCGATACTCAGCTCTAGGTCTAGTGTCCCCGTTTTAAGTTTTACAAAAATTGTTTTGGAGGTATATACGCTTCTGAGCTGAAAATGTCCACGGATTTTGTCTGAGAAATCTGGTCACCTTATAATAAAGACAAGTATTGAGTGACTGTATTTTAAATGAGCACAAGTAAAGTAGAACTGACATAACAGCTGTCATATATTTGAACGGTTATTTTTATTTTTGTGGGTCTTTAACATGCTGTCTCAGCTAGTGGTTAGCCAAATTAGCTGTTAGCTAAACTAACGTTGTTAGCTTTCCAGTGGAGGCGAACAGACTTTCTTTATCTGTCTATGGGAACAGATCGTGCAGTGTTGTAAATCCTTGTTTATCAGGATATCATCTGCGCGCGTGCCAACATATTGCACATGCGCAGAACGGATCGTGCTGGAGGGACAGATCGTGTACCAACAGCAGCCAGTGGTACAGGGAACATTTCATGAGTAGAAGGAAAAATGTTATCAATAAAAAATAATTCAATAAAATGGACACTAACTTGATGCCATCTGTGAAAAAGCTGAAGTTAAAGAGAGAATGGCTTCTACAAATGGATGATGATCTTAAACACACCTCAAAATCCACAGTGGATTACAACAAGAGGCATAAACTGAAGGTTTTGCCATGGCCTTCACAATCTCCTGACCTCAACATAATTGAAAATCTATGGATAGAAGTGGGTGACAGACAGCCCAGAAATCTCAAAGAACTGGAAGACTTTTTTTAAGGAAGAATGGGCGAAGATACCTCAAACAAGAATTAAAAGACTCTTGGCTGGCTACAAGAAGCATTTCCAAACTGTGATACTTGCCAAAAGGGGCAGTACAAGGTATTAACTCTGCAGGGTGCCCAAACTTTTGCAGACGCCATTTTTTTAAGTGTAAATGATGAAAAATCTAACTTTTTGTGACATATTATACAAATGTCTAATCTGTCATTTGATACCTTTTGGAGATCTTTTCTTGGCTTCTTTATGCACATTAATACAAATTTTTACCTGGGGTGCCCATTAGTTAGGCCTACCTTCCATTCATAGAGGTTTCCAAGACTGCAGTGCTTCATCCTCATTTTGTGGTGGCAAATGTTGCATTTCATTGTTTCAGAAGTTGTCTTTTCTTTAGCCATTTCATTAGTTCCTTGTGGTGTTTTCTTTTCAATCGGCTACCTTCAATTAACTCCCTTAGTTCACTTGCTAAACCAGGCATTTTCTATTAAACACAGAAGTTATTCAGACCAGACCATCCAAAAGTGCACCCAAATGCCCACAGCCCGCTCACCACCGGTCAGCAAGTTTGTTCCCTAAACTGGAACCCGCCCCTACTGTGCCTCTGATTGGCTCTGACCCTCCCCCATGTCGGCAAAGAAACAACGTTTTACAAGAGAGAGCAAAGCATTAAAAATGGATAACAAATTAGGGTAGGGTGACCAGACGTCCCCCGGTTTCTGGGGACAGTCCCCGGTTTTGGGGACCTGTCCCCGGAAATGTCCCCGATTTTCACTGTGACTGACAGACCCGAAATTGGAATGAAAGAAAGAAAACACTGACCAAACGTAGTTGATAGTCACACACCATACACATGCAGCCTCAAGACGGCCAGAGCCAGTGCGGCTCGGAGCTCAGAGAGGTTTTAGAAAGCCGTATTTTACTATGCTAAAATCACTGATTATTTACATGGAGTCTGGTGGGTTTAGCGAACGCAATTTTGCAGCCTTTTTATGTTTAAAAAATAATCTTAATCTTTAACAGAAAGGTTGACCTCCTGAGAAATCCTTTCCATACTGTTGTCAGACACTTAGAATATTAATCTGAGTCTGTCAGAAGCAAAACTTTTATGAATGTAAATACAAACTGGACAATTATCCCATTAACTTCCATTGTAGCTTGTTTCACCAACTGCAGCAATCTCGTTTAATACTGCATCAATGTCAAAGGAAAATATTTCCTCAATAATTTTTATTGTATCCGATACTTAATGAGCTGTTGCAGAAACAAGCCTGACGCAATAAAGCAAAAGCTGTCAGATATATGTAGCTCAGTAAACATTACAACATTCCCCTCTGAGGTGTGTGAAGTAGCAGCAAGGGTGAGTCTAGGATCAGACCTTTAGGGGGGCTCAGCCCCTAATGAGAATGGGGCCTACATGAAATGTTTACATTATGCATAAATATCTGCACACCCATTACTCTCTGTGAAATATCTTACAAACCCTTCACTCAACACATGCATCAGTACAACAAGCGGTTCCTGAGTAATCCGGTTTTGAAATTGCAACAAATCTTTTACATGGTCTCCAAAATTATAATGTACTCTCATGTGAACTTCTTATGTCAGCACAGACAATTCTGTAAATTGCTTAGCCAGTGTATCCCACCATAATGGTTATTATATTGCCAGATTCCAGAATATCCCACACATATTCACAAATATGAATATATATTTCTACTGGTATGCTTCCTAGTGACATTAATGCAAAAATATGAAGAAAAACAAATTCCACCTGTGTGTGCATGGTTAAAATTCTGAAGTGCAAACTAGTTGTGGCTATAGCACAAATATTTCCATCCATAGATAAGAACAATCAAGTCTAACCTCTGAATTTCTTTTCAAAGTGTACCAGATTGATAGCCTGGCTCCACCCTCCTACGTACTTTTGCTCAAATTTCATTTTCCTTCAGCACACCGAATAATTTGTCCAATCAGCGAACAGAGGGAGGGGGTGAGGAAGAGGGAGGGGCGAGCTAGTCTCATTTTGTTTGAAAATACTTTAAACATCAACCAGAAGTAATGTCACCCAACATCGCTTAGAGCACCTTTAAAATAGACAGGCCCATGGACCCCCCTTGTGCCCCAGTGCAGCTCTAGGTCATGTGATGCCCCTGGGGGTGTGTCCCCGTTTTAAGTTTTACAAAGATAAAAACATGACCTGTTTTGGAGGTATTTACTCTTCTGAGCTGAAAATGTCCCCGGATTTTGTCTGAGAAATCTGGTCGCCTTAAATTAGGGACACCAACGCGGTCGATGAAAGAAATGGTAGCACCTGACGTTACCATCAGCAGCATGGATGATGCAAATATCGGCAAAGTTACCACAGACACACACTCAGAGGGATAAATCCAATATTGTGTTTGACACCAGCGATGACACAGCCCGTGAAGACCAATCTCTGAGTAAAGGTGAGTTTGGTAACGTTAACCTGTTGGCATGTTTCCTACTTTAATTTTTTACTATTATGTTAATTATACTATTTCCTATTGTTTTAGCCAAGAACACTGCTGTAGGGACGGCGTCCAACCAAACTACATTTGCATCTGCATCCTCCTCATCCACCATCTCTTCCTCATCTTCAGATGGCGAGAAGAAGAAAAAACGGCACAAAAACAAGCATCACAAAAAGCACATAAAAAAGAGATACATCCAAAAGGGCAAAAAGGAAAAAAAGACAAAAGAAGAAGGTGTTGTGGTTTTGGGTTTTGGGTTTGTGTGTTTTTTCCCTGTTGGCCTTCCTTGTTCCTGCTAGTTTTCTCCCCGGTCTTGTGTTGTTGGTCCTGTCTTGTGTCCCCCTGTGTGTCTGCTTGTTCTGTTTCCTGTTTTTTAAGTCTGTTTTTTGTCTCGTCCTGCCTCTAGATTTACTTCCTGTGTCTTTATTACCTGATGTTTTCCACCTGATTCCCTGCCCTCTTGTCACCTGCCTCTCGTTACCTTGTGTATTTAATGTCTGTGCTTCGCTTGTCTCTTGTCAGATCCTTCTAGTTTGTCTGCCTTTCTATACGGCATCTTGTCGCAGTGTTCCCGGTGTTTTGCCTGTTCCCTTGGACTTTTTCCCCATGAGTTTCTCCCTGCCTTTGTTCCCAGTTTTCGTGCCTCTTTTCCCCTGGACATTTTGTAAGTTTTTGGATTTTTGAAAATTTTTGTGCTTTCTGTTGGATCCTTGGTTCGTTGGACTGTGTTTTGTGTTAATAAAGCTTATTTTAACCTCTCACCTGCTCCGCATTTGGGTCCTCTTTCTGCAACCATAACAGAAGGTGGCAAAAGGAAGGACATCATAAAGGGGCCAAAGTACAATTACATTGTGGTTAAAATTAGAAATCTGAAACACTTCTACTTAGGTTTGAATTGTAGATTGGATGCACACCAGAGTTCTATTGATCCATCCAGATTGTGTCAGTGTGATTTGGTGAGGTTTGGAGATATTGGAGATAAAGAAACGACATTTGGTTTGTTGCATCAAAAAATATATTGGAAAAACTCAACAGCAATGTTTCTTTCCAGAAATCATGACATGGTTAGATAGGATAATATCAGATCTGGTTGTGAGCAGTTTTATTGGGAATATTTTCCAACAAAGTACCCTGCCAGACTAGTTATTCATTATCCATTTGGATTATTGTTAGTTATTATGTCATGCTTTTTGAAAAAGGTGTGGAAATTCCAAATGGTGTTCTTGGTGCATTGAGCTACATTGAATTAAAGCCAATCTCCTTGGATATCTCCAAACCTGTGCAAATCACAGCGAACCTATGCTGGCCAGATGTACCTTGCTGGGTTAAAGCCTGGCATCTGGCATGTTTGTCATGTGCCAGATGTCCCTTCCTCACCACTGCTACATCAGGGATAAAACCGTATAGCCAGACCTTACTCGAATGCTGAAACTGCACTGTGGAGATAGGTCAGGCAATGCGAGGATACACCAAAATTACCTGAATGGATATATACAACTCTGGGTAAGAGTAAGTTTCCCCTTGAAGCATATCACTTTTACCTAAACTACACCCAAAGAAGCCTAACCAGGAGATATTTTGTTTTGCTTAAAGTGAACTACAACTACTTAAAATGGTTAAAGACATCAGTCACATCCGTGAAGGATAATTGGATATGGCAAGTTATTAGTTGTGCCAATATTTAGGTTTAATAGTTTGTGCCATTATTTAGGTTTAGAGTTTATCCTATCACATTTCTACAGGGTTAACTGTTTTATGTTTCGTCTCATACAGATACATACCTCTATTTATATTTTTGTATATAATATAATGAAGGGCAAGACATTTGTCACCAAGCACTAACTAATAACTATGAAAAACATCAGTCGTAGCTTTTATAATAACCATCCAGACACTGTTTACAGACCAACTAGTAACCATTAACAAAGTATTAACTATATATCTAAATAATGTTTAGACAGTTTAACAAGTATTTATGAACTATTTAACTTAAATTTTATTATAGTCATCAGTTGCAACTTTATAATAACTAAATGTTTATAAATGGTTTACAGACCACCTAATAACCATTAACAAAGTGTTCGGAATTTCTGGTGTATGTAATGTTTATACTGTAAATGTTTTAAAAATAGTTTCTTATAGGTTAACAAACTTTTTTTAATCATCACCCGATACCTAATATAGTATGTGAAGGATATGTGTTACACTAAACTGTTAATTTACAGCTCTACTAATAATTAGTAAACATTTTTATTATAATTTAATTGTTCGTTAAAAGCAAACTGACTGTTTCCTAACAGTTAAATGATAATTAAGTTAAGATTAATTAACTATTAATTAACCATCTAGAAATGATTATTATAAAGTGTTACCGGAGATCAGGTCGAGCTCACTGTCAGTGTTTCAGTTTGACTGTTAAAAAGTGATGAAAAAAAGGTATTTATTTAGAAGTGGGCTGGCTGCTAGTTATCTGTCTATGACGGTGACAATGGTGTAATGATTCAGATTGACTCCCAAGACAAGACGCCGCTCCCCCAACTGGCCAATAGGAACGTGGCCCCGCCCATTACACTATTTTCACATCGAGAGAAAAAAAAGAGCAAAAACATTTTTTCACACGGATAGCAAAAAATATATATTTGAGAGTTTAAAAAATATTTTGAGATTATTTTTTTTTTGCTATGGGTATGAAACCTTTTTCTCAATGTTTTTTTCCTCTCATAAAATGCTTTTTTGCTATCAGTGTGAACTTTCTCTGATCTAAACTATTATTGTGAAAATATTTTGTAAAAACCCCAATAGTCCATCCATCTATCTTCATCCGCTTATCCGGAGTCGGGTCGCGGGGGCAGCAGCTCCAGTAGGGGACCCCAAACTTCCCTTTCCCGAGCCACATCAACCAGCTCCGACTGGGGGATCCCGAGGCGTTCCCAGGCCAGGTTGGAGATATAATCTCTCCACCTAGTCCTGGGTCTTCCCCAAGGCCTCCTCCCAGCTGGACGTGCCTGGAACACCTCCCTAGGGAGGCGCCCAGGAGGCATCCTTACCAGATGCCCGAACCACCTCAACTGGCTCCTTTCGACGCGAAGGAGCAGCGGCTCTACTCCGAGCTCCTCTCGGATGACTGAGCTTCTCACCCTATCTCTAAGGGAGACGCCAGCCACCCTCCTGAGGAAACCCATTTCGGCCGCTTGTACCCTGGATCTCGTTCTTTTGGTCATGACCCAGCCTTCATGACCATAGGTGAGGGTAGGAACGAAAATTGCCCGGTAGATCGAGAGCTTTGCCTTCTGGCTCAGCTCCCTTTTCGTCACAACGGTGCGATAAACAGATTGTAATACCGCACCAGCAGCTCCGACCAATCTCACGCTCCATGGTCCCCTCACTTGCGAACAAGACCCCAAGGTACTTAAACTCCTTCACTTGGGGTAAGGACTCACTCCCTACCTGAAGAAAGCACTCCATCGGTTTCCTGCTGAGAACCATGGCCTCAGATTTAGAGGTGCTGATCCTCATCCCAGCCGCTTCACACTCGGCGGCGAACCGATCCAGTGAGTGCTGAAGGTCACAGACCGTAGACGCCATCAGGACCACATCATCTGCAAAAAGCAGCGATGAGATCCCGAGCCCACCGAATTGCAACCCTTCCCCGCCCCCGACTACGCCTCGATATCCTGTCCATAAATATTAACAGGATTGGTGACAAAGCGCAGCCCTGGCGGAGGCCAACCCTCACCTGGAACGAGTCCGACTAACTGCCGAGAACCCGGACACAGCTCTCGCTTTGGTCATACAGAGATTGGATGGCCCTGAGAAGGGACCCCCTCACCCCATACTCCCTCCCACAATTTCTCCCGGGGGACCCGGTCATACGCCTTCTCCAGATCCACAAAACACATGCAGACTGGTTGGGCATACTCCCAGGCCCCCTCCAAGATCCTTGCGAGAGTGAAGATCTGATCCGTTGTTCCACGGCCAGGTTGGAATCCGCATTGTTCCTCTTCAATCCGAGGTTCGACTATCTGCCGAACCCTCCTTTCCAGTACCTTGGTGTAGACTTTACCAGGGAGGCTGAGAAGTGTGATACCCCTGTAATTGGCACACACCCTCTGGTCCCCCTTTTTAAAAAGGGGAACCACCACCCCGGTCTGCCACTCCTTAGGCACCGTCCCAGACTTCCACGCAATGTTGAAGAGGCGTGTCAACCAAGACATCCCCTCCACACCCAGAGCTTTCAGCATTTCTGGACGGATCTCATCAATCCCTGGGGCTTTGACGCTGTGGAGTTGTTTTACTACCTCAGCGACTTCCACCAGGGAAATTGACGACAATCGCCCATCATCCACCAGCTCTGCCCCCACCACAGAGGGCGTGCCAGCTGGATTTAGGAGTTCCTCAAAGTGCTCCTTCCACCGCTCTATTACCTCCCCAGTTGAGGTCAACAACGTCCCATCCTTACTGTAAACAGCTTGGATGATTCCTCACTTACCCCTCCTGAGCTGGCGAACGGTTTTCCAGAAGCACCTTGGTGCCGACCGAAAGTCCTTCTCCATGTCTTCTCCGAACTTCTCCCACACCCGCTGCTTTGCCTCTGTCACGGCAGAGGCTGCAGCCCTTCGGGCCCGTTGGTACCTTGCAACTGCCTCCGGAGTCCTCCGGGATAACATTTCGGGAAGGACTCCTTCTTCAGTCGGACGGCTTCCCTGACCACCGGTGTCCACCAGGGTGTTCGCGGGTTACCGCCCCTTGAGGCACCTAAGACCCTAAGACCCACAGCTCGCCGCCGCAGCTTCAGCAATGGAAACTTTGAACATTGTCCACTCAGGTTCAATGCCCCCAGCCTCCACAGGGATGCACGAAAAGCTCCGCCGGAGGTGTGAGTTGAATGTCCGTCGGACAGGGGCCTCCTCCAGACATTCCCAATTTACCTGCACTACTCGTTTGGGCTTACCAGGTCTGTCCAGAGTCTTCCCCCATCCCCTGACCCAGCTCACCACCAGATGGTGATCAGTTGACAGCTCTGCCCCTCTCTTCACCCGAGTGTCCAAAACATACGGCCTCAGATCAGATGAGACGATTATAAAATCGATCATTGATCTTTGGCCTAGGGTGCTCTGGTACCACGTACACTTATGAGCATCCCTATGTTCGAACATGGTGTTTGTTATGGACAATCCATGACTAGCACAGAAGTCCAACAACAAACAACCACTCTGGTTCAGATCAGGGAGGCCGTTCCTCCCAATCACGCCTCCAAGTATCTCCATCATTGCCCACGTGCGCTGAAGTCCCAGAACTAGCAGAACTATGGAGCCCCATACAGGACTCCATTCAAGGTCTCCAAGAAGGCCGAATACTCTGAACTCCTGTTTGGTGCATATGCACAAACAACAGTCAGAGTTTTCCCCCCCATCACCCGCAGGCGTAGGGAGGCGACCCTCTCGTCCACCGGGGTAAACTCCAACGCATCGGCGCTCAGCCGGGGACTTGTGAGTATATTCAAGTTATCCTGGATGAATTTAGCTTTGACTGAGTTGCACGAAACCAGATTGAATTAAACCCAGCCAAGTAACCATGGAGATTTATTCTTTGCGGCTAGCCTGATCCAGAGCAGGCTAACAGCCAGGCTAAGATTAATCCTGGAGTCTTATGTGTCAAATCAGCTGCCGTGATCCGAAATAAACGTGTTTAACAGTTATTCCGTTGTCTTCTGCATGTGTTCTGCTTTATTTTTATTAACATGCATTAGCCTACTTGTCACTATTGTTGTCGCGAGTTTGATTTAAACCCTCCTACAGTTGTTTAGATGGTTAGAAATGGTTGCAGTGGCACTCTGATGCGGAGTGGGACTTTTCCCGGTGGGACGGTACCGTTTCAAGGCCGGCGGCCGCTGCCTGCCGGCAGACCTGCGAGTCGCGTCAGTGTCCACTCTCTCTGTAAAATTAGAGGTGAGCGGCGCAGCGTCCGTGGTCTCAGCTTCAGGTTTATACAGGACGCGCTCCGAAGATTAAGTGTGACGATATTAATGTAGCGATATTCCCAGATGATAATAATGGCAGACTGGTCGGAGACCAATACATTCATGATTTCATGTTCTTGTTGCTTATCCTTCTCTAATAAAGGACAGTTTGTGCTACTCCTTAATATGTAGGCCTAATGTTTTTTATTATAGCTTACATTGGTTTCATAACCTTCTCAATTAGTCTCACATCTGTGGGAAAATGAGTGATTCATGTGTGGTGACAGTTTGAGAGAAGCGAAGGACACACGGGTGAGGTCACGTAAAAGCTGACTTGTATTCAATGCTATTGTTGGATAGTTAGGTGCTTGCATTAATGTTGCAAAACAGCTAGAATGTATTGAGAACAGAGTGTGCTTTGCAGCTGGGGCACAGCGTCTTTAACAGAAAATAAGAAGGATAGGGAGGAACTGACACACACACACACACACACACACACACACACACACACACACACACACACACACACACACACACACACACACACACACACACACACACACACACACACACACACACACACACACACACACACACACACACACACACACACACACACACACACACACACACACACAGACAGACAGAGTACAGGCAGGGCAGATTAAACCACAGTCAAGGCCGTAGCACGCAAGATAACACAAGGGAGAAGGCCTGTTGAATGTGAAGAGACAGAGAGCCGCAAAGGTGGGGGCTCCCAAGAAGAGAATGATTACAAAGGGACAGACAGAGAAAGGAGTGCCCCAGCAATAGTATAGCTAACCAATCAGGCTCCAGAAGGAGAACCTATTTCTATCTGAGCACGCCAATGTTAAAGTGCCTTTTGGGGAATCTCTGCGCTAGGCAGGATTTCCATTTGGTCCGTGCACGTTTAACTGCCCGGAAAAGCATTTCGTCTGTCTGCAGCGTCTTTAATAAATTTCTACATCCTAACTCAGTGGATTTGAAGTGACTCATTAAACAGATGGATAAAATTTCCCAACAAAATGGTAGCAGAGGATGGTTATCTAGAGATCCAGGGAAATTTCGCTGGATCCCGTATTGTACGGGTATTCAGCCCTACAGGACTATTGACTGCGGGACCAGGAGGACTCAGGTCTGATCACACCGACCGGTCAACAAAAAAAAAAGGTAAGCAGAAGCCTTTTAATTAAAATTCTGGCGATTGGACAAAACAAAATCAAGTGTGATCAGACTGGATTTTAACTGGTTTCAGAGAGTCTATTGTCAGACAGACCAAATGCGGGGCAGGATAGGATGGTAGGAGATTGATAGGAAAAGTGTAGGTTAGACTGACTAAGAGAAGTCATGAGTTGGGTAGGAGAATGGTAGGGACAGTTAGTCAGTAGATGATTAATGAGATATTTTAAACGGTAGGAGATTGATAGATGAATACGGTAGGTTAGACACACTGACTAAGAGAAGTCGTGAGTTGGGTAGGAGACTGGTAGGGATAAGTAGTCAGTAATTAATCAAGTGAAGTAAAATACGAATACGTGGTAGGAGATTGATAGGAAAAGTGTAGGTTAGACATGGACTGCACAAGTGGGGGAGGAGAGCGGTAGGGACAGTTAGTCAGTAGTTGATTAAGTGAATAAATACTCTAGGGGATACACCGATTCAAAGAAGTGCAAATAAATGGACAAGGAGTGGAATTAGAAATAGTGTGTGTCTTGGGGTCGGTGTATCCAGTACCAGTCCCAAGGACTGGCGGAGAGAGTCAACCAGACTAGAAAACTAAGGTAATTAAAGTATGTGCAGAGAGTAAACTAAAGTGGGTAGATGTACGTCCCTTGGTCTTCATGCCGAGAAAGGGGAAGTCAGTCATCTGTCGCCACATGAAAGTGGGTAGATGTACGTCCCTTAGTATCATGAGGTCCGAGAAAGGGGAGTCAGTCATCTGTCGCCACATGAAATATTAACGGGTAGGAAAGTACCGGGCCCACCCAATGATGGAGGTCATATGCCATCGTTGGATGTACAACGGGTAGAAAAGTCAGAATACAGGAATGAAAACTGACATCTCTGGTTGCAGCTCTCTCCACGCAGGTGCAGATGGCATGTCAGCACAAGGGGGACGAACGACCATCACCCCAGGTGAAAGTAGGTGACTGGGTCAGGGTTGAAAGTTCACAAGAGGAAGTGGACTGACCCCAGGTGGACTGGTCCGTACGAAGTGAAGGAGGTTACTTCACACTCGGTCCAGGTCAAAAGGTAAATCAGGCGCACCTTGACATCACCTGACACATTGTGCCCCAGTAAAACCTCCGACCCGCATTTTGGCGGACACTCGATTCGATCTAAAAAAAAAAAAAATGCAGCAGTCAATTGAGCGCTGCTTGGGGAGTCCGGACAGTCCTCAGTCCGGACAAGGGGGCCCAATATTGAAAGGAATAAAGGGTGGGAAAGGAGCAACAATACTAATTGGCATGATGTTAGGAATAGGGGTAGTATTGATAATGTGGGGAATGAAAGCACAAGGAACAGTCTCCGCGGACCCGCCGACCAAAACCACTGGGAGTGGTCCCTCCTCCCTCCAGGATTTGAAAACCAGGCTATTTCACCGCCGTAAAGGGGAAGGGGCCAGATACCATTGCTTTAATTTCACAGGTACAGAACAAACCACCATAAAGTTAGGAAACATACCCCATGATTGGTGCAATGTTACTGTCCAGAATGCTGAGAGTTACATAGGCCCCATAGCAAGGTTGGGACTGTTCTACTATTGTGGGGGACTACGTATCTACTCTCAAATTAAGTACCCAAACCGCACCAAGGGTGTGTGTGCAATGGTGCGATTGGCCATGCCCATCTCTAGTAGGAAAACAAGTGAAATTCACCCACTCTCTATCTGTCCAGCTGACCCTAAAGCGAAGAAGGCGCACTCTCGCCAATGGTGCCCGGGATTTTGACCCATGGGCCAAAAGTCCTACTTATATAGATTATATAGGAATACCAAGAGGCGTGCCAAACGAATTTAAGTTAGCGGACCAAATTGCCGCAGGATTTGAAAATATTCCCATTATATCTGCTCTATTTCCTATTACCCCAAGTAAGAATGTTGACAGAATTAACTTTGTACATTACAATGTTTTACGCTTAAGCAATGCTACTGAAGATGCGATTGAAGGTTTGGCAGAACAGATGGCGCCCACCTCCCTGATGGCCCTGCAGAACCGGATGGCGCTAGACATGCTGCTGGCTGAGAAAGGCGGGGTCTGCTCCATGTTCGGAGATCTGTGCTGCACCGTCATCCCCAACAACACCGCACCAGATGGGAAAGTCACCAGGGCACTGAACCAACTCCGTGCCCTCTCCAAGGAAATGCACGAAGCATCAGGTGTAGACAATCCCCTAGAGGGGTGGATGACTAATATGTTTGGAAAATGGAAAAATCTCATTGTTGCTTGTTTGACCTCATTGGCTGTTTTTTCTGCTATTTTAGTAACCTGTGGCTGCTGCTGTATCCCGTGTCTCCGGACCCTCATCTCGCGCCTCATCACCACCGCATTGTCTAAAGAAAAGGCCCCTCCGCCCTATACGGTGATGCCGCTCCTGACAATAGAGGAGCCGCCGGAAGATACGGACGGGAGCATGACACTGTAGTCCTAAAGGGGGATCTTTGGTAACGTAGTGAACTCATGAATGTCTTCGCACCTTGCAGGTGCGAAAAGGGGGAATTTGTGGGAAAATGAGTGATTCATGTGTGGTGACAGTTTGAGAGAAGCGAAGGACACACGGGTGAGGTCACGTAAAAGCTGACTTGTATTCAATGCTATTGTTGGATAGTTAGGTGCTTGCATTAATGTTGCAAAACAGCTAGAATGTATTGAGAACAGAGTGTGCTTTGCAGCTGGGGCACAGCGTCTTTAACAGAAAATAAGAAGGATAGGGAGGAACTGACACACACACACACACACACACACACACACACACACACACACACACACAGACAGAGTACAGGCAGGGCAGATTAAACCACAGTCAAGGCCGTAGCACGCAAGATAACACAAGGGAGAAGGCCTGTTGAATGTGAAGAGACAGAGAGCCGCAAAGGTGGGGGGCTCCCAAGAAGAGAATGATTACAAAGGACAGACAGAGAAAGGAGTGCCCCAGCAATAGTATAGCTAACCAATCAGGCTCCAGAAGGAGAACCTATTTCTATCTGAGCACGCCAATGTTAAAGTGCCTTTTGGGAATCTCTGCGCTAGGCAGGATTTCCATTTGGTCCGTGCACGTTTTAACTGCCCGGAAAAGCATTTCGTCTGTCTGCAGCGTCTTTAATAAATTTCTACATCCTAACTCAGTGGATTTGAAGTGACTCATTAAACAGATGGATAAAATTTCCCAACACATCCCTGGACCAATAACATGGCCTATATAGCCTACAGTACGTATGTAGTGTAGTTTACATTCATCACATCGGGAACACCACAATGGTTCTTAATCTTTTTATTTTGGTGCAGTCACTTGTCAGAAGAATAAACCATGAATATTGTTTTACAAATGCACACAGCGTGTATTGAAGTCACTTACTACTTTTTCTAGTTGTTGTCCCTTTCTGATTGTTCTTTATGAACATTAATTGTACAAAGAATTAGATATAGCTTATAGAGATTTGTGCATATGGTTGTAAAACATGTTCTCGCGTTGTTAATAAGGGTTTGAAATTAAGCCTAGTCATTAGGGTCCATTTCCCGAGGAACATTAATTCTCTCTGCTCACTTTTAAGGCAAAGGCTAAATAATACATTTGATTTATATAGTGCTTTACATGGTAGATTAGTCAAAGACACTTTACTGTAAAACCAGCACATTTATCACATAAAAACAGAAACATGAAACTAGCATATTTAAAGCAATTAAAACACAGTGTAGCCTACAACTTTGTAAAAATGTGGAGTGATTATAGGCTAAGTAGATATTTGTATACCCTCACACATTCAGTCGGGTCCGCTACTATGTTGGGCTTTTTCTCTCCGTTTGACAACAGCCGTATATCCTTTTTGACATATTCTTCCGCTCCTCGTTACTTTCCATATAAGCTGCTGCTCATTGGGTGAAACATATGGTGCATGCGTCTTCTCAATTCTGCATCAGTAAATCTGTGATCGATACCGTGGTCTATGTGAGAAAGCCGTGAACGTGAATTATCCCAGCTATCTACACCTGGCTTGACATAGCTTCACCTGTTCATCCTGGCTCGGCAAACGTGCAACCGATTAAGCCGCGATGAGCAGGTCACACTAAGTCAAGCTGCGCCTTTTCATTTATCCTGGATATCTTTATTCTACTTTCAGGCAACAGGCCCCCGATCAGTCTGATGCCAGTAACCTTTCCCTCACATACAGTGGGGGAAATAAGTATTTGACCCCTTGCTGATTTTGCAGGTTTGCCCACTTACAAAGAATGCAACGATCTATAATTTTAATCATATGTACATTCTAACAGTGAAAGACAGAATCCCAAAGAAAATTCCAGAAAATCACATCATATTAATTTATTAAAATTGATAACCATCTGATGAGGAAAAACAAAACCCCCTTTTGACCTTTTTGAAAATTTGACCCCCTGGACAAACAGCATGTTAATATTTTGTAGAAAAGCCATTATTGGCCAGCACAGATGTGAAACGGTTTTTATAGTTGGTGACAAGGTTTGTGCACATTTCGGCAGGGATGTTGGCCCACTCCTCCCTGCAGACAGCCTCCAAATAATTCAGGTTCCAAGGTTGTCGCCTGGCAACTCGAATTTTAAGCTCCCTCCAAAGATTTTCAATTGGGATTCAGGTCTGGAGACTGGCTAGGCCACTCCAGAACCTTGATGTGCTTCTTCTTCAGCCACTCTTTTGTTGCTTTGGCGGTGTGCTTAGGGTCGTTGTCGTGCTGAAACACCCATCCTCGACCCATTTTCAGCTCTCTCACTGAGGGAAGGAGATGTTGGTCCAGAATTCCACGATACAGTCCATCCTCCCCTCAATACAATGGAGTTGTCCCGTCCCCTTGGCTGAAAAGCACCCCCAAAGCATGATGTTGCCACCACCATGCTTGACGGTGGGGATGGTGTTCTTTGGGTTGTACTCGGTGTTCTTTGCCCTCCAAACATGATGAGTTGAGGCCAAAAAGTTCTATTTTGGTCTCATCTGACCACATCACCTTCTTTTCCAGGCCTCTTCTGAGTCGTCCAGGTGGTGAATGGCAAACTTCATGCGGGCCTGTACATGTTTCTTCTTGAGCAGGGGGACCTTGTGTGCGCTGCAGGATTTCAATCCATGACGGCGTAGTGTGTTACCAACCGTTTCTTTTGTAACTGTGGTCCCAGCTTCCTTCAGTTGATTCATCAGTTCCCCCTTGTCATTTTGGGATGATTCCTCACCGTTTGCATGATCAGGGACACCCCACGAGGCGAGATCTTGTGTGGAGGCCCAGACCGAGGGAGGTTGGCGGTGGTGTGGTGCTTCTTCCATTTCCTGATAACTTCACCGACAGTTGATCTTTTCTCTCCAAGTTGCTTTCCGATTCTCTTGTAGCCCATCCCAGCCTTGTGCAGATCTACAATCTTGTCCCTGATGTCCGTAGAGAGCTCTTTGGTCTTGCCCATGGTGGTGATGTTGGATGCTGGTTGTTTGGGTGTTGACAGGTGTCTTTCATACAGGTAACGAGGTGAGGCAGGTGTATTTGATGTAGATAATTTGTTGGGATTGGGGCTGTGTCTTAAAGAAAGACTAACTGGCTTGTAGGAGCCAGAATACTTGCTGTTTGGTAGGGAGTCATATACTTGTTTTTCCTCATCAGATGGTTATCAATTTTTATAAATTCATATGATGTGATTTTCTGGAATTTTCTTTGAGAATCTGTCTTTCACTGTTAGAATGTACATATGATTAAAATTATAGATCGTTGCATTCTTTGTAAGTGGGCAAACCTGCAAAATCAGCAAGGGGTCAAATACTTATTTCCCCCACTGTATCATCAATGTCCCGTATCAGAACCAACAATATACAGGGCGGTATATAGTATAAAGTGGATCAACTGGTGTGTCCTTCTGTGTGCTACAGGACGGTATATATAGTGGCTTGATAACTTCAGTTTTCAGGACCTGTAGAAAGATACCTGAAAGAAGAGACGTGTTCACAATCTGTAGAAGACTGAAGCCAAACAATTCAAAACATTTTTGAAAACACCCTTTGGTAGAATATCA
This sequence comes from Etheostoma perlongum, assembly GCA_026937815.1. Lineage (NCBI taxonomy): Eukaryota > Metazoa > Chordata > Actinopteri > Perciformes > Percidae > Etheostoma > Etheostoma perlongum. Next base: position 7,535,840 of record CM049381.1, read on the forward strand.
AGGCAACAGGAGGAGGTTTTCAGATGTTGTATAATGTCCTCCAAGTTTTTATGGTTGATCATATGAAATTCTGTCATGTTGGAACTAGTTTTGCCGGAACACTATGACAACACATATCCTGTACTTTATATGGAAGCACTGACTGTCTAATCTTCTGAATTTTGTCTTTGAAGAAGGAGGCAAAGTCCTAGGTTTGGGGTCATAGTTGGTCAAAACTCACGGTTTGGATCAGATCAAAGTATTGAGTCACAGATGGGATACATTTTTGGATCAGCACAAAAAAGGGGGAATTTAAACATCTTAAAAATGTTATAACTTTTTACGATAGTAACATCTTTCACCAGTCAATTGCTGTTAAACAACATCGATATATGAAAAGAGGTATATTTTACAATTTTTTAATAAACTTTGAATAAACAACAATAAACAACTCTGGCTTGGCCACCAATTGCCAAACTCAAGACGTTCAAACGGCAGTCCACAACCAACGTCAAGAATACAACGTCCACTATTTTTAGACTCTGTGTTCACAAAGCACCAAAGGCACTACAACAAAGCTGACACAGCACCACGACGAAGGTCTTTCTCAGTAAGGAAAGCATTAATAAATTGTTCTGTAGCCAAGAGCTGAGCAGCACCGGAGGAGGGAGCCAACTCACGGAGCTGAGATGAGCTAAATATGTACCATGAGGATTTACCATAAGTTCTCAAACAGTGACCGGCTTTTATGCGAAACAGGATAAATGACAGGCTTTTATTACTAATTTCACCTTATCCCCCTTAATATTGTCCATTTCTTTTCTTAAACTGGCTATATGTAACGTTCAGTACAAAATCAGTAGCGTTTTTACCACACCTGCTGTGGTAAAAGTCTTTTCTTTACGGTGCTGTATTGCCCATTGTATTACATAGTTAGGGTTACATATATTTGCAATGGTTTTCGCCGTTTTGCATTTCGTCATCTGTCACTTTCCCTTTTAGCTTTTAGTTGCTCTTCATTTAATTTCCTTTTTTTTCTGTGATGGCCCTGCCCCAGAATCAGCCTACAACAGATCATTTGTAAAATACAATGTGTGACTGTAGAGCAAGTCTACCTGCGGTTATTCATTTTGTGACTTTGTGACTCTTGTTTGCTGTTACAGGTCATTTATGATCATCACAAAAACTTATTTATAATATAAATTATAACTGTATTTATATATAGCGCTTTTCTAGTATTAACGACTACTCAAAGCACTTTTACATCATACAGGATACATTCACCTTTCACACATCATACATACACTGTGGCCGAGGCTGCCGTACAAGGTGCCACCTGCTCATCAGATAAACATGCACACAAATTTACACTCCGATGCGCAGTTCAGTGTCTTGCCCAAGGACACTTTGAGATGCAGGGCCAGGGATTGAACCACCAACCTTCCAATTGGCAGGCAACCGCTCTACCGCTGAGCCACAGCCGCCCCACTTACAGTTTTAGAAGCATTTAAATATTATATATAGTTACTTTAACAAAAGAAACTGTTTACATTCACTAAGTAATTTCAGGTGTTCCACTTTGACAATGAAAATCCTCCAGCTACCACTTTATTGATAGGTTTTTAATTGACTAACTGATGGTAGCTTGAATTTGATTGTGAAAAGCACCAAACTAAGTCTCTGACCTCTGAAGCATGGGGGTGTAACCCTAGACTGTAAAAAGGATGTAACTGCATGCACTTTGACCCTATGCTAAAATTCTTTGACAGAGAATGGTTGGATATCTACAGCAAACAAACAATTCACCTGACATTTCCCCTAACAAAATTGTACTGTTCTCCCTATGTGTTATGCACTTCCAGTACGTTGACACAGTTTAACAGCAAGCCAAACTCGAATTCACGAGCCAGGACAACGAGCGCCTTGCTCCTTTTTATTATCTTCAGGCAGGTGAAATTGACGAGTGAAAACTATATAGAAAGAAAAAGACAGAAACTTAGCCTCTTGTACAGCAAATAGCTATAGCATACTAAGCTATCTTTAACTATACAATACATAAACAACGTGCTAACTACCCATTCACACACACAACGCTAGCATAAACATCAGAGTAACGCTAATAGCGTAACGTACATTCACACACATAGCGCTAGCATAAACTCCGAGATAGCATCGCTAGCAGAGAAGCGCGACAAACATCGTGCATTGAATTATGAATGAATTAACAAGGTTACTAACTTTACAGCTACAGGAATAATGCAAGTAGTAACGACAGAAATAAATACTAAACTTACAGCCAATGCTTTTGTGGGAAAATCAATAAAGAGTCCAACTCGAGTTCCATATTTTCTCCGGCATAGTTCTTCTTCTACTATTTAAAAGACGTAGCGTGTCATGTTTTCCAAAATAAAGGTCGCTACGAACTATTCCTGTGTACTTTACTACATAAAATATAACATAACACATGTTATTAACCTACATAGAACACTTTAGAATAAAAATATTCTTAACAACTGAGGGCAGAACACTCCCCGTCTGGCATAACTAATGCCACTGAATTCAACCCTTGTTTTTGTCTTTTTTTACAGTTCATTTTAATCCCCTTCTAGGAGAAAGACAACGTCTGAGATGGGGCGCAGGTAAGTCCGAGAGGCGCCCTGGGATGATGTCTTCACTTCAATTTTGCGGACTTTTCCATCACTGCTCGGAAAGGTCGATGTGACCAAAGCCATTGGCCACTCATTCCTTGGTGCTTGTCTTTGCTTTAACAGCACAATGTCTCCAAGCTGCAGGTTGCGGTGCGTTCTGTGCCACTTGCGTCTTGGATGGAGAGTGCTCAAGTACTCGTTTCTCCAACGACCCCAGAATTCATTGGCAAGTGCTTGTACTTGTCTCCACTGGCTTTTTAAGAGATCTTTTCTGGTAAAGTCACCTGGTGGAGCAGGTAGGCCAGGTTTTTGTGTCAGGAGCATAGCAGGGGACAGCAGAACTGGAGAGGAGGGATCTGATGAGATAGGGACCAGAGGCCTTGCGTTGATTATTGCTGTTATCTCCGCCATCAGAGTACACAAAATCTCATGTGTGAGGTGAGTATGTTTGTTTTGCAAAAGCATAGAGTCCAATATTCTGCGTGTCACCCCAATCATTCTCTCCCACACTCCTCCCATGTGGGATGCGTGTGGGGGATTAAACTCCCATGTGCAGCCGTTGCCATGAAGATAGTTCAGGATGCTGTTCTGCTTTCCATCAGGAGGATCCATACCCAGTTCTGCACTGGCAGCAATGAAGTTGGTCCCCCGGTCTGACCTGAGCTGCTTTGCTGGACCTCTGACTGCAAAAAATCTCCACAAAGCATTGACACAGCTGGTGGCATCCATAGACTCTATAACTTCGATATGTACTCCCCTGGTACTCATACATGTGAATAGAATGGCCCACCTTTTGCTTTGCGCTGCACCTCCTCGAGTGCGACGGGTCACCACCGTCCAAGGTCCAAATACGTCTAGCCCCACGTAAGAGAAGGGTGGAGAAGTGTCAAGCCGCTCTGGAGGGAGGTCTGCCATCTTTTGCACTCCAAGCTTCCCTCTGAGCTTGCAACATATCACACAGTGATGAAGAATAGAACTGACCAGCCTTTTCCCAGCAACAATCCACAGCCCAGCCGCTCTGATGGCCCCCTCTGTGAACTGCCGCCCCTGGTGTTTCACTTCTGTGTGATAGTGTTGCACAAGCAGCTTGGTAACATGGCTATTCTTTGGCAGGATGATTGGGTTTTTCATCTCTGGTTCAAGGGAAGCATGTCTGAGACGCCCTCCAACCCTCAGCAGGCCGTCATTGATGTAAGGATCAAGGGTCAGGATTGGACTTGATTTCGAGATTTCTCTCTTACTCTGTAGAGCCGCATATTCGTCCGGATATGTCTCTCTTTGCACAGTCTCCAGTATGAGTCTCTTAGCCACTGCAAGTTCTTCAGGAGTGCGAGGCCTACTACACCGATGCCACCCTTTACACATGTGCTGTGATGCGTCTGTGGTGGAGCCTGACTTGTGAGAACGTACCTGATGGATCAAAAAAGAAACAGCTCTCAACAAGGAGTTCCATGTGGAAAAACACTGATATCGTTCAGTGGTAAGTCGCTTGGCTTCGGTGTGGGTAACTAGAGCAGTCACTTGTGGTTTGAGTTTCACATCCATATCAGGGTTTATCAGTTCAAAGTGCTCACGCATTTCTGGCGTTGGAAGCTTGTAGAGGAAGTCAGGTCCCTTGAACCACATTGTGTCCATGAGCTGTGATGCAGCTACAGATCTGGTGGCTAAGTCGGCTGGGTTCTGTTCCGAAGGGACGTAATGCCACTGATCAGGGGATGTTGTCTGGCGTATGCGATGCACACGATTGTGTACGTATACAAAGAAGCGCTTTGAGTCATTAGAGATGTATCCGAGGACCACCTTGCTGTCGCAGTAGAATTTAACAGCATCTGGCTTGTAGTCCAGTTCGTCAATTTCACCTGCCTGAAGATAATAAAAAGGAGCAAGGCGCTCGTTGTCCTGGCTCGTGAATTCGAATTTGGCTTGCTGTTAAACTGTGTCAACGTACTGGAAGTGCATAACACATAGGGAGAACAGTACAAAAATGGTTGGTGAATAACAGTAGTAAAAGTAGTAATAGCTATGTCAAAATACAAAACCAATAAAAAAACTCCTACAAGACAAACAAAAAAGTGTGTAAATGAAACATTAAGATGTGAAATTTTACTAATTTACCTACTGGTTGGTAAGCTAGCTTGCTTGCTAGGGGTCTATGTTTTTAGTCTAGCACCAACCATGGTGCAGAGGAGGAGTAAGTGGGGTTAGGGTCTTTAAAGTGAGTTTTACGGTACAGGAGATTATCAGTTTATTTTGTAATTTTTAGACATATAGATACTTTAATGCATGTTTATGTATATACCCTAAAACTAGGGTGACGGATGCTCACTGTCGGCATAACTTGGACCAATGGCCGACATGTGTCATAACCTTAAGAGGGGCAGGCAGAGAGAGAGGGGGCTTGTAAAAAAAATAAAAATAAAAAATAAATCATACTGAATTTATCAAGACAGGTACACAAATGGAGGAAGTGTTGTGTTTACATTAATAAGGGAAAAGAGGATAATATGAATAAAAACATGTCTTAAGCTTGTTCCAAATGTTTGAATTGAATGAATTAAGTGCTGTGGACACAAATATTATGCAGAATTTATGCCAATACAATACCTCCTCAATGGTTTTACCCAACCTTTATCAGCAACTGGCCAATGGCTATTATTGGAGACTTGGTCATTATTTCAATACCAGCATTTATATGAGAATTTACAATAGGCCTACTCAGATTTTCCAAATTACTGGGCTCAGCATAAATAAATCAGTAGCACAATTGACAAGCAGATATATGCAGACTGTGCTGTGTGGACACAAGCTAATGATCTTGTACAAGTGTCCACAAGGTGATGGGATGGCTGATTTGACTGATTCAAGACAGACATAAGGACAAGACACACAACAATACAGCAAAACATGAAATAGCCACAATATCTGAAACACAATAGGGAATAAAATACATTTAAAACAGGTCTTAAACAGGCTTAACATTTGTTGTGAGGGATAAAGCGAACATGCCAAATTAACCAGGCCACTCCCAAGGCAGAAATCCTCTGATGAAACATTAAGCAGTCATTTAGCCTTACAATTATGTTGATTTGACCCTGCAATGATTTCCTACACAGTCAAGACAGAGAGGACTGGCCATCTCAATAATACAGATCTGCAGGTGGAGCCTTTGATTCAGCTGATTAAGCTACAGGAAACCATGTTACAGATGGGTTTACCAGAAAAGAAAACAGTGGAAATAGCCGTGTTTGACCTTGCCTATGCTGCCAACAATAGTTCTCTGTGACACGCTGTGCTCAGGGGAGTTGCAGATCTGCAGAGGCCAGAAAATTTAGCATCCTCAAAACCAATCCAATGGAAAGCATTGCTTGTTGATTTTGTCTCCATTCGCTCTGTCACCTTCTGTCTGTCTGTGTCCATCTCTTCACCTCGCTACACTTGCTCCTCCACCTTGTTGTGGTCCACATTGGCAGTAGGGACCACCTGCATAGGCTTGCAGCAGCCTGCACAGACGTACTTGAGGAAGCAGAGGTAGGCACTGCCAGACACGATGACCATGATGATGATGATGATGGTGGCACCGAAGGCTGGCGACATGGCGTCTTCAAGGACAGATTTGAGTCCTCCCATACTGATCTCACCAGACCCCCCGTTTAGTAGGCTTTCTTCGGGTCCGCTGGTATCTTGACCTGAAACAGAGACAGGAGGTCAAAGGTCAGAGTTCAATTATTATGGTTAGTATTGTTGGTATCAGGGACGTTTTTGTCCACAATAGTCAACCATCTGGATCCATTGTGGACATTACATTTATTTATGCAAACTAGTCTATATTGAATATGATTCATTTACGGGATTGCTCTGCCACAAGGTCCGCCAGATGTCCCTCATTTTCGGCCAGATGTCCATCACCTTCCACTTTCTGTGTGTTGGCGTTCTAAACTCCGGTGGATTTATGAGTATTATGGCTCTTCAGATGTCTCAGGGTGAAATGAGACAGCTAGCTAGACATCTATCCAATCTCAATTTTCTCTCGCAAGACCAAAACACGATTTGAACAAGCACGTTCCACCAAAACAAGTTCCTTCCTGAGGCTATTATGCAGAGGCGCCGTTATTGCGCCCAGGGCTTAGCCCCACCTTAGACAATTGTGATTGGTTTAAAGAAATACCAATAAACCAGAGCATGTTTTTCTCCCATCCAGGAATGCTGTGTGGACTCGGCAGACCTTTCTACACAGTGCACTATAAACAAATCAACAGCTCACACTGCACTACCAGCGATTAAAATCGGCCGGAATATCAGGGTCTTGGGGGGTGGCAGTAGCACAGTCCATAGGGAGTTTGGTTGGGAACCGGAGGGTCACTGGTCCAAGTCCCCATATGAACCAAAAAGTACGGAGTGTGGATTGGTGGCTGGAGAGATGCCATTTCACCTCCTGGGCACTGCCAGGTGCTCTTGAGCAAGGCACCGTACCCCCCCAACCGCTCAGGGCGCTGGTTCAGCCGGCAGCCCACTCACTCTGACATCTCTCCATTAGTGCATGTATAGGTCCTGAGCATGTGTGTGTATTTCAGGCCTTGTGCGTGATTACTAACAAAGTGTGTACACAGAGTGTAAATTGTAATTTCCCCACTGGGGATTATTAAACAAATTTAAATTAAAAATTTCCCTACTCACTCTCAGCAACACACTGCTGTGAGTCTATGCACAAGGCAACTGTCTGTGGTTAGTTCACATGCCTGTAATAAAAGTAGCGTATACTATCTTGTAAAGTCAGTGAACAGGTGAAGATCAAAATAAGCATTGATAACGTGCTGTAGATCCACTGTTTTCAGCTAAGATAGACAATAGTCAATAGATAATAGTGAAAAAATAGATAAAAACGAATGTAGCCCTGGTGTGTTTTATGTGGAGGGACTGTGGCCAACTAAAATTAGCCTTTTAAATGCTTGAAAGCAACCGCCTTTAATTTGGGATGCAGTTAGCAGACCAGTCCCCAGGGTTTCCCCACTTGCCAATCCCAGTTTGACCCTTTTGCACTATACACCTAGCGTGGACGTAAGTCTTCAGGATGAATAAATTAATAGGGGGAACTATACTGAGAGGTGACACTATCTAAATTTCCAAGCCTGTACTTTGTTACTTTTACTTGAGTAAAGAAGTTAAATCAGTACTTTTACTTTTACCAGAGTATTTTAAGTATCTGTACTTCTACTTGAGTACGGGAAGTGAGTACTTTTGCCATCTCTGTCCAGCACCAATCACAACATAAAGAAGCTGACAGTAAAAAAAAAAAAAAATCTCCGACGGCAGAGACGCAACAGGAGTTGCATTTAAACTAAGCAGCATGCCTGAAACCCCACGTTCACCAGAAATCTACTGGTTACTATGTAAGTACAACAAACCAAAGTTAACAAACCTGAAGCTGAAGAAGCTGTCTCTCAACATTTCACAAGTGAAGGGAAAATGGATTCAATAAACTTTCAGCAAATTTTGGACACTAACTTGATGCCATCTGTGAAAAAGTTAAAGAGAGGATGGCTTCTACAAATGGATAATGATCCTAAACACACCTCAAAATCCACAGTGGATTACATCAAGAGGTGTAAACTAGAGGTTTTGCCATGGCCTTCACAATCTCCTGACCGCAATATAATTGAAAATCTATGGATAGACCTTAAAAGAGCAGTGCGTGACAGACAGAAATCAAGAACTGGAAGACCTTTTGAAGGAAGAATGGGCGAAACCTCAAACAAGAATGGAAAGAACAAGAAGCGTTTCCAAGCTGTGATACTTGCTAAAGGGGGCAGTTTTTTAACTCTGTTTTGTTTTTTTGTTTTGTTATTTTGAAAGTGTAAATGATGGAAATAAAATCTTACTTTTTGTGACATATTATATGAATGTCTAACCTGTCATTTGATGCCTTTTGGAGATTTTTCCATATTTTCTTGGCTTCTTTATGCACATTATTACAAATTTTTACCTGGGGTGCCTAAACTTTCGAGCCAAACTGTAGTTGGGGCTCTGTAAATTATAGGGTAGTAAAGTGTACCAAAATAACTTCTGATATGATTTGACACAAAATACATCAAATTTAGTTTAATTGGTTAGTACATTGCAATAACAGAATAATGTAATAATATGCCAGAGAGTGAACAGCTTAGTTCAGACTTTGTCTCGAACCTCATTATAACCTAAAATGTCAACTGAGCGTGTCTGACTAACTGCACCGCACTAATGCAAAATTTTAGCACCCCCATGGTTACTTTGACATAAAAGCCATTTCAACAGAGCTAGAGCAGAGATCTTCAACAAGGGGTCTGTGACGCGTAGGGGGGCCTCAGAGGATAATCTTCCATATAAAACCCACTTGCAGCAAGTTGCGGAGGTGAAGTTTTGCAGCAGTGGGACAAACTAGTGAAGTAGTAAACTGGGTAATGTTAACGAAGCAGAGAGCCAGCCACTAAATTAGTCAAATTAAAAAACGTGTTTCATCTACACACTGCTATGGCCAGATGAGTCACAGCTGTGTTTGGCTTATTTACTGTGACTGGTGGCGTAAGGGCCTGGCGTAGAGTCACGGAAATCTGGAACAGCGGCTCTCGTAAGTTACCCTACGCATGCACCATACACAAGCTGAATTTTGGATTCACTCTTGTCTGCTAAAAGAATGATTGGTTCACAAATCTAAAATCAATAGTCAACATCATTATTTAAATAGCTTTTTTTAATCTCTGCTCAGTCTAGCTCAGTCCATAAGGACTTGTATTGGGAGCCAGAGGGTCACCAACAGTGGAAAGAGTGTTGACTGGTAGGTGGAGAGGTGCTAGTCACCTCCTTAGCAAGGCATCAAACCCCTACCTGCTCGGGGCACTGGCCCATGGACATCCCCTTCACTCTAACATCTCTCTATTTATGCACGTATAGCCCTTGAGCAGTTTGTGTATTTCTGGCCTGTGTGCAGAGGTGGCGATTTTGCCGGGGCTTTAGTCCCGAATGTTTGGAGTCTAGCCACAAATGTATTTTGAAAAGTTGACTGACAAATATGAAACCGGCCAGTAGCCTCCCGAAATCATGAGTTGCCTTATTTAGCTGTGAAAGTATACCCAAAATTATAATGTATTTTTTTTCTATTTCCCTTCTGATTACGGAATTTGTTGGAAGTGAGACTTTGTTGAAATAAAATAATGACAGGCTGCAAACTAAATCAAGGTTTGGTAAATCTTTGGTAAATTTTTAATTGTTTACAGCTACAGAGTGACAAGCGTCTCGCAACAGTAATCAGTAATATCCTGCTTTATATCCCGTCCCCCAGAGAAAAACAAACTGTTGAAAATGATTGAGGAGTCCATGGTTTATAGCCAAGCCGGATGGGTTTATTTTATAAACCTCTGTTGGGAATACTGAATTTACTGAACAGACCATACAGATAACATGGTGGGAGCTGTACACCTACTGAACTTGTAACCCACTGCGCATGCGCACTTCCTGGAGGTACGGTGTCTCTTGGTGTCCATATGGAACGTGAACATATCATTCACAGAATGATCTACATCCCCTTTCTTTAGCTTGTGCCTTCTACAGTAAACAGAACAAATGGCAGGGCACTAACTTGCAACACTATTGCAGTTACATTCTGACCTGGTAACATTAATATAGGTTATGAAAGTGTGGTACAAACATCTTTACATATACTCAAACGGTAGCCAACCAAATTCTATTCTCATATTGCATAACTTACTTTTGCATATATGAATTCAGTGCATCAAATCCCTTTTTTTTTTTTAAACAAGACATGGCTACATGCTGAGCACGTCAAACAGAAACAGTAATAGTGATAGAGTTCAATCTATGTCAACTCTTACATGTCCTTTGTCTGCAGCCCAAAACAGCCTGATGTTCATTGTTCATACTTTGGATTAGGCCTGCAAACACGACCTGAGCGTGGCACATACTATCTATTAAAGGTTCAGTAGGTAACTTTTGTAAAAATGTATTTTTTACATATTTGTTAAAACTGTCACTATGCCCTGACAGTAGAATATGAGACAGATAATCTGTGAAAAAATTAAACTCCTATGGCTCCTCCCTGTGTCCCTTGATGCCATTTGGCAGAAATGCACCGCTCCCGATCAAAACAGCCAATCAGAGCCAGGAGGACTGTCTTAGCAGTGTCAATCACTCTCGTGTACGCGCTGCTCATTCCCCCTCCCCCCGCACAGCGCGTACCGTGTTCAAGCTCAAGACTGCTGTGAGCTGCAGCTGTGCTAATCGCGGAGAAACAACTTTTCAGGAAAACTGCCAATTTCTCGAGTGACACCTGCTCAGAAAACAAAGACGGGCAAACAGAAGAAGACCGATGACGAAAAGCGAGCTAAAAAAAAAAAGAATTAAACCGAGCCGAAATAAAACGAGGGTCGACATCGGAGGCTTTTCAGAGGTGGAGGGAGCTACGCCTCCTGAAAGCATTCAACACGGATTCAGAGCTAGCCACATGTAAGTATCCCTGCTGGATTTGTTTCATTTATTAATAACTAGCTACACAACTAAGCTAGCGATGGTTACAGTATCGTTGGCGATAGCGCAAATCTCATTTTACTCTGTAGCTTGTTGCTAGCTAAGTCTAACAGTTAGCTTGTTAGCTTTTAGCACGGCAGGAATGTTGTAGCTAACTCGTTCACCCTCAGTATAAGCAATATTGTTTCGATACCTACATTTAGTAAGCCTAAATGTGTTTTTGTCGATCATAATTAAATGCAGCTATGGTGAAACTACTTTAATTGTGTGCTGTCCCTGCCCCTGTGTCTTCCCCCTCAGGATTGTAAATCAAATGTCTGACACATTCTTTATGCTCCTCCAACAGGTCAGACATGGCTCAGACACAGAGGCACGTGAAGGAATCGTCTTTCAGTCCAAATCAAGATGTTCAGTATTTCCTTGTGTGTACTTTGCAAAAAAAGCTGATTTATTTTACCCATATGCAAAATAAAACCGAAGACATATTTCTAAAATGTTGTTATACCTTGGCTTAGTGAGCTTCCTCAGTGATTCATCATTCCTACTGAAAGTTTAGTGTTTTAAATTGATCCAAAAGGTAATTCAGTAATGTACTGTGTAAAGTGCTGCTTTTGTTCTCACAAATGAGCGATTACATAAACATTTTTAATCCCTTTTTTATTGAAAAATATTTCCAAAACTTTTAATAGAAATATTTTAAATAAGCAATTTTTTTACATAAACTTTTAAAAGCACAGCACACAACAGCTATACCCTCCTCAGAATAAATCCCCTGTATTGTGTGGAAAGCATCGGTGGCCCTGCTTACTAGCCTGCGTTCTCACGGCAGGCTCGAGGAGCTGTGGAGGGGGGGCTGTAGCGCAGCAGAGAGCAAGGGGGAGGAGCCTGTAAGGTGTGCTTGTTCAAATTTTTAGGCTAAGTCCACGTTTCCTCAAAACTACCTACTGCAGCTTTAAAGGCAGTGCATTATGGAACACACTTCCTCCAACTATAAGAGAGCGGGCCACTTTTGCCTCCTTTAAGAGCCAGGTAAAGCTGTGGCTTAGAGCTAACCAAACATGTGATTACCGCTAACTTGTGTTTACATTTAGTTTTTCTTGGTTTTTTTACTATTGAATTGTCCTGTTTTATCTTTTTTTTTCTTTTCTTTTTGTTTCTTCTTGTTTTTATATGCTAAGTGTTACTATCCTATGTCTGTTTTTACTGTAACTTCAACCTGCCTATTGGACTGCAGATGGAAATTAGAACTCGGGCTACAATCTGGTACATTTACGTGTACTGTCGTGCATGTTCGTCAATGTGCACTGTCCTGAATTAATAAATAAATAAATAAATAAATACAGTGTGTTACCTGGCACCACAGGCGTCAGAGAACAAATGGCAGGCCTCTGCTGCTCACTGGTGGGCTGGGGTGCTTGCGATGTGGTGGCGGGCCTGTCTGGTGCAACTGGATTCAGAGTCAGCAGGGTCGTCCTGGTGGTGTCTCAGCGACGGGGAGGATGTGGCGGCGATTTCTCCTGTAGGTCCCTCCGTTGGACTCGACAATGTACGAGCGCGGTTCCTTGCACACCTCCTTCATTGTGCCTAAGCGGTCGTGTCCCTTGATGGTCTGCATCCTGACGACTTGTCCCTCTGCAAGCGGCTGCAGTGGACGGCTTGACGCATCGTAGTATCGCTTTTGAATGAGCCTTTTATTTTGGAGTTGGGCACTGACCTGCTTTGTGTTCTTCGGGGGTGGCTCCAGCAGTCTGGTGCTGACGGGAAGAGTTGAGCGTGTCTGCCGTGACATTAGACGTTCTGCAAGAGAGCCCAATGCCTTGTCGCGGGGAATGTTTCTGATGTTCAGCAGATTGAGGAAAACATCAGTTGGCAGAAGACTCAACAAGTCTGCCATGCCGGAAAATCCTAAACATTCAGCAATTCTTTCAAAGCACAGCAGAGTTGCTACACTGATTTTGAGAGACATACACCAAAGAACAGGACATTGTAGACAGTTATGTCTTGGCACAACTGAGATGCAGGTACTGGATCCCACAAGCCAATTCCGCAAATCGAAAGATAATCAATAAATGTACAGTGTGCCGCAGGGTTAATGGAAAGGTTGGTAAGCAAAAAATGGCCAACCTGCCTGCTTCTTGCCAGATAAGCCTCCTTTCACAAATATCGCCGTTGATTTCTTTGGGCCATTTCATGTCAAGTGGGGCAGGGTACAGTGAAAAGGTACGGTGTTACGTTCACTTGCTTTGTGCCCATCAAAGTTGCAGATCCACAACACAGACTCCTGCATTAATGGAATTTGTAGCTTTGGTGGCCAAGTCGCCATTATGCATTCTGACAGCGGCACAAATTTTGTGGCCGCTGAAAGACAGTTGAGAGAAGTCATTCAACAGCTGGATAATAAGATTAAAAGAGCTTTGCAGTCAAAGGGAATAAAGTGGACATTCAACAGCCCATGCGCTTCTCCAAGGCTCCAAGACAAATTTGTGTGGAGAACCCCTAACTCCCTTTTGAAAGAGGAAGCAGTGAACGATGATTGTCAGATGATGTGAAAAACATAAAACCTCTACCCCCCAAACATATAACCCCCCCCCATCATAAGTCACCAAACAAATCTGTAAACAAAACCTTTGGGTTCCCCGGCCACCTAGGCCAAAAAGCGGTGCCGTCTACAAACGGGGGCTAAAATACACAGGTTATTAACAAGCTGGGCAAGCCAATCGCTGTTTTGCATTGCATTCAGTTTATTTAAATGGGTCTGGTCTAAGGCCTGAATCTACTCAAGTCGTAGAAATGCTTCTGCCTTTGTGTAATCTGAAATAATTGTAATTTCCTTTGTGGAATATTAACCGTACGTGGAAAGAAAAATCAGCAGAAGCTATATGATGGGAAAAAAGATGACAAGGCAGTGCTCAGCGGGGAAAACAATTGTGTTTAGTAAACTGCTACAATTACATTATGGTACAATTGTGCTGTCGGAATAGTAATTATTAGTAATAGTAACTTCAAAATGGCTGGTTCAATAATGGATGCAGTACAAACAGCAGTATTGTACATTATTAACTTCTTATTATATAAGAACTGACCCAGACAATGTGCCAAACATAATGAGCCACATGAAGAGACAGTAGCATATGTCAACAACAGCTGAGAAGATTTGGGTCTGTGGTGAACAGGTCCAGGGGTCCCTGGTGTAGGGACCAGGGACCCAAAGTTAAATTAATGTTGAGGGATCAACTAAGACCACTGAAATTCTAAAGAATGAGAACCACTGATTTACATAAATTCTAATTCTTTAACCTTTGTGCCAAGGCTCAGTAATGTTTTCTCCTCATCCTCTGTGCCCCACTTACTGTATTTACTTTTTTGGGAAAATAAAGACTATTTGTTCATTTTATAAAACATTGAATTAATTATTTACAGTTACATTTAGCACCGAGGTTAGAGAAGCACAATAGTGGCCCAACGTTGCAGTATCGTATATATAGTATAGTATAGCTCAGATGTATTTCATCAGATTTCTGCTCATGTTTACAACTTTGTGCACATATAAAATATAACTCCTTCCATCTCTGTTGTCCGAGATTTGGAGAGTTGTAATATAGTCTGCTGTGCATGTTATTGCTCCGCTGATATGGTAGTATCTCACTTAGACTGTCTGACAGACACAGAGGCCCATTTGCCAGTTGCTACACTACCAGCCGCGCTGCTCACCTCTATTTTTACAGAGAGAGTGGTCACGAAGCGACGGACGGGTCTGTGATACTCAGAGCTCATACCTGAAGCCGGGGAAATGCACCTGGGATGGATCGTGAAATTTTTTTTTTACAGTTTGCGTCAATTTGAAAATTCCACAGACAGGGAGCGCTCTTGAACCCCCTCACAGTCTCTGAAAGCACAACTAGTCGATCATAAGTGGCTCAACAGGTAGATCTATAGATAAACTCATCTTTCAGAAATTTGACGGACCGCGTTGACACTTGTGAGTGTGAGCGTGTGAAACAGGTCAAATGCGTGTGTCTCAAAGCCAATGCGTGACAGTTGGCAGCCCTGCCGAGCTCATTACTGGGGACCGTCCTGGCTGCTAACAGCGCTGAGTTGGAAAGTGATACAGCAATTGTTTAGAACACTGACTCATTGGTTAACCCTCATAGAGCTATGGCCATTTTTACAATTTTTTGTCTGTCTGGTTGTATTTTCTAAAAAAAACTTGTAAAACATTAGCCTGTTGTCTAGAGTCAAGATATGAACATAATTTCTTTTAGGACAAACTGGGCTATTAGTTTATTTGTAGTAGTAGCAAGTACTTGAATGTTAAAAATAGTTCTAGGACCTTAAAGACAAATACATAAAACAGAACATGAATCTTCCAGATATGTATTGATATCACACACAGAGCAGTACAGGCTAAGCCAAACTCCTTTCTAAACTACTTCTCATATGTCTTGGGAGTCACTGTGAAGAAATAAACATTATAACTTATACAGTTGACAAAATACATACTTTTTTTGCCCTCATGATACTTCTCATGATACCTCATACTTATGCCAATAATCAACATTACACCCAGAGCAAAAATAAACAGAATAAACATTATAACTCAAAGCTCAAACTATTTACAGTTCTTCAAAATGCCCAAATACATGCCAAATCTCAAACTGTGACACCTTCCTCCTCTGTAAAATGGTAGATATCTATCTTGTCCGCTATATGATATGTTTGATCACATTAGACTAGTTTGACTTGGAGAATTACTATCTTTTCCGACTCTTTGCTCTTGCTGTCGTCCATATAAGGCATATTGTGTTATTTCACTTCCGTAAGTAAACGTTAGAGTATATAAATATAGAGAATACACTGAGCACGGAGCTGTTAGCAGAAATGAGCTAAAACGTGATAAATTATGGACATCAAGTGGATAAATCTTGGATGTAAAAGTTTGGATTTAATGCTCAACGACCCCAAAAAAGACACAAGTTCCAGGCTGGGTAGAAAATTACCTGTAGAAAGACCCCAAAGAGACCTCCGTGACCGCTACCTTGTTAGCTTTTAGCTGCAATAATAATGTAAGTTTCTGTCTTTTATAGTTATTAAATGATTGAAGTATGAATCTGAGGTGCCATTTTGGCTCAGATTTGATTCTCTTGGTTCCTGAGTGTTAATCTCCCAGTATTGTTTTAAGACTAAGGGCATTTTCACACCAATAGTTTGCTCTTTTCCGAAACAGTTGATGAGTTGTAAACTTGAAGCAATTTCTGGCTCGGTTTTGTTTCACGCCTGGTAAAATCCAAGCGTACTAAAATACAGTGAGGAAAATAAGTATTTGAACACCCTGCTATTTTGCAAGTTAGAAATCCAAGTCCACTTAGAAATCATAGAGGGGTCTGAAATTGTCATCGTAGGTGCATGTCCACTGTGAGAGACATAATCAAGAACAAAAAAATCAAGAAATCACAATGTATGATTTTTTAACTATTTCTTTGTAGGATACAGCTGCAAATAAGTATTTGAACACCTGTCTATCAGTTACAATTCTGACCCTCAAAGACCTGTTAGTCAGCCTTCAAAATGTCCACCTCTACTTATTATCCTAAATTAGATGTACCTGTTTGAGGTTGTTAGCTGCATAAAGACACCTGTCCACCCCATACAATCAGTAAGAATCCAACTACTGACATGGTCAAGACCAAAGAGCTGTTCAAAGACACTAGAGACAAAATTGTACACCTCCACAAGGCTGGAAAGGGCTACGGGGAAATTGCCAAGCAGCTTGGTGAAAAAGGTCCACTGTTGGAGCAATCATTAGAAAATGGAAGAAGCTAAACATGACTGTCAATCTCCCTCGGACTGGGGCTCCATGCAGGATCTCACCTCGTGGGGTCTCAATGATCCTAAGAAAGGTGAGAAATCATCCCAAAACTACACGGGAGGAGCTGGTCAATGACCTGAAAAAGAGCTGGGACCACCGTTTCCAAGGTTACTGTTGGTAATACACTAAGACGTCATGGTTTGAAATCATGCATGGCACAGAAGGTTCCCCTGCTTAAACCAGCACATGTCAAGGCCCGTCTTAAGTTTGCCAATGACCATTTGGATGATCCAGAGGAGTCATGGGAGAAAGTTATGTGGTCAGATGAGACCAAAATAGAACTTTTTGGTCATAACTCCACTAACCGTGTTTGGAAGAAGAAGAATGATGAGTACCATCCCAAGAACACCATCCCTACTGTGAAGCAGGGGGGTAGTAGCATCATGCTTTGGGGGTGTTCTTCTGCACATGGGACAGGGCGACTGCACTGTATTAAGGAGAGGATGACCGGGGCCATGTATTGCGAGATTTTGGGGAACAACCTCCTTCCCTCAGTTAGAGCATTGAAGATGGGTCGAGGCTGGGTCTTCCAACATGACAATGACCCGAAGCACACAGCCAGGATAACCAAGGAGTGGCTCTGTAAGAAGGATATCAAGGTTCTGGCGTGGCCTAGCCAGTCTCCAGACCTAAACCCAATAGAGAATCTTTGAAGGGAGCTCAAACTCTGTGTTTCTCAGCGACAGCCCAGAAACCTGACTGATCTAGAGAAGATCTATGTGGAGGAGTGCACACACCTTCTGCAGTGTGTGCAAACCTTGTGAAAAACTACAGGAAATGTTTGACCTCTGTAATTGCAAACAAAGGCTACTGTACCAAATATTAACATTGATTTTCTCAGGTGTTCAAATACTTGTTTGCAGCTGTATCATACAAATAAATAGTTAAAAAGTCATACATTGTGATTTCTGGATTTTCTTTTTTAGATTATGTCTCTCACAGTGGACATGCACCTACGATGACAATTTCAGACCCCTCCATGATTTCTAAGTGGACAAGTAAGAACTTGCAAAATAGCAGGATGATCAAATACTTATTTTCCTCACTGTACATTTATTTTTAAATCATACCATATATATTAATAAAGCTTATTTGTTGGTTAGCCCTGATAGCACATGCAAAGGGTTCTAGAATCTGAGTATTGATAAGATTAGTCTAGTAATGTAATAGGCACTTCTTTTTACTCCTCGGACAGGAAATAATATACATATCTACTGTGATTATTGGTAATGTTATGTTTTGTTTTTCATATATATATATGTCTCAATTTTGTTTTGCTATGACACAAGCTCACTTATTAAGGAGAGCTCTTGTGTTGAATTTTAGATCTATCAGTAGAAGAGATCTCATTAGAAAACAACACATCAATCAACCAGCACACAGTCAGACCACCCGGGTATCATTACTTCCACCTGGAACTTCCAATTACACATGGTCGACTCAGCCGCAGACACACACAGTGCCATTCTAAAAATCTTTCAGCCTGACTTTCTGTCACATACACTCACCGGCCACTTTATTAGGTACCCCATGCTAGTAACGGGTTGGACCCCCTTTTGCCTTCAGAACTGCCTCAATTCTTCGTGGCATAGATTCAACAAGGTGCTGGAAGCATTCCTCAGGGAGTTTGGTCCATATTGACATGATGGCATCACACAGTTGCCGCAGATTTGTCGGCTGCACATCCATGATGCGAATCTCCCGTTCCACCACATCAAAAAGATGCTCTATTGGATTGAGATCTGGTGACTGTGGAGGCCATTTGAGTACAGCGAACTCATTGTCATGTTCAAGAAACCAGTCTGAGATGATTCCAGCTTTATGACATGGCGCATTATCCTGCTGAAAGTAGCCATCAGAAGTTGGGTACATTGTGGTCATAAAGGGATGGACATGGTCAGCAACAATACTCAGGTAGGCTGTGGCGTTGCAACGATGGTCAATTGGTACCAAGGAGCCCAAAGAGTGCCAAGAAAATATTCCCCACACCATGACACCACCACCACCAGCCTGAACCGTTGATACAAGGCAGGATGGATCCATGCTTTCATGTTGTAGACGCCAAATTCTGACCCTACCATCCGAACGTCGCAGCAGAAATCGGGACTCATCAGACCAGGCAACGTTTTTCCAATTTTCTATTGTCCAATTTCGATGAGCTTGTGCAAATTGTAGCCTCAGTTTCCTGTTCTTAGCTGAAAGGAGTGGCACCCGGTGTGGTCTTCTGCTGCTGTAGCCCATCTGCCTCAAAGTTCGACGTACTGTGCGTTCAGAGATGCTCTTCTGCCCACCTTGGTTGTAACGGGTGGTAATTTGAGTCACTGTTGCCCTTCTATCAGCTCGAACCAGTCTGGCCATTCTCCTCTGACCTCTGGCATCAACAAGGCATTTCCGCCCACAGAACTGCCGCTCACTGGATGTGTTTTCTTTTTCGGACCATTCTCTGTAAACCCTAGAGATGGTTGTGCGTGAAAATCCCAGTAGATTAGCAGTTTCTGAAATACTCAGACCAGCCCTTCTGGCACCAACAATCATGCCACGTTCAAAGTCACTCAAATCACCTTTCTTCCCCATACTGATGCTCGGTTTGAACTGCAGGAGATTGTCTTGACCATGTCTACATGCCTAAATGCACTGAGTTGCCGTCATGTGATTGGCTGCTTAGAAATTAAGTGTTAACGAGCAGTTGGACAGGTGTACCTAATAAAGTGGCCGGTGAGTGTATAAGGACACACACACACATTTGAGATTGAGCATTGGTCTGGGGAGTCTGCTCTGTATTTTCTCTGCGAGAGGCGTAACCAACGGACATAGTTCAAATGACTCTGTACACAATTGTAAAGTCCTTCAACCAATCAGACTAACAATCTGGGTGACGTACTTTTCAGAGCAAGCTTTTACCAAAGCCGGTCGGTAGTAAGGCAAACACATCTTTATTTCCAGAGGTGGGGAGCGTAGCCAAAAATTGTACTCAAGTAAAAGTATTGTTACTTCACAATAATATGACTCAAGTAAAAGTAAAAGTAGTCATCTAAATAATTACTTGAGTAAGAGTAAAAAAGTACTTGATGAAAAAACTACTCAAGTAGTGAGTAACTGTTGAGTAACGTCTGATTTATTTCTTAACACAAGCATCAACCAGACAGACAAAAATACAAAATAATCATCTTTAGGCAAATTATAGTTCATCAAATCAATAAAATAAATTCAAATTAGAGACTTAAACATCAAATTTGGATGGATACTACATATATATATATAGGAAATGTTCAAAACATGTGTAAAAGACAAACATTCACCTATCCACAGCAAAATCAAAAATGACTGCTACATGTTTTCTCAAGTTAGATGTTGAGTTTTTGAAAGCTGAAATGTCCGTTTGATTTGGTCGACACAGAAGGCGCTGCATAATGTAGCTGCTGTTTCACACTTTTATTAAAAGGTAAACATGCTTTCACTATGAGGCCGGGGGCGGGGGGGGGTTCCTCCACGTCTGTGTCTGCATTGCCGACGGTTGATTCTAACATTTGTTTTGCTACAACTGTCAAGCTAACACGTCCCGCCGCTGAGATCGTGTATGGTCGCGTGACGAGACAGCACAACGCCGTTTCATTGGTGAAACACAGTCACGTGGTGGAGCCTTTAGCGGAAGTCTCTCTCTCTGTCAAAATAAAACATTATAATGAGATGTACGCAGGGATAAAAACAATGACGCGTAGAATACCACAGAGGTAAAAAGAAAAGTAACAAGCTCATTGTAGCCTAATGTAGAGGAGTAAGAGTACAGTTTCTTCTTCACTAATCTACTCAAGTACAAGTAAAAGTATAGTGATTTAAAACTACTCCTAGAAGTACAGCCCCGGCCCGGGGACACATCCAGTCAGCCCCCAGCCAACTGGCAACCATCCACTATCATTACAGCCCCAGGGACACATCCACAGTCAGCCCCCACCCAGCTAGCAACCATCCACTATCATTACAGCCCCGGGGACACATCCACAGTCTGCCCCCAGCCAGCTAGCAACCATCCACTATCATTACAGCCCCGGGGACACATCCACAGTCTGCCCCCAGCCAGCTAGCAACCATCCACTATCATTACAGCCCCAGGGACACATCCACAGTCAGCCCCCAGCCAGCTAGCAACCATCCACTATCATTACAGCCCCGGCCCAAGAACACATCCACAGTCAGCCCCCAGCCAGCTAGCAGCCATCCACTTTCATTACAGCCCCAGCTTGGGGACACATCCATAGCCCCCAGCCAGCTGGCTGCTGGCAGCAACTCCGGTGTTAAAAGCAGTTTACTGAACTGACCCAGACATCCGAGTCAGAACAGCGGCCATTCGTAACGTTACACCCCCCCCCCCCCCCCCCTTCGCTTTTAGCCATCTTTACAGCCTTTACAGATAAGGCACCAAAAGGACGAATACTAAAAGTAATTTACAGATGTGGTAGCATTGGATCTGGACGGGAAGGATAACTATGGGAGTTGGAAGGGGTGTGTCGCAGTTCTGCCTTCTCACTGTGCAACTTCGCGGTTTGTGGCGCTGAGTGTCGCGATTTAGGTTTTATTTTGCATATCGTTACAGCCCTAGTTAAAATACTCTACATGCGATCTGTTGCTGGTTAATAAACAACAGACTGTATATGATCTGTAATCTGAACAGATTTAGTCACTCTGACTTCTAAATGTCACCATCAGCCACACATGTTTTGTACACAATAAGCCTTTAAATCAGACAAATAAAATTCCTCCAATTCAAAAACAATAAAAAGTTGACATAAAACATCATTAGAGAGCCAGGGGTTTCCCATCATGCCCAAGGTCTTGCAGTTGGTGGAAGCGCTTGCTTCTCAAACCTGCGGCCGCCTTGAGTTGGACACAAATCTAACCGGCATGCATTGGGCACTGATTGCCTAGCTCATCTTGGACAAGCCTAATGCCTTCACTGGAAACGTGGCTGGTCCCAGGGGTTTCAACAACAGTAGAGAAGCAATGGTAAAGTTAAAAAAAAAAAAAAGTTTCACTACACAAAAAATGGAAACAAAGTAATTTTACTAATTGAATCACTATTGGACTGGACGTGCTGACGCATTCGGTAAGCGTGTTGTCTCATTTCCGGCGCTCCAATCTCACGGACAATATTTTTCTGCTCCAGCAAAAACTCACAGAACTCCGCTTTATTGTTTTAATCTGGTGGCTAAGTGCCTGGAATTGGATAGTGTTGTGCATTAAACTACACTTGCGTTGCTTAAAGCCCGCATCAACGGGGCATAGGCATAAGCATTTCGGACGCTACTTTTCTGCTCCAGCAAAAACTTACTCAACACTGTGTCTGATTGTATTTAAACACTAGTTATACTCAAGCACTTATAGTTTCATTATCTTACAGCGACTCTCTCGATGATCTCAATTGTTAGAACGCTGTTAGCTATTCCAGCTTAGCGATCAGCTAACTCCTGTCCTTCTCTTGCTCTCTCTTGCTCTGTGTGTCAGATGTTTAGCTATTCCTCTGCCTCCATTAGTGCTAAATGTAATAAATGTAGTATATTCGCTGCCCTGGAGGCAAGGCTTAGTAAGTTTGAGGCATGTCTGCGCACCATGGAATCAAAACCGTATGCTTCCGTAGCTAGCCAGCACCCCGTAGCTAGTGCGCACCAACATATTGTAGCTTCTGTTAGCAGCCCCCCCCGGCAGACCCCGAGTAGCTGGGCGAGTGACTGTCGGAAAGAAGCGTAGCGCTAGCTTCAAACCGGGGAGCGCACAAAGCACTGGCCGCTCCAAATCGGAACATATGGCTGGCTGTCAACATCTTTGCCTTTCTAACAGTTTCTCCCCACTCAGTAACACACCGGCTGAGAAGCCAGCTCTGGTTATTGTGAGCTCTATATTGCGGAACGTGAAGTTGTGTGTGTTCCTGGGGCCAGAGCGGGCGATGTGGAATCCCATCTAAAGCTGCTGGCTAAAGATAACTGTAAACACAGCAAGATCATACTTCACGTAGGTGGTAATGAGACCGGATTACGTAAATCATAGATCACTAAAATTAATGTTGAGTCACTTTGATCATATGCAAAGACGAGATCGGATTCTAGTTTTCTCTTTACCCCTGCCAAACCTGATCAGCGATGATATGTAAAGCCGCATGTCATCCTTCCACCGCTGGTAGTCAGGGTGGTGCCCAGCTAATGATGTGGGCTATGTAGAAAACTGGAGTGCGTTCTGGGGAAAGCCTGGTCTGATTTGAAGAGACAGCATTCATCCCACTTTGGACGGATCGGCTCTCATATCAAGAAATCTGACCAAGTCTAGTATTGGCTATAAACCATGACAACCCAAGTCTGATATTAGTAATCAGAGGTGCAGTGCAATGTGCTCCTCTGTGCCCACTCTTAAGGCCTGTTCACACCGGGACGAATTTCGCGCGCGATATTCGCCGACGTTTAACGCGTCGTGACTAAACAAAGGGCGTCAATGAGAGTGTGCACACCGACGCGAAAAACGCGACGCGTAAAAGCGTCATTTTTTAAAAAACGCCTCGGGTTCGTTTTTTTGGTTTGACGCGCCGCGTCAAAAACTATCCGACCAATGAAATCGGCCCTTTTGCTCACGTGTCTTGTGCTTCTGAAGTTACAGTAAAACACAACTTGGGGGTGCTCAAGCACAAAACGGTCTTACCGAGCACACAAACGAAGAAGACATACGCCACCGTCATCACTGCTACAAGACGAGGAAGAGGCAAAGCACGATGTCCAAAATAAATGTTGAGCTGCTGGTCTCGTTGGTTTCGGCACATAAAGAGCTATATCTGATTTAGAAGAAATGTTCTAAATACTTGCTCTCTTCTTCTCTGCTCTTCTTCTGAGTTGCAAGCGAGTATCAGAAGCGCAAAGTTGCGCAGCGCCACCCTATGTACGGGGGTATTTCTGTTTTACATTAAGCGCCATCTAGTGACAGATAATGAATTTGCATGTTCATTCGGCTCATCGTCAGCGAAAATCGCTTGGGTGTGAACACAAAAAACGCGTCGAAAAACGCTGACGAATAACGCCCGGCGATATTCGTCCCGGTGTGTACGGGCCTTTAGTCTAATAACCACGGTGTCTGTCCCCCGACTCAGATTGGTTAAATCAAAGGTAAACAAAAGAGGGGCTATACTAACAACCTAATTGGAATTAAAACTACCACTGCAATGATAAAAAGAATAGGAAAATTAGATATTAGATCTCTGTCTTCTAAAGCAGTACTAGTAAACGATCTGATGTCATATAATCAAATTGATCTATTCTGTCTTACTGAAACATGGCTGGGCCATGAAGAATATGTTAGTCTAAATGAAGTCACTCACCCCGGTCATAATAATACTCAAATTCCTAGTGGCTCAGGCCAAGGGGGGGAGTTTGATCTTAATTCAAGCCTGTTAATTAATCCTAAACCTAAACTAAATTATAACTCTTTAAAAAGCTCCAGGATCATATTCTGAATTTTAATCTGAATTCTCTGAGTTTTTATCAGGTGTAGTCCTTAAATCAGACAAAGTACTTATTGTAGGTGATTTTAATATCCATGTGGATGCTTTTGTTACTTCCAGGCTGGACTACTATAATTCTTTATTATCAGGATGCTCAAAAAAGTCCCTTAAGACTACAGCTGACCCAGAAAGCTGCAGTGCGTGTTCTGACAAGAACTAAGAAAAGCGATCATATTTCTCCCATATAAGCTTCTCTGCTTTGGCTTCTTGTAAAATCCAGAATTTAATTTAAAATCCTTCTCTTGACTTACAAAGCTGTAAATGGTCAAGCACCATCATATCTTGAAGAGCTCTTAGTACCTTATTGTCCCACTACAGCACTACGCTCCCAGAATTCAGGGTTACTTGTGGTTCCTAGAGTCTCTAAAAGTAGAATGGGAGCCAGAGCCTTCAACTACCAGGCTATTCTCCTGTGGAATCAGCTTCCGGTCTGGGTTTGGGGGGCAGACACCCTCACCACATAAGAATAAGAATAACGTGAGGAGCCGCAGCGTCCGCCTAACCCGGACCACCTGCTTCTCGTCATAGTCGTCAGATTCATCTACCATATAATGAATAATATAATCAAACTAGAGGGAGGCAGGGCATACAGCCCGACCAGGCTCTTCTCTTTACCCTGCCTCTCTTAGTTATGCTGTAATAGTTTTAGACTGCCGGGGGACTTCCTTTGACACACTGAGCTCCTTTATCTTTCCATTTGTGTGCGTCCATGTCCCAGAAATGCCTGTTACTAACCTAACCCTGGGGAGTCATTCCCCAGAGTTCTTTTGTTCTTTTTTCCCCCAGCATTTTTCCTTGGATCAGGGAGGCTCAAAAATCATGGTTGCAGCTGTCGCCGTGGTCCTGCTACACATCCTGCGATGCCCTGTTACATCTTGCTACGCTCTACTGTGCAGTGCCCTGCTATCCCATGAACTACTACAAACTACTATTTCTAGTCACTGTTCCATTATCTTTAATGTGACTATTATTGCCACTATTCATCAAACCCCTTTCCTCACCACTGTTGCTTGCTATGGAGGGAACTACTAGAACTGTTGGGTCCTTGTAAATTTTAGGGTGGTTTAGACCCACCGTATCTGTAAAGTGTCTCAATATAACTCTTGTTAAGAATTGATACCATAAATAAACCATTTAATTGAATTGAAAATTGAACTATGCAAATATGAATGTAGTGTAACTACCAGCAAGCTGCTGTATTTGTCACAGCCAGTGCTGTGACTGTGTTTTTTTGTTTGTCTCTTGCTTCCTTGGACATGGTGGAGATCCGAGAGATTGCAATCAGCTGCATGATTGGACTCAGCGGCACACTATTACATGTGGCAAAAAGACACCAGTCTTCCAGAGAGCCTGCCAGATAATAGTCAGTATATATATTGTACCTCAGGCCAACAAACTCACTGTGTACTATTCTCCTTTTGCAGCTACTCATTGCTAGTCTTCGGTCTTCAGTCATTCCTTTCTGGGCTTTTTTGTGTGGATTTACACTTTAAATTTCCCTCTTTCTTCTTCTTCTGTTAAAACAATCTAACCACAACAATTATGTAGTAGCTTTAAAGCTATTTTATATTAATGAGCATCTTTTACATTAAAACCCTTGCCAAATGAGTTGATACAAAGTGTATCAGCTCCAAAGAACTGTGTATTTCTTAGTGGGATTGCGTGATGCGTTTTACGTCACTGCTTAGAAAGGACAACAGCAGCGTTCAGCTTTGGAGACAAAGAGGACATAACAATCACGAGATAATAACATCTTCTGAAGCCTCCTTTTAGCAACAGCATGGGGAGGAATGGGGGTGGTGCGCAATCACCAAAGCCAGTGTTGTTGTCATGACTTAAAAGACCCCATGGGGCTACAGAAACTGTACACTATAGCTTTAAGCTTTTGTTTAGTAGCTGTTCTGGAGCCTTTTGATCAACACATGATCTTCATGAACATTCCCTCCAACCTCCAGCCATAAATTTATTATTTAGATTTTTTTTGCAGCAGTATATACACGTCTGCTCTTTGCTACCGGCAGAATCAGTGTCCCTATGAAAGTGTCTGCTACGCTCCGTATAGCAGCAGCTCGCTGTACTGCGGGGGCTGGATCTCATGAAACCTTAATGTACCAGGCCTATAGGCTAGTCAACATCCTTGACATTATATTAATAAATAAAATGTATTTCAAAGTAGAAAATATTACACTTTCACAATTGTATTGTTGTGAAGTGTAAGAAACCAGAGAGCCAGCGTTACTTAAATTTAAGGTTTTTAAACATTCTACACATACTAAAACCCAAAAAATTTAAATAAACGTGAACACTAAATCAAGACTTAAACCCAGATAACATAAATGCCTAATGAAAATACTAACAGAACATCATTTACACACTTAAACTAGGACAGAAACTGTCAATAACATAGTCCCATTATCCTTTGCCGGCAGTTACGGTTTTACTGTAAAAAAAAATTAGCTGCAACAGTAATTTATGTAAGTCACTCCTACATCACCATTTAGGGGGAAACCGTGTTCCTTGGGAAAAAGGTTACCTGTTCATACTAACCAAATGAATTGGACTTTGTGATCAAGTGTAGTAGGATGCAAAAGCCCCATTACTGCATTATATTCCATTATATTTTATATTTTAAATTGTTGGGAGGACCCCCAGAACCCCAACTTCATACCCCGAAAGGCCCATTCTGAGCCAGAAAAACCCTGGTAGTGATTTTATCCTGTTTGAAGACACACGTTTGTCATTTTTATTTTTTTATTATTTTTTGGCCTTTTCCGCCTTTATTTGATAGGACAGCTAGGTGAGAAAGGCGGCAGGAAATTGTCACAGGTCGGATTCCAACCTTGGATCTCTGCGTTGACGCATAAACTTCTCAGTACATGTGCGCCTGCTCAACCACTGAGTCAACCCGGCCACTATGTTTGACAATTTAAAAGATAATTTAGCATGTAAAGAAAGTCACCGTTTGTTGTATTGATGTAGTACTGCTCAGTGAACTACATCTCCTGTCTTATGTCCCCTTGCGTGTTGCTTAGCTTGCTGGCTAGATAGCTTAGCCCGGTCCACAACACATGTAACATTATCTTACCTGATGTGTTTTATCCAGCATCTTTTTATCAGCCGGGAAGCAAAGAGAAGCAAAGAGAATAATGTTACATCCCGGTGCGAAACACACAGCTTCAAAGAGACGTGACTCAGAGGCCCCTCATGTGCGTACATTTGCAAATGTAGCGTTATCAGTGCCATGGCCAACCAGCAGAAAGCACACGCTGTGATACTTTACCAAGTGTCATCTTTACCAAAACCTGCAGTTCATCGCGTAATCGGCGCCTTTCTCCGCCCACTAGACCGTAAATTGCGCTGTAGCAAATTGTTAAGTACATAGCTGAGTGTAGACTGAGATATTCCCACTTCTGATGCTATGAGTGTTTGAAATGATTCTGATGCCAATATTTGTATTGTAGCGAGGAGTTTAACAACTACTGGTTTGGAATGTTAACGCTGAGTTGGATTTTCAATGTCATCTTTGATTTCTTCCAGTAACAGTAATATTGCATGGCTACTTAATCTGTAACGCTTAATTACTGAACTGAAAAAGTGTGATCCTTGTTTCAGCTTGTCTCCTTGGCCTATGTCTTCATCTTGCTCGGGTTTCTGCTGCAATTTCACCAGGAGGCATATGCGAGGACACCCGAGTGTGGCTGGTTTACACCTGCTTTTAAGACGCAGAGAATTTTCACCGCAAAATAGAGGTGCTGTCATACATACTAGGGAATACATAATTAGACGCATTTTACGCTTCGCCTCCCATCTCTTTATGGAAAACTCCCACTATCTTCTCGACCCTCCCATGAATGCATATGCATGACACGGATGTCATTTTCAGTTCTTGTAACTTTTACCTTAGTGCAGCCTTTTTGTACATACCTCGTATGGGGCGCCGTTTGTAAAGCGGCTCACGCTGAAAATAACAACAACATTTTGTCACATTTAGCTTTAAATAATGTTTAAAAAACTGGTCTGAAATTTTGAGGGTCACTTTCTTGCACATTTACAACAATATTTGTCAACTTGGAAATATTTTAAATAGTTAAATCCAAATATTAAATATTACACCTAAATGTTAAATCTTAAATCTAAATGCTAAATCTAAATCTAAATGTTAAATCTAAATCTAAATGTTAAATCTAAATCTAAATGTTAAATCTAAATGTTAAATCTAAATATTAAATCTAAATCTAAATGTTAAATCTAAATCTAAATCTAAATGTTAAATCTAAATATTAAATCTAAATCTAAATCTAAATGTTAAATCTAAATATTAAATCTAAATGTTAAATCTAAATCTAAATGTTAAATCTAAATCTAAATGTTAAATCTAAATCTAAATGTTAAATCTAAATCTAAATGTTAAATCTAAATCTAAATGTTTCGAGTGAAACTAAATATTTAGCTAATATGCAAATGAAATGCCGGTAACCGGAAGTAACAAAATAAAAGCTCGAGGAGGTCAGTGTATGTTTATATTGTCAAATAACGAATAAAAATCATCTCATCCGTGGATATGGACACTTAAATGTGGATAAACGTGATAATAACTACCTAAAATAATAAACACAGTTGGAGAAACTGTATTTGAAGAGTACTTTGAGTTTTTAGTGTCACTTTTATGAATGGTGCCGGACTTATGACCTGTAACCACTATAGCCAGCCACCAGGGGGCTCACTTTGACTGGTCTGTCACGTTTGCTTGCAGGTCAGCAAGAGCCTATCTATCCCATAGACCGTTAATATTAATAATATACGGTCTATAATCTATCCCCCCGACAAGGCACGGTACTGTCGGCCATGGTCACTCTGCAAAATGTCCAAAGAATCAGCGTTAGCCGAGAACATCGGCAGAGCCGTCCCGGTGGCTCTACAAACTTATTCAACAGCGACAGCAACAGCCTCAGGGCCGCCGCAGGCCACCTCGGTAAGTATGTTTTCCAAATCACGTAGCTAGCATAGTAGAGATTTGCTACTACCTTGACAACAATCCAATGCTAGCTACGTGTTTTGGAAAACATACTAACCGAGATAGGGTGAGAAGCTCAGTCATCCGAGAGGAGCTCGGAGTAGAGCCGCTGCTCCTTCGCGTCGAAAGGAGCCAGTTGAGGTGGTTCGGGCATCTGGTAAGGATGCCTCCTGGGCGCCTCCCTAGGGAGGTGTTCCAGGCACGTCCAGCTGGGAGGAGGCCTCGGGGAAGACCCAGGACTAGGTGGAGAGATTATATCTCCAACCTGGCCTGGGAACGCCTCGGGATCCCCCAGTCGGAGCTGGTTGATGTGGCTCGGGAAAGGGAAGTTTGGGGTCCCCTACTGGCGGCTATGGCTCAGTGGTAGAGCGGTTGCCTGCCAATTGGAAGGTTGGTGGTTCAATCCCCGGCCCTGCTGTCGATGTCGAAGTGTCCTTGGGCAAGACACTGAACCCCGAGTTGCCCCCGATGCTGTGTCATCGGAGTGTGAATGTCTGTGAGTGTTTATCTGATGAGCAGATGGCACCTTGTACGGCAGCCTCGGCCACAGTGTATGAATGTATGTGAATGGTGAATGTTTCCTGTACTATGTAAAAGCGCTTTGAGTAGTCGTTCAGACTAGAAAAGCGCTATATAAATACAGCACATTTACATTTACATTTACTGGAGCTGCTGCCCCCGCGACCCGACTCCGGATAAGCGGATGAAGATGGATGGACTAACCGAGGTGGCCTGCGGCGGCCCTGAGGCTGTTGTTGTCGCTGTTGAATAAGTACAGTCACCGGGACGGCTCTGCCGATGTTCTCGGCTAACGCTGGTTCGTTGGACATTTCGCAGTGTGACCATGGCCGACAGTACCGTGCGTTGTCGGGGGCGGGCGGGTTTAGATAGGCTCTTGCTGAACGTGACAGACCAGTCAAAGTGAGCCCCCTGGTGGCTGGCTATAGTGGTTACAGGTCATAAGTCCGGCACCATTCATAAAAGTGACACTAAAAACTCAAAGTACTCTTCAAATACAGTTTCTCCAACTGTGTTTATTATTTTAGGTAGTTATTATCACGTTTATCCAAGTTCAAGTGTCCATATCCCCGGATGAGATGATTTTTATTCGTTATTTGACAATATAAACATACACTGACCTCCTCGAGCTTTTATTTTGTTACTTCCGGTTACCGGCATTTCATTTGCATATTAGCTAAATATTTAGTTTCACTCGAAACATTTAGATTTAGATTTAACATTTAGATTTAGATTTAACATTTAGATTTAATATTTAGATTTAACATTTAGATTTAGATTTAGATTTAGATTTAATATTTAGATTTAACATTTAGATTTAGATTTAACATTTAGATTTAGATTTAATATTTAGATTTAACATTTAGATTTAGATTTAGATTTAACATTTAGATTTAGATTTAACATTTAGATTTAGATTTAATATTTAGATTTAGATTTAATATTTAGATTTAGATTTAACATTTAGATTAGATTTAACATTTAGGTGTAATATTTAATATTTGGATTTAACTATTTAAAATATTTCCAAGTTGACAAATATTGTTGTAAATGTGTAAGAAAGTGACCCTCAAAATTTCAGACCAGTTTTTTAAACATTATTTAAAGCTAAATGTGACAAAATGTTGCTGTTATTTTCAGCGTGAGCCGCTTTACAAACGGCGCCCCATAACCTCGCCATACTTTTATGTGTATGTTGCGAAACAAATACGCCTGAAGTGGGTGTAAAAGCATCCCACTATTTTTGATCTGATTGCACATACTGTATATCTTCAAAGTTTTGTCTGTTTTGCTCTGCCTGGTGCAAAGGTGGTGGTGACCGCATGTGTTTTTTTTAACATACTGTACTGTATGTCATGACAACCAGCCTCCTGCTGAGTGTGAAGGGTGGGAGAGTCGGAGTGGAGCTGCATGCCGCTTCAGGGGAACCGTTCAACCAAGACTTCTTTGCCCGTGTGAATAATGTGAAGTAAAATGTGCCATACTTCCTGCTGCTTGAATCCAAGTTGCCCTGACTACCTCTTACACAAACACATTGCCAAATAAATTTCTTTTCTTTATTATTATAAGTATTATTATTGTTGGAGCCAAAATTATGATTTTGATATTAACTGTTATTTTTGATAATTTGTGCATAAATGCAGTGATATTTACAGTAAACTAGACTCATTGTAAACTGACAATTTGTGTTAATTGATCTTGATGCGTGGCATATTGTCACAGCCTTTTGACAATCAGCTAATTAAGGCAGTAATTGCATCAGTGGTGTATAATAGCCTAGCTGTCATTCAGTTTGGGGCCTTAGCTTTGTAGCCATATGTTTTTTTTTGACCACTGCTTCAAGTACCGCTCAGTTACACGATTGTGAGTTGAATTTGTACACCATCTGGTAAGGACAGTTCATTAATTTGTGGAAAAGACAAAAACTTGTCACTCAAATTGAAGTTTGAGTGATAAAGGAAAATAAATTTAAAAACAAAAGGAAAACAGTGGATTGAGTCTTGTTTAAGCGCGTCGACCAAGGCGCATTCTGAAGGACAAAAGGGATCAAAAACATTGTCAGAAAGTTGCTTTTATTGTTATTATTATTATTATTATTATTATTATCCTCTCCGGGAACCATCACCTTATCGTGGTGTGTCCCTTTAAACCTGAGGGCTGTGTTGTCTGGAGCTGTGTGCTCCTGGTAGGGTATCCCATGGCAAAGTGGTCTCAGGGGAGGGGCCAGACAAAGAATGGTTCAAAAACCCTATGAGTAAGCGAGGCAGAGAGTAAGTGACCCTGCCCGGAGGAAGCCCAGGGCCCCCGTCTGGAGCCAGGCCCAGACGGAGGGCTCGTCAGCGAGCACCTGGTGGCCAGGTTTGCCACGGAGCCCGGCCGGGCACAGCCCGGAGAAGCAACGTGGCACCCTTCTCTCCATCCCATGGGCCCACCACCTGTGGGAGGAACCGCTGGGGTCGGGTCAGGGTCCTCGACGGACCAAACCCGAGCAGCAGAGGCTGGCTCTGGGGATGTGGAATGTCACCTTTCTTTGGGGGAAGAAGCTGGAACTTGTGCGGGAGGTGGAGCGCTACCAGTAAGATCTGGTTGGGCTTACACACTGTATTGGTTCTGGAACCATACTTCTGGATAGGGATTGGACTCTGTCCTACTCCGGAGTGTCCCAGGGTGTGAGGCGCTGGGCGGATGTGGGGATACTCACAAGCCCCCTGTGAGCGGTGCTGTGTTGGATTCCCTACGCCTGCGGGTGATGGGGGGGGGAAACTCTGACTGTTGTTTGTGCATATGCACCAAACAAGAGTTCGGAGTATTCGGCCTTCTTGGAGACCTTGAATGGAGTCCTGTATGGGGCTCTACTAGGGGGATTCATAGTTCTGCTGGAGGACTTCAACGCACACGTGGGCAATGATTGGAGAAGCATGATTGGGAGGAACAGCATCCCTGATCTAAACCAGAGTGGTTGTCTGTTGTTGGACTTCTGTGCTAGTCATGGATTGTCCATAACAAACACCATGTTCAAACATAAGTGTACGTGGTACCAGAGCACCCTAGATCAAAGATCAATGATAGCCAAAGATCAATGATAGATTTTATAATCGTTTCATCTGATCTGAGGCCGTATGTTTTGGACACTCGGGTGAAGAGAGGGGCGGAGCTGTCAACTGATCAACATAAGGCCAAACAGGTAGTGTGGGTAAGTTGGGAACGTTTGGAGGAGGCCCCTGTCCGACAGACTTTCAACTCACACCTCCGCCGGAGCATTTCATGCATCCTTGTGGAGGCTGGGGGCATTGAACCTGAGTGGACAATGTTCAAAGTTTCCATTGCTGAAGCTGCAGCAGGAAGCTGTGGTCTTAGGTGCCTCAAGGGGTGTTAACCCACGAACACCCTGGTGGACACCATTGGTCAAGGAAGCCGTCCAACTGAAGAAGGAGTCTTTCCGGGATATGTTATCCCGGAGGACTCCGGAGGCAGTTGCAAGGTACCGACGGGCCCAATGAGCTGCAGCCTATGCCGTGACAGAGGCAAAGCCGCGGGTGTGGGAGAAGTTCGGAGAAGACATGGAGAAGGACTTTCGGTCGGCACCAAGGTGCTTCTGGAAAATCGTTCGCCACCTCAGGAGGGGGAAGCGGGGAATCATCCAAGCTGTGTACAGTAAGGATGGGACGTTGTTGACCTCAACTAAGGAGGTAATAGAGCGGTGGAAGGAGCACTTTGAGGAACTCCTAAATCCAGCTGAGTAAGGATGGGACGTTGTTGACCTCAACTAAGGAGGTAATAGAGCGGTGGAAGGAGCACTTTGAGGAACTCCTAAATCCAGCTGACACGTCCTCTGTGGTAGACGCAGAGCTGGAGGATGATGGGGGATTGTTGTCAATTTCCCTGGTGGAGGTCGCTGAGGTAGTTAAACAACTCCACAGTGGCAAATTCCAAGGGATTGATGAGATCTGTCCAGAAATGCTGAAAGCTCTGGGTGTGGAGGGGCTGTCTTTGTTGACACGCCTCTTTAACATTGCGTGGAAGTCTGGGACAGTGCCTAAGGAGTGGCAGACTGGGGTGGTGGTTCCCCTCTTCAAAAGGGGGGACCAGAGGGTGTGTGCCAATTACAGGGGTCTCACACTTCTCAGCCTCCCTGGTAAAGTCTACTCCAAGGTCCTGGAAAGGAGGGTACGGCCGATAGTCGAACCTTGGATTGAAGAGGAACAATGCGGATTCTGTCCTGGTCGTGGAACAACAGATCAGATCTTTACTCTCGCAAGGATCCTGGAGGGAGCCTGGGAAGACCGAAACAATCTTAGTCGGCACTCCACACCAGGTTCGGTCATCTGACATTACCAGCATCACCCTCTCTGGCCAAAATATTCCACTTTCAACATCAGCCACTAATCTGGGTGTTAAAATGGACTCTCATCTGACTTTTGAGGCTTACATCAAACATCTCTGCAAGACCTTCTTCTTTCACCTCAGGAACATTGCCAAACTCCGTCCCATACTCACTCCAGCAGACGCGGAAAAGCTTGTCAACGCTTTTGTCTCCTCCAGGCTGGACTACTGCAATGCGCTCCTCAATGGGATCCCTGAGAAAATCCTTCAGAAGCGGCAGTACATCCTGAACAGCGCTGCTAGGATCCTGTTGAGGGTGCGCAAACATGACCACATCACCCCCATTCTCAAATCACTCCACTGGCTTCTCACTCAAGTTTGAGTACAAGTTCTCCCTCCTTACCCATCAGTGCATCCATGGTGAATCCCCCCTTACCTCAAGGAACTCCTCACCACACAGACCTCAACTCTGACCCTCCGTTTTGTCTCAGCATATCTCCTGAAACCTCCCAGGACAAAGCTCCGTACAATGGGAGATCGAGCTTTCTGCTCAGCTGCTCCCAGACTGTGGAATGCTCTCCCTGACCACCTGAGGACACCACAGACTGTGGGGGCTTTTAAACGTGGCCTTAAAACCCATCTTTTTAGGAGAGCTTTTGATTGAACCTTGCCCTATTCCTTATTGTTTTTGTTTAATTTATTTTTTATTTTCATGCTCTCCATGTGTTTTTATTTATAGCACTTACCTGTTTTGATCATGTAGCACTTTGGGATTTGTTTAAATATAAAGTGCATTACAAATCAAATTTATTATACTGGCAACACACAAGATTAATAGAGGTATTCACTGCTTACTCTCTGTGCCAATATTGTCTCACTGTGATTCTTTCTTTACTGTGTGTCCAGTGTTTGTGTGTTTGTGTGCCGGCCCACCCCCGCATTTGGTGACTGGCCAAATCCCCGTTTTGTTTGGTTTCTCCCTCTTTCCTAGCACACCTGCTCGTCATCAATAATCAACCGCTCCCGCTGCCCACACCTGCCTATCATCAACCATCTTCTACAGTCTATCAACCCCAGCTCTTCATCCACTCTTCCCCTAATCGTTGCTCCAGTCACACTGGTGAACTTTGTCAGCATTTTACCTTACAAGTTTCGTCTCCTCGTGTTCCATGTACTTACATCTCTTTTTTCTTTCTTGCAGTTCCATCCTGTCTTCATTTCCTCCGGTCAGCTGGCTTCACACCCCGGTCCTCCTCCCACGGCACCTCGCTTCCATCAACCTCCTTCTCCGCTCCTCGTGTCCATGTCTCCTCCTCGGCTCATGCTCCCGGTTCTCCCACGTTCCACCTTCCGTGTTTCCTCCTCAGCTCCTGGTTTCCAGATATCCTCACATCCCGAGTTTCCCCCCCAAACCTACAGTCCTCCGCTTCCCTGTTCCTGGTGTCCATCTTTTCACTCCCACTCCCTACACACATTACGGGCGGATAGAACACTAGATGGCTCCGGTAAGACCAGAGGTGGTGGATTGTGCATTTACATTAACAAAGCTTGGTGCACAAACTCTGCTATTGTTGGGATACATTGTTCAGCTAACCTTGAGTTTCTCATGGTTAAATGTAAACCGTTCTATTGGGAGTTTAATTCCACTATTATCACTGCAGCCTATATTCTCCCGGATGCTGATGCCAAGTCTGCTATGAAAGAACTGCACGCAGCCATCAGTAAACAACAGACCGTTCACCCGAAAGCTGCGTTTATTGTTGCGGGTGATTTTAATCATTGAAACTTAAAGTCAGTGCTACCAAAATTTCACCAGCATGTTTCTTGTCACACCAGAGGAAACAAAACTTTAGACCATGTTTACACAAACATGGCTGGAGCTTACGTCGCGACACCCCTCCCCCACCTGGGACAGTCAGATCACCTTTCTTTGTTCCTCACCCCCAAATATTTATACTTTGGTTCAAACTAGTACTTAGTAACCAGGAGACTTCTGGTAACCGTGGGGTTTGTTCAGACATAGTGCTTGGTAGAATGCGACTTGCGTTGCATCTCTGCCGTCAGAGTTTTTTTTTGTTTTGTTTTTAAATTGCTTGCTGGCTCTAACCAGTTTTTTTGAGTGTCTGAAACTTTCTTGCTGTGTTTTATAAAAAAAATAAAAGGCAGTTTCAGTATAAATAAATATTACAAATTAAGATACAAACACATTCCAACCTCTCTCTCTTTGTTTCTCTCTCTATATATATAAGTGCACGTTCACGGCTTTCTCACATAGACCACGGTATCGATCACAGATTTACTGATGCAGAGATGTAGAAGACGCATACGCCATATGTTTCACCCAATGAGCAGCAGCTTCTAATGGAAAGTAACGAGGAGGGGAAGAATATGCAAAAAGGGAGATACGGCTTTTATCAAACGGAGAGAAAAAGCCCAACATAGCGGACCTGACTGAATGATCTCACACAAAATGTGGAGTGACTATAGATAGTCACTCCACATGCTTGTTTTTATGTAAAGTTGCTTACACATATTGGTAGTCGCGGGTCGCGTTGTTTTGAGCTTGTTACTAAAGTGTAATTGCTTATTTGGGCTTGTTCCCAGCTCCATAATAAGTTGTCAAGCAGATATCTTCTATATGTTATTTAAACGTAGGAGTTTGTTCCCCCGGTCCCGCCCCTTTCCCCATACACACTAGAGACAGCAGAGGTTTTTTCCGCCCACTTCCTGTTTCTTATTGGCTCTGACCCAAATGAAAACGAGTACTAGCCAATCAGAGGCCGAGCAGGGCAATCTGTGTTTTCTGGTTAGGAAAATGCGTGAGTAGCGACTGATGGTGACTGGACTGTAGGAGAGTTTTTTCAGGAATAAATGTGGGCGAAAATACAGGAAGAAATATAACAAAGACTGGGAAAAAGAGAAAGGATTAAAATAATGGATTCAACCCGCCGTGGGGAACAACTCAAAATCACTGTGAAAAAGTGTATATTTCCTATCCCATCAGTTTTCTAATGTTAAATAATGTTAAAAGGTGGTTTAACTCCCTCCTGTGGTCATTGTCCTGAAGCTCAGGGGGAGAAAATAAATAAACTACGCTGTGTACAGTTATCTGTCCACATGGATGTAAATTGACAATTCGTCCCCACAGATTGTAAAACCGTGCACACAGACTCCAAACTGTGAACCCAAC
This sequence comes from Etheostoma perlongum, assembly GCA_026937815.1. Classification (NCBI taxonomy): domain Eukaryota; kingdom Metazoa; phylum Chordata; class Actinopteri; order Perciformes; family Percidae; genus Etheostoma; species Etheostoma perlongum. Next base: position 7,573,427 of record CM049381.1, read on the forward strand.
ACAGCTGCTATATCCCCACAAGACATCCCATTCTTTCGGTTTTCAAATATAAAACTAGCATATTCGTCTAAAAACATTTTTACGCTCGTCTCATTGACGTCCAAATTACTACAGGGTATGCTGCATACAAAATAAAGAGACAACCAAAAACGGTGACTGTCCCCTAAATCCGAGTACGTCTGGTCACCCTAGACCCGGCCTAGATCAGACATCCTCGGTGTATCTATCATTTGTAAATGATAGGTATTTGCAAAATACCCCTACATCACATATGTGATGTAGGCTATAATAGGTATAAATACCCCTACATTACATATATGATGTAGGCTATAATAGGTATTTTGCACACATATTATAAATATGATAGGGAAGAAGAAACAGATAGTGACCGTAAAGTCAGATATTTAAGTACAAGAAACAATATGATTATATTATTAGAGTCTACTGCTTTTTATATTTGTCTCTCTCTCGCTGTCACACACGCAAGCACACACACAGTACTACCACGTTGTTCTGCATCAATCGCCTCCCAGACCTTGACATTTAGCAGACCCACTCCCAACACACACAGACACACACACTAGGGTTGCACAACATTGACAAAATGTGATATTGCAACAGTGATATGAATTCCGATATTTTTAAACATATGTAAAATTACAAAATAGATTCATAACAAATTAAACAAGTTTTCTTACAACAAAAGGTTTATTTCAACTGACAGTCATATTGGACTGGTCCAACATGAATAAATAACTAAGGACCATGTCTACAGAACAGGACGGGTTCTACTGGTTGGACAGTATAAAATACATAAATAAAGTTAACAGGACAGCTCCACAAAATAAACTAAATATTGCATACTTAGTGCGACTTTCGATATATTTGATAAATGACCAGTTGTCTCAGCTCTTATTACATAGTATTTGGACAGTTACACCTCTTTTATGTTGTGTTGACTCTGTACTCAAGCACATTCCTATTGAAAAGGCTATATAATTATATATATCTCTATCTATCTATCTATCTATCTATCTTATAAGAGTAACGTGCAACAAACAAACAAATCCCAACTAAACCAGAGACAATCCCAATGTAATAACAACACAAGCATACATTAGTGCTGCTTTTGGAACTTAACTTATGTAGCAATTTTCAAAACACAGATAGGCCTACAAAATGCTTCACAGAACCCAAAGTGAAAGAGATAAGATCCGGCGATCTGAGCAGGAATATGCTGCACAGTGCTCTGGCATCTTGTATCTTCTGCTGCCAAGTAACGAGTATGACCGGTCCAAGATGGCGGCTGGATTTCTCGCACTCAGCCTGCCAATGCGGCGTCTACTCTTTATATGTCTATGCGTACAACCGCTTAACACTTACAGACTACTGACGATCGCTTCCGGGTCACGAAAAAAAACATTGTAAAATTGAGAAATGAGACGTATACACCCGTATTTTATTTTCCGGTTTACATCTATAAACGCATCAAAGACAATCGGATAACGAGATTGTTTTTCGTTTTCCGTTTTTTAATATCAAAACAAAAAACAAAAAATGGGTTGTTTTCCGGTTTTTGTTTCCCTGTTTACTAATGGTAATTGGGAAACTGGCTGTTTTTCGTTTTTGTTTTTTTCATTTCAAAACGAAAATCTGTTGGCCGCCAAGTACACGGACCAGATACAGATAATGCTGTACTCGCTCATCCCTAGTTTCTACACACAGACTGGAGTATGTTTGCTTCTCAAGCCACCAGTGGCTCTCAAACGGACATTGACTGCTACACCTCCTCTGTACAGGATTATATTAATACCACCACTGACAATGTTACAACCCAGAAGCAGATCACCACATACCCAAATCAGAAGCCATGGATGAATAGGAAAGTGCGACTCCTATTGTAGACACACAATACTGCTTTCAGATCAGGAGATGCACAAGCCTACAGCACATCCAGAGCAAATCTGAAAAGGGGCATCAAAGAGGCCAAGCACTGCTTGTGTCCCTATCTGAAGATAGAGGGACACTTTTCCAACGCTGACCCTCAATGCATGTGGCAGGGCATTCAGGCCATCAGTGACTATAAACCCACTCACTCCACCCCCGCAGCCACTGATGTCAACTTCCTGAACGAGCTGAATGACTTTTATCCTCACTTTGAAAGAGACAACAGAGAAACTGCCACCAAGCTCAAATCCTCAGCCGACCGCCCGCCAATCACATTCTCCTCCACAGATGTCTGCAAGGCACTGAGCAGGATCAGCACGCACAAGGCTGCTGGACCAGATAACATCCCTGGACGTGTACTCAGGGCACGTGCGGAGCAGCTTGCTGGGGTTTTTACAGACATTTTCAACCTGTCTCTTGCCTAAGCAGCTGTACCAACATGATTTAAATGCACTTCCATTGTGCCAGTGCCAAAACACTCCAGCCCGAAGTGCCTTAACGACTACCGCCCTGTAGCACTCACACCCATCGTAATGAAGTGCTTTGAGCGGATGGTCCTGGCACACTTAAAAGACTGAAAGAGGATGCAGTTTCCATGGCACTGCACTCTGTGCTCACACATCTGGACACTTATGCACGAATGCTGTTTGTTGACTTCAGCTCAGAATTCAACACTGTAATCCCGGCTAAGTTAATAGCCAAACTTGGAGAACTGGGCATCAACACCTCCATGTGCAATTGACTTTTTGACCAACAGACCCCAGAATGTTCGATCAGGCTCCAACTTATCCACGTCCATCACACTCAACACTGGTGTACCACAGGGCTGTGTGCTAAGCCCGTTTCTCTACTCCCTCTTCACCGCCGATTGCAAGCCTGTGTACGAATCTAATTCCATCATCAAGTTTGCGGACGACACTACGGTGATTGGTCTCATCAGCAACAACGATGAGACTGCCTATAGGGAGGAGATCAAGCACCTGGCCACATGGTGCACTGAAAATAACCAGCTCCTCAACACCACCAAAACAAATGAGCTCATCGTGGACTTCAGAAAAGAGTCAAGAGGCACACACAACACCATCCACATCAATGGTATGGCTGTTGAGCGTGTCTCCAGTTTCAAGTTTCTGGGGATCCACATCTCGGCGGACATGACCTGGTCAACCAACACCTCCTGCCTGGTCAAGAAGGCTCACCAGCACCTTTTCGTCCTGAGGACACTGAGGAAGAATCAGCTTTCCTCGACTATCCTGGTGAACTTCTATCGCTGTGCAATAGAAAGCATCCTGACCAACTGTGCAACAGTGTGGTATGGGAGCTGTTCTGTTGCAAAGGGCAAGGCACTGCAGCGCGTGGTGAAAACTGCCCAGCGCATCACTGGGACTTCACTACCCGCCATCGAGCACATCCAGAGGAAACGCTGTCTGCATCGAGCTCGCAGCATCCTTAAGGACTCCTCTCACCCAGCCCACAGACTGTTTTCTCTCATGCCCTCCGGCAGGCGGTTCAGGTGCCTCCAGACCAGGACCAGCAGACTAAAGAACAGTTTTTTCCCCAGAGCTGTGTCTTTATTGAACTCTAATCCTCATTGATCCCACTCCCCTCATATACTGATAGACTATCCTCTCCCTTCTCACACCTGCCTCCATTTTGTTATCTGCAATACTATAATGTTTACTTGCACTGCTGACTGTTATTATACACTCACTGGCCACTTTATTAGGTACACCTGTCCAACTGCTCGTTAACACTTAATTTCTAAGCAGCCAATCACATGGCGGCAACTCAGTGCATTTAGGCATGTAGACATGGTCAAGACAATCTCCTGCAGTTCAAACCGAGCATCAGTATGGGGAAGAAAGGTGATTTGAGTGACTTTGAACGTGGCATGATTGTTGGTGCCAGAAGGGCTGGTCTGAGTATTTCAGAAACTGCTAATCTACTGGGATTTTCACGCACAACCATCTCTAGGGTTTACAGAGAATGGTCCGAAAAAGAAAAAACATCCAGTGAGCGGCAGTTCTGTGGGCGGAAATGCCTTGTTGATGCCAGAGGTCAGAGGAGAATGGCCAGACTGGTTCGAGCTGATAGAAGGGCAACAGTGACTCAAATTACCACCCGTTACAACCAAGGTGGGCAGAAGAGCATCTCTGAACGCACAGTACGTCGAACTTTGAGGCAGATGGGCTACAGCAGCAGAAGACCACACCGGGTGCCACTCCTTTCAGCTAAGAACAGGAAACTGAGGCTACAATTTGCACAAGCTCATCGAAATTGGACAATAGAAGATTGGAAAAACGTTGCCTGGTCTGATGAGTCTCGATTTCTGCTGCGACGTTCAGATGGTAGGGTCAGAATTTGGCGTCTACAACATGAAAGCATGGATCCATCATGCCTTGTATCAACGGTTCAGGCTGGTGGTGGTGGTGTCATGGTGTGGGGAATATTTTCTTGGCACTCTTTGGGCCCCTTGGTACCAATTGACCATCGTTGCAACGCCACAGCCTACCTGAGTATTGTTGCTGACCATGTCCATCCCTTTATGACCACAATGTACCCAACTTCTGATGGCTACCTTCAGCAGGATAATGCGCCATGTCATAAAGCTGGAATCATCTCAGACTGGTTTCTTGAACATGACAATGAGTTCGCTGTACTCAAATGGCCTCCACAGTCACCAGATCTCAATCCAATAGAGCATCTTTGGGATGTGGTGGAACGGGAGATTCGCATCATGGATGTGCAGCCGACAAATCTGCGGCAACTGTGTGATGCCATCATGTCAATATGGACCAAACTCCCTGAGGAATGCTTCCAGCACCTTGTTGAATCTATGCCACGAAGAATTGAGGCAGTTCTGAAGGCAAAAGGGGGTCCAACCCGTTACTAGCATGGGGTACCTAATAAAGTGGCCGGTGAGTGTAGTAACAACTGTTTATATCTGCATCTTGCACTACTTACCTTAACTGGTATTTCAATTTGCACTGCTGACTGTTTATTCACAGTACCAATTATTTACATATACATCTGCAATACCGTATTTTACTGTAATATGCAATTATTTTCCACTGCACTTTAATTTGGATAGCTTCTGCCCAAACTTTATTTGTACTACCTTTAAATCCATTGTTATACTGCTCATTTTAGCCTAACTTATTATATATATATCTGTAAAGATTCTGTTTATATTAATAGCCATCTGTATATATATATTCATAGTACATATTCACCTGTAAATCTTGTTCACAATACTTGTTATCTATATATTATATTCATAGGACAAATCTATCTGTAAAATTCTGTTTATAATAGTATTTATTTCTATATTTATTCAGTACATATCCATCCTGCACTTATGAAACCATTGTATATCCTGCACTTACTACCATTGCACTTCTGGTTAAACCCAATCTGCATTTTGTGGCCTTGCACCTGTACATGTGTAATGAAAATAAAGTTGAATCTAATCTAATCTAATCTAACTTCTGTTTTCCCAATAAATATTATTATTATTTGAGCCGTGCACTTGAATCCGTCTGTGCTACCGTAACAGAACGATCAGGTCACTATGGACTCAGCCGGCTTACCTCCGTCCCCCGATTCTTCAGCTTCTCCGCCCCATGACTTATCATTTGCTGTGGCCTCCCAGGGAGGGTTGCTCGGCCAGCATGCCTGGGCTATTACGGCTATGGCTGAGGCGCTTCGCTCCCTGACTAAGGAGGTCCAGCGGTTGGGCCGTCAACCTCCTTTACCCGGCGTCTTCTATCCTTCTGGAAATCTTGCTCCGTTCGCTCCGTCCACTCCGTCCACTCCCCTTGTTCATGTCTCCACACCCGACAAATTCTCCGGTGTGCTGGGTACGTGCAAGGGTTTCCTGGTGCAGTGTGCCCTGGTGTTCAGCAGACAGCCAGTAACCTTTCACTCTGACGAGGCCAAGGTGTGTTTTGTTTCCGGTTTGCTCCATGACCGGGCCCTTTCCTGGTACACCTCGGTGAGACAGGGGAAGTCCAATCTCCTCTTCTCATACTCCGTCTTCGAGGAGGAGATGAGGAGGGTGTTTGATCATCCTCTGCGGGGGCTTAGGAAAAATTCTCGACTCATGTCCCTCCGGCAGGGGGATCGCAGTGTTGCTGAGTATTTGGCCGATTTCCGCATTTTGGCCGCCAGGTCAGGTTGGAACAACCGTAGCCCGTTTCTGGTGGGACTCAGTGATCATATAAAGGATCTTCTAGCCACCAGAGACAAGCCGGAGTACTTGGATAGTCTTATCGATTGTGCTATCAATCTCGATAACCGCATCCTGGAGAGGGAGAGAGTGTACAATTCTCACGGCTCGTCCTCTGCTCGGTCCAGTCTGCCACCGTCTCGGGTCTCTGCTTCCTCGCCCCAGCCATGTCCTATTGTTTCCCACACATCTCCCTCTTCGCCTCCTCCGCCTGAACCTATGCTATTAGGTAATACCTGGCTGTATTTTATATATGTATATACAGTAGATGCTCTCAGGAGTGTGCACCAGGTCCCTCCCCCTCTCTTTTTTTCTGCATTACCTATACTTTATATTTTTATATTTTATATTTTGTGTCAACACTGTAAAGGGGTTGCTTCAATCTTGTACTCGGTACTGCACTTTTATAATGACAATAAAAGCAATAAAAACTGTTCTATTCTCTAATGCCAGTATTCTTTCCTTCTGAAATTTTCGTTCCGTGATGGAATTTCTGTTTGTGTTTCTGTTTGTGGCCTGTGTTGTTATCAATTGCCCAGTTTGACAGCCAGGATCTACCTGTAAAAAAGTAAACCCAGCGCGCTACAGCTGTAAAATTATTATAGCCATGAAAGCAGAAAACAAACAAACACGATCAACAGACATAGATTCTACCCAACCTAAAAAACCCTGGCGTGTTTCTAACAGTTGCATGACCAGAGACGTTACAAACCTGAGGTAAATATTGGGGATGTATTTGAAAGATGATAATTTCCTAATTAACAGGTAAGCATTAGCTTCAGGCTAATTTATCTCAGCTACAATAAGGTGACCAGACGTCCCCAGTTTCCGGGGACAGTCCCCGGTTTTGGTGACCTGACCCCGGCTGGAAATGTCCCCTTTTTTCACTGTGACTGACAGACCCGAAATTGGAATAAAAGAAAGAAAACACTGACCAAACATAGCCGATAGTCGCACACCCTACACCCGCAGGCTCAAGACAGCCAGAGCCAGCGCTGCTCAGAGCTCAGAGATGTTTTAGAAAGCCGTATTTTACGATGCTAAAATCACTGATTATTTACATGGAGTCTGGTGGGTTTAGTGAACGCAATTTTGCGGACTTTTATGTTTTAAAAAAGGATCTTAATCTTTAACAGAAAGGTCAACCTCCTTAGAAATCCTTTCCATAATGTTGTCAGACACTAGAATATTAATCTGAGTCAGCAAAACAAGCACTTTTATGAACGTAAATACAAACTGGACAATTGTCCTATTAATTTACACTGTAGCTTGTTTCTCTGCTGCCGACTGCAGCGATCTCGTTTAATACTGGATCATGTCAAAGGAAAATATGTCCTCAAGAGTTTTTATTGTATCCGATACTCAATGAGCTGTTGCAGAAACAAGCCTGAAGCAATAAAGAAAAAGCTGTCAGATAGATGTAGTTCAGTAAACATTACAACATTATGAAATATTGGGACTTTTTATCTTGAAATATTAAGACTTTTTATCTTGAAATATGAGGACATTTTACCTTGAAACATTCTCCTCTGAGGTGTAGTGGAGTGGAGTATGAAGTAGCAGCAGGGGTGATTCTAGGATCAGACCTTTGTGGGGGGGGCAGCTCAGCCCCTAATGAGAACAGCTCTAGGTCTAGTGTCCCCGTTTTAAGTTTTACAAAAATAAAAACATGACGTGTTTTGGAGGTACATACGCTTCTGAGCTGAAAATGTCCCCGGATGTTGTCTGAGACATCTGGTCACCTTAGGCTACAAGGGACGGGCATTTTATTTCATTTCAATATTTGTGTGCTCACATTAAATTATATAGCTAGAGTAATGTTACCCGAGATGGTTAGTCTCAAAAACTATTTAGACACAGCCAGTAAAGTGATCCCAACTGGTCCTGGCTAATGCCACCATGCTAACCCTGCTAACTGCTAACGTTACTGGAGGACCAGGCAAGCAGGCCACGGTTGTTTACAACGTGTAGCCTGTTCAGCGGCCATGGCCGACAACGGTGAGTTATTTGAAGCCAAGAGAGGGGGGCTGTAAATCAAGAAGAGAGGACCGTGAGTTTGCAGTGAACATGACATTTTTTAGGTTGGGTAGATTATTTAGTTGACTCTCGTTCATAGTTTTTTGAAAGATTTGTACCATAAGTAGAAGGGCGTGACCACTTGTTTGTGACCTCCGACTTCTGTACAGGCATCGTCGTTAATGGTGCTTAAAAAAAATTGTCATGTTAGAACCATAAGGTGTCAGTAGTATCGGTTCTCGTGACATCCCTAGTTCAGTTGGGTGGAGATGACGGCAAGATAGTGTTATTTTTAGCATAATGTTATTTTTAGTGGTTCCTACCGTAATTTAATTAATTAAAATTGTCTGTCTGTCGGCTGGAGAGGACGACAAGGTTGTTTTGTTGTGTGCCAAAAAAGTGTGGCTTTCAGTTGGGCACCGAACACTGAGCATGGGCTGTTATGACTGTCAATGTAGCCAGCATCTAACGTTAGCTACTCCGCTGGGCTGTGGAGTAATGTCTGGCTATGTGAGACAAGCGTCTAGCAACATTGTTGTGGATGCTGCAAAGTCTGGCAACCAACGTAAACTTGGACGACTCTCTCCAGTATTTTGAGTTAGTACTGCAGTAACTATTTTAAACACTAGCTATCAATATATTGCAAAATTGGCAGATCAACAGAAATACATTTTCGATTAATTGTGATTAATTGTGCTAGTGCTCACTGCTCCACTCTTCCTTCGCTCTTTGAGCATACATCCCCCCCCCCCACACCTTTTTAAAATACTTAGACAAGGAGAATGGATATCATTACCACTCAACCAAGACAGAGGAGGATCTGCAGAAGTGTGCTAGGGACTTTAAATGTGCAGCTGATGAGTTTGTGAAGTAGTCAAATGGAACGTAGCAAGACGAGGAAGAGTGTGAGCTGGTAGTGTGGGCTGCCCTTCCTGAGAGAAGGATCAGAAGAAAGAAAAAGGATGCTAGGAGAGCTTGGAGAAGATGAGCAGCGGATACTGACTTCAAGGTCCAAGTACACAATGTCACACAGTGACAGGCAGTATCCATAGGTGGGTTTCTGCTAATGCAAAACTTTACATAGATTTTGCCTGTTTAGACCCATAGGAACTTTGCTCATGTGAGGAAATGGACATCACACCTCAGCTCTGGAAGACATAAACAAATGTCTGCTTAACTTTGACAAAAGAGCTACAGTTGGCACATTATGTGGCGAATTGTACAGCCTTGTAGGGTTCCATTGTCCAGGCAGCTAGTGAAATGCCACAAGGAAGTGATGAAGATGCTACTATGGAACAGAGAGGATGTCAAACTAGAGAGCAAAACTTGTTCCCCCTGTAAAAACTACTCATTTGTGTTCATCTCAGTATAATCTTCCAACTGATGCCTACCATGTAATTGGACTGGCCTACAAGTTTCTATTAACATGGTCCATCACACAAGTAGCCCATGAGAGAAGCTTCTCAACCACGAAAGAAGAATCTTGAGGCATTCATGCACATGTTCACCGAGAAAGAAATTATTATGTCTTTGGACAGTGACAAAGTTGCAGAGACCAGTGCAATGCTCACATATGGATTAGTGTTTTAGACTTGGTCATGTTTCTTTAAAGCTACAATTATGCAGAGGAAAAAGAGATGAGCCGTCTGTCACAACTGATGACTGGAGAAGCTTTTTTTTAAGTGCACCATTTATGTCTTTATTTACAAAAATGACACTAAAATATACTCAAACTAAAACAGAAAACAGAAATATTAAAGTGAGGCCACACAATAGCCAACAAACAAACAGCAAGCTGCCAACATCCTCCTTTCTTCTCCTAATGCCCTTCTAACGGAAAGGTAAGCGAAATACTTTGCAGTTTAATGATGTTGTGGTTGTAATGGGAGGGTTTGTGGTTTAACATTAAACTCTTTCCCTCGTATGGCTTAGTTATATTCCGGTTCTTGTCAGGTTGACCAAAAATAAAAGTTTGGCAGAAGTTTTCTACGTCGTCCGCCATCTTGCTATGCAGTGAGCCGCTCCAAATCTTTTCTTTTTAGTAAACTCTTTGTGCACAAACCATGTGAGCCCCAGGTGAGACTTGGATGTTCATATTTTGTAAGTGCATGTGCAGGCAACCTATCAACTTAATCATCTTTATATAATAATCATATATAATTTATTTATTTTATGCATCAAGGCCATGCAGGAAACCAGCTGGTTGCCCAGAGCAGGATGGGTCTTTAGTGACCCTACCACGGATTGCCACTTAATCTTGGGACCCAGTTGAAGGTACAGTTGCTTTGAATTTTGCATTTGCAATGAAGTGCAATTTAATGGCAAGAACCACTAGAGTAACGTGTTGTTTTAAACAGAAGAACTTATACAGAGGGAGGTAAGTCATCACACAGAGGGAGGTGGCTCAGACATGGAGCTCAAAATGAGAGGTAAGACTCAAGTTGCTCACGTGTGTGTGTGTGTGTGTGTGTGTGTGTGTGTGTGTGTGTGTGTGTGTGTGTATGTATGTATGTATGGAGAGGAGGAACAATATGGTAATTAAGTGGCCATAGTCCTGCCCTAAGATGAACACTATATAATTGCATAAAATCCAATATCTTAACTTAACTGACTTCACTTACAAAATGAGATTGTACGAGCTGTGTACTATATGTATAATTTGTTACTATATGTTTTACAGCAACTTTTCCTGCCAACCCTCGGTGGTTGTACTGGAGGTGATGCCATCCGCCGCATGCTGCGGCAAGTTGCAACGAATGATGTGCTGAGACAGTACAGCTTGCACGGAAGAAAAACAAAGAAAGCCTTCCAGGACCTGGCTGTATACAGGGTTATAACAGGCAGGTGTTATTTTATTGTTCACATTAGTATTATGCTTAGCTTGGCTGACAAGAGGTTTTAATTTGACTTATAACTTTGCTTCATTTTGACTTCTACTTTAGCGGCCTGCCAGAAAAACTTCCCTGCGCTGACTGCTGCAGAAGCGGAGGATTTGATTGGGCAAGTTCTGAAGTTTGCCCCACACAGACGGTAAATTGAAGTTGTTCTGCGTGATGTTCATAATAAAGTTCATAAAAAAATTCTTTTGTCAATGTGTTCATTCTTAGTATTACATGTCTAACTTTTGTTTATTTCTTTATAGGCCAGCTGAGAAGGACTGAGCCGTGAAACCATGGAACCCCTTTTAAAAAAAATGTATTTATACATTTTTTTTTTTTAGTGACTTATTTTGCACACACTTTACAAACACATCTTTATGCATCTTGCACTACATTTGCACTACATCCTTATCTTTTTTGTATTTTTTTAGTTTGAATATTAAAGTTTTGAAATGCCATCAAGTTTGCATGTTCATTCATTCCTACTAATATAACTTTTGTATGTATGTATGTATGTACGTGTGTGTGTGTGTGTGTGTGTGTGTGTGTGTATACAGTACATACATACACACAAATGGTATAGGTGTTAGTTTTTTTAAAGGTTAGGGGAATATAATCTTTTCTTAACGTTCTGCGAACGTTTGTTTATTGTTACAGCGAACGTTCCCCTAACGTTTACTAAAGGTTGCAACGTCAAGGGAACGTTCCCGTAACGTTCGCTAAAGGTTGCAACGTTCTCGGAACGTTTGCCGAACGTTCTCTAAAGGTTGTAACTTTTAGAGAACGTTAGGGGAACGTTCCCAGAACGTTAGGAAAACCTTCCAATTAACCAACAGACAACCGAAATACAACCAAAACAAACCTTCAGGGAACGTTCCCGCAACCAAAAACGAACGTTCCCAGAACGTTCTAGGAACCAGAAATTGTTAGCTGGGTAGACTGCAACGCCAAAGATCATCTACACTCCAATTTATTTTATGCTTAATCTGCATGAAAGTTGTATATTTCGGCAGTGGGGAGATGGAAGAGAGAACAAATAAGAAAGGTGAGAAACATAAGAGAGTTGATGAAGCCAGTGAGAAGAGAGGGTTAATACTCACAGCACACAGCTGGTAATGCCACATAGACGAAGAGAAGAGTCACCGAGCAGAAACACTCTGGCAACATTTTAAATCTGGACCTGTCAAAAAGACACATATTCAAGAGCATGAAACATCTGTGGAATATCATGAGATTAATGATTCCGTTTTTAAATGAGACCATTGAGCGAAACAGTCCAGTTTATACAACCTATACAACACATGACTGAACAACAGGATTCACCGTAGCGCGCGCGCGTCTGCGGACACATCCCTGTCCATAGGAATATGATGCGCGGAAATATTGCAATAAATTCACTGTAGACATGAATAGACCAGAGGAATATGAAGCACAATCTCACTCTATTAACTCAATATTCATAATGAAGTCCTAGAGTGGGCTATTATTACTAAATATAGGCAAACATCCATGTGGAATACAACAATCTGTAATAAATTAGCACGCAAAGTAGGATAAATTTAATTTAGCCTACCTCAGTTTTCGATGTCCTCACGAACCCATTACGTTATTTCCGTTTGGTGAGATTAAAATATGACACAGAAAACCTAAACGGACAAGTGTTGCATGTGATCTCCAGATGAAAGCCCGAGCCCAAACTGGAGCTGCTGCGGTGTCGTTGCGCGTCCGCGTTTCCATTTAAATCCGAGAGGATAGAGCAGTGAGTGGAGGACTCGAGTGTGGGAGACCATAGGGGACATAATAAAGTGAAAATGTAAACTTAAAAATTAAAAAAATGTAATTCCTCAATAGCATTTTAATTTTAGTAAACGTGGAAATGCAATAACACAATTTGCATTTTCACATTACTTTACTGTAGTGGATTAGGTGAAGACCCAGGACTCCGAAGACCCAGGACTAGGTGAAGGGATTATATCTCCAACCTGGCCTGGGAACGCCTCGGGATCCCCCAGTCAGAGCTGGTTGATGTGGCTTGGGAAAGGGAAGTTTGGGGTCTCCTACTGGAGCTGCTGCCCCTACGATATGATACGCGGATGAAGATGGATGGATGGAGGGATGGATGACGGAAAAAATTGACAAAAACGTCTGCGAAAGCTTAAAAAACGTGGGGGAAAAAGACCACAAAAACACCAAAAGGCGGGTTTGAAAAAGATTTTAAAAAGTTAAAATTTTGACCCAGAAAAACAATAAGTTGCACGGTCAACGTGAAGGCAACACATGGGTTAATATCAACGAGCCCATCAGCAGTGATGGGAATAACGGCGTTATAAATAGCCTAACGGTGCTACTTTTTTCAGTAACAAGTAATCTAATCTGATTCTGATCTGATTACTAATTGAAACAGACCAACTTGATCGCTGAGCCAAGTGGCAAAGACTTTTTTTCTTCCTTGGTTTGTGGCCCATGCATGAGACAAGCGCATAAATACTGACGACTGGCTGAGGTTGAATAACATTTCATGGTAAGCCAATCAGAGGTAGAGTTGGGCGGGTGTTCATAAGCGTGCATAATCGGACACACAACGAACAACACAAGCGAGTCAGTCAACAAGATACAGGTATGGCGTTATGAAATCAAGCAAGTTTTCCTGCTAAAGATTTTCCACCCTGGCCAGAAAACATCAACAGCGCACAAGTATAAACAGCAGGGCACTTATGTTATTTGCACAAAGAGTATATATATTTTGTATGTCTGTATTAAGTGTCCATTTCATTATAATATTCAGATTTATCATAAATAATTGAACATGCACATGTATTTTAAGTTCCATTAAAGAGGGGGGGAGGTGGGGTCACATTTGAGCATTTAAAGATGTACTTGAAAGTAACAGATTAGTTACTTTCTGAAGTAATACGCCTAAGTAGTGTAGTACATATTAATACTGAAGCTGAATTTAGGCATTACATATTTGAACCTAATTTGGAATTTAAAAAATAACAAAAATTAAGATTGACAACTCTACTTTACAGTACTCTGGAAACCACCATCCACATTGTCTGATGCATGGAATCAGTTGTGAATGCTATGCAACACAAAGGCGTCTATAATGGTCCACATAATCTTATTGTTAATTACCAGGTTGGTGTGTTCTGTATTATCCCTTCCTTTTGAAGACAAAAATACATTAGGAGATGAAAGGCATGGGAGACTGGGAGAGAAAGAGAGACACTTTATGTGGTGTCAGCCTTTATCCATTTGAACCGCATATTGAGAAATGTCTCAGTGACCGTGAGATTAAAGTCTGGAAATAATGGAGACTAGTCTAGGGGAGACTAGAGAGCACATTACCTCTGTGTCCTGCCCTAATTGTCATAGATTACAGCCTTTTCATTTCTCCACTCCTGGCCTGATGGAGAGCAAGCTAATCACATACAGTATGTGGCAAATCCACTGGAGGTCTGAAGGGCTGCAATAGAGCCGTGTCATTTAGTAATAGCATCTCTACTTCTGTCAGACTGGTGTCTGCTGATTACACATTTCAAATCTCCGGGAACTTTAAAAAGAAACAAGCCCTGACTAGTAAACCTCCAAACAGCAAGGTAAATCTGAGACAAGTCTGCTGTGTTTCCCAGAGTGCCTACATTGGACCAAAGGTGCCAGTACCCTAATTCAGCAGTTGCATGTGTCTTGGAAATACTGTATGTATACGTGTATCTTGGTAATACACTGTACATTCCACTTTAAGTGTATTGTAAGTACCTTACAATGGTATTGATGTAGCCTACTGTATAGTTACTTTCCACCGCTGGTGGAACACAGGACACAATGTTGTCTGTACCGTTACCTGTCGGGACACAATGTTGTCTGTACCGTTACTTGTCGGGACACAGATGTTGTCTCTACCGTTACCTGTTGGGACACAGATGTTGTCTGTACCGTTACCTGTTGGGAACAGATGTTGTCTGTACCATTACCTGTTGGGACACAGATGTTGTTCGCACCATATCTGGTCCTGGCTCTGACCAGGGGAACAATGATGGGACAGCAGTTTGCTTCAATGCAGCATAATAAGTCCTAAAAATAATGTCCATCTCGCAAATGTATCCGTCACCAATCACAGTCGGTGTTTCCCCGACGTTTAGCTACATTCTTTGAGGCTACAAAGTAGGGTCAGTATCTCCACGTACCTAAGTGCGTACCCACAATGTTGATTTAACGCAGTAGCATGAATTGGCCTTTAACATGCAAACAATCAGACAAAAGAAAAGAAGAGGTAAAGAAAGAACCCAACCCACACACCATGAACAACTCAGGCAAGAACCAAAGAGTTTGAGACGGCGGTTTAGGGAGGCCAGAGAGGAGAGGGCGGCTCTCACAGAGCTGGGCAGCATCCATTGAAGCTCAAGCACAGGAAGTTCAAGACCTTGAAGAGAGTTGAGTGGCAGTGACGGAGAGGGCCAGGAAGCAAACTGCCTTTGTAGAGCACTAATTTGGTTTTACACAATAGCTAGAACTGATGTGCAGCAACCAGTGCACCTGCTTCTAAGCTTAGATTGACAGTCAATCTTTGCCCTTAGAGACACTGAGTGATGAAACCAAGGAGCAAGATCTGGGCCGGTGTAAGTCTTTGATTGATCCACCTGCAGGAAGGAGGTCCAGGAGGCAAGCGCAAGCTCTGCCTCCGGACCAAGGAGGTACCTTATAAATTATATAATACCCTCCCAATGTTACTCCACAGGCACTGGAGGATCTAGATGGTGATCTGAAAGAGAGGCAAGGTAGCTAATCAGTGGCATGCAGATCCAAGGGAGGAAGAACATTCACCAATATCTTCCTAAGTTTTTTCCCCAAATTTGTTCTTAAGAAAGTTCTTAAGAAAAGTCTATGTCTGATTCATGAGGATCAGCCGTAGACAGCGGAATTGTTCTTAGGATAAATCCCAATGTCTTTGTAAGTTGAAAGCTTGTGCCCGTTGCTCCTATCTAGCATAGGTAAACACGTTAATTACCATAAAAGGGCATGAGATGGCAGGGCTGTGTGCACACTTAGAGAAATGTTGAAAAGACTGTGGAGGCCTCGACTCCAAAAGAAAGAAACACTTTAGCAATTCTGAAGTGGAGGTACTGCTGCAAGAAGTTAGCGAAAAACGAGACATCATATTTAGTGTTTTATTTTTTTTATTATCAATTTATTTGTCAGGGACAATGCAGCACACATTATCACATACATAATTATTACAGTCAAGGCCATAACAATATGTGTAGATATGTTACATGAAAGGTTTCTATAGCCAATAGGCTAATTTGCAACACCAGTCCCTGGTCAGGCCTTTTAAAAAAATATATATATAATCCAAATATAATTTTTTTTAAAACTACATAGTGTGAGTTGCACAGTCATGCAGCAAATACATTGTATACTAATATATTATATCAACATTTCACTAAGACCACATTACACAAACCAACATATCAACATATCACGTAACAGCACAAATCCCAAGCACCCAGCTGCTCACCCCCCCCCCCCAGAGGGGCCCAGGCCGCCAAAGGTTCATCTCCCATGCCCAGACCCTGAGGTGAACCTTGGCAGCCATGCGTAAACAGCCAAGCATCTAGCACAGACAATACATTACAACAATACAACTGATTCAGTGGTTACATTTACGTTTGGTTTTCTTTTAGCCAGTATTTCACCTTTCTGTTGTATGTTTTCAGTTCAGTTTGTGTTTTTATTTCAGTTCGTAAATCATTCAAAAAATGGGTCCTATCACTGAATAACATGACTGGCCCAAAGTGGTTTTATGCCCTTCTGGTATGCAGTTGCCACCCACTGCTCCCATAATGGCCCCTCTCCTTTTATTTGTTTTTGTCACAAAAGGACAGAGTACAGCTGGAGCTAGATTATTCACGCAATTAAAAATAAGTTTAAGAAAAGTAAACTTAATAAAGATATCACAATTGAGAAGCTTGTATTTCTGTACAATCAAACAGTGGTGCCACATTGCACCACCGTTTTTGTATAATGCTATGATGGGTTTGTCTGGGATGCTTGGCCCCATGCAGTAACACAGTAAGATAAGTGAGAGAGTATCATAGCATTAAAAAAACAGTAAAGCTGCCTTGACAGGTACTTGATGCCTTATCATTTTGAAGCAGTTCAGGTTTGTCCAGACAGTATTACAAAGTTTGTTAATATGTTTATTAAATTAGAGTTGGGAATCCAAAATGACACCTAAAATTCCTCAACTTCCTCTATGGCCTCTTGGTCTATTTTGATAGTACACTTGACTTTCCCTCTTATAGAGAAGCACATAGATAGGGTCTTTTTGAGCGTCAGATGGTTATCTCCATTTTCTTGGTCAAGATCTCTGCAGCTGCACTTGGTGTCCTAGCTGGTGCATTAATTACAGTGTTGTCAGCATACATTTGACAATTGGCTGACTGACAGCATGTTGGTGATTTGTTTATGCATAAACTAAAGAGCAGAGCCCCCAAGATGGAGCCCTGTGGGATGCCCATTTTGGATTGTAATGGCATTGAGAGTTCAGTGTGTATTTTAACACATTGCTTTCTATGCTCCAGATATGATGCAAACCAGCCAATTGCATGTTCAAAGAAGTTTAAGGTGGTGAGTTTATTCAAGATTATATTGTGGTTCACGGTATCAAAGGCCTTTTTTAGGTCTATAAACACAGCTCCCACAACATTACCCTTGTCCAACTTACACTTGGTGTTCTCTAAAGTAGCAGATTGCTGTCACTGGTCTAAATCCAATCTGTTTGGAGTTAATAAGTTTGTTGCTTTCGAGATACTGTACTAACTGTTCTGTGATAATCTTTTCTAGAATTTTGGAAAGAGCAGGCAATATTGAGATTGGCCTATAATTGCCTGCTTGGTCCTTTGCGCCAGACTTAAAAATTGGAGTAATAATGGCCTGTTTCTAACTTTGTGGGAATTTGCCCAATCTGATGTAAAGGTTTACCAGGTGGGTTACAGGTTTAACCAGGGCAGAGCAATGAGTTCTGATAAAGGCAGTGTCCAACCCAAACAAGTCCTTTGACTTAGACTTGTTTAGTTTTTTTTAATAATTTAATGGACTTTTTCCTGAGTGACCTCCCTAATTTGGTAAAGCTTTGATGGTTCAGACTTTATAGTCTGTGTTAGGTTTGCTGATTCAAAATTCCACAGGGATGCGCTGTTTCCTTCAGATTCCTCAATCAACTGCATAAAATCGTCTGTCTTTGCTTTTCTCTGACTACTGCATTTATCTATCGTTTAAAGATGAGGAGATCTGTATTTGGGGCGGCTGTGGCTCAGTGGTAGAGCGGTTGCCTGCCAATCGGAAGGTTGGTGGTTCAATCCCTGGTCCTGCAGTCCCATGTCGAAGTGTCCTTGGGCAAGACACTGAACCCTGAGTTGCCCCCGATGCTGCGCATGCTGATGAGCAGGTGGCACCTTGTACGGCAGCCTCGGCCACAGTGTATGAATGTGTGTGAATGGTGAATGTATCCTGTATGATGTAAAGCGCTTTGAGTAGTCGTTAAGACTAGAAAAGCGCTATATAAATACAGCACATTTACATATTTGTTTTAGAGAGCAGCGATTTTTTCAATGCATTGTCTCTTTGGTTTTTTTTAGCTGGCGAGTGTCATTGTTCAGCCATGGTAAGGAGAGTTTTTGTTTTTCATCAGGGAGTTACAAGTTCCTAAATAATTTGATTGTAGAATGTTATTCCAGTCTAAATTATTGACTATTGACTATCAGATGTATCATAGTTTTACGTGTTCGCGTGATCTTTGTTGGGCCCTTCATCATCTGCTGAAGACTGTGTTTTGACAGCAGCCTCTTTAGTTTTTTTCTACGCCTTTTCTCTAGCCAGAAAGATGGATTCTGTGCAGCTATTTACATATTATAAAAGTTAATCTAGCCATCCATCCATCCATCCATTTTCGTCCGTTTATCCGCTATCGGGGGGAGCAGCTCCAGCAGAGGACCCCAAATTTCCCCGAGCCACATTAACCAGCTCCGACTGGGGGATCCTGAGGTGTTCCCAGACCAGGTTGGAGGTATAATCTCTCCACCTAGTCCTGGGTCTTCCCCGAGGCCTCCTCCCAGCTGGACATGCCTGGAACACCTCCCTAGGGAGTCCCCTAGGAGGCATCCTTACCAGATGCCCAAACCACCTCAACTGGCTCCTTTTGACGCAAAGGAGCAGCAGAGCTCCTTTCGACTGAGCTTCTCACCCTATCTCTAAGGGAGACGCCAGCCCCCCTCCTGAGGAAACCCATTTAGGCCGCTTGTACCCTGAGAACTCAAACACTTCATTTTCTGCATTCTAGTGATTTTTTTGCATCAGTTTAGGATGCAAATGTCTTTATTTTTGTCAGGGAAATTGTAATAGTTTTCTTTGGGCGGGTGATGCCCTGGCCAGGTTTGATTATTGCAGGGGTTGTAACCCCCCTCATCCTCCTAGTAAATTACGCCTATGACTGAAACAAATAAATATGCATCATGTGGTTATAAGTCTATTCAATTATCATATTTGGACATCAGAAATGGACAATTTGGACATTTAATCAACTTTGCATCCAAGTGATACGATTAATAATTAAGCAGAACAGACATGATTTTCCATCACCAATAAAAGACGTCTGAATTTATAATCTGTGATCGACTTTCAATCATTTTGCACAGTGTTAAAAATTAACATCATCATTCACCCAAATGCCAGTAGAACTTAATGTTGTAAGCAACTGTTAACCAAGGAAGTTTTTTTTAGCTATCATGGCTGTGATTGTGTGACCTGGTGGTGTATATAGCACGAGTTCGTAAGCAAATATTTTCAGATTGAGAAGTACTTTACTCACCAAATGTACACATAAATTTGAACTAGTCTTAACTGAAAAAGTCTGAATAAGTTAAATACAGAATTGCATTGCACACCCTCATTTAAAATTTAAATAAATGCCAGGGTGGTAGATCATAGATATGGACTGTGTGGGCGTCTTCATGCACACCTTCTATTCTAGTTAATGTATGTGCAACGTACAAAAGGGTGGAGGTGAATACAGATCAGCGGTTGATTAGTGAATACTCTCACCAGTCACGTCACTGCTTAGCTCTGAAACAGCTGGACCAATCAGTTAAAACGACAGCTGAGCAAACAGAAAGCTTTACCTCAGGCAATGTGTGCTTGGTTCAAAACATTACGAACGCACATCAACACAAATCTGCACCCAAAGGCAGATACAGTATGGGAGCTACTATATTAAAGATAGATGTAAAAAATAAAGACTGAGGATTTTTTCTTTTTTTAGAAGCATGTAGGGTCAAGAACAGTCAATTATATAAAAAAGAAAAAACAGTCACACAGCCTATATGAAGGTTCTGCCAACAGTCTAACATGGTGGTGGTGGTGTGGACCTGGGCGTCTTGCCATAATTGATACTTGCATGAATTCTGCTCTCTATTAGAAAATTCAGAGGGAGAATGGCATGTCATCAGTCAAAGCTCAAGCATAACTGTGCTATTTAATATTTTTCTCTTTAGTAAAATGATTAAAAGCACACAAAGTCCTGCATTCAAATGTTAAAGACCAGAATAAGAGAGCCCTTATTAAGGTGGAGCTTTCAACTCATACGAAATGCCGGACCATTTCATGAATAATGCATCATATTTTAATTGTGAATCTGGAAGGTTTCTGACCGTGAGTATCCGTGACCTGGTACAGTGCCTTGCGAAAGTATTCGCCCCCCTTGAACTTTTCAACCTTTTGACACATTTCAGGCTTCAAACATAAAGATATAAAAAATTTATTTTTTGTGAAGAATCACCAACAAGTGGGACACAATTGTGAAGTGGAACGAAATCTATTGGATATTTTAAACTTTTTTAGCAAATAAAAAACTGAAAAGTGGTGTGTGGGCCCCTTTACTTTCAGTGCAGCAAACTCACTCCAGAAGTTCAGCGAGGATCTCTGAATGATCCAATGTTGTCCTAAATAGAATCCACCTGTGTAATCAAGTCTCTGTATAAATGCACCTGCTCTGTGATGGTCTCAGGGTTCTGTTGAAAGCGCAGAGAGCATCATGAAGACCAAGGAACACACCAGGCAGGTCTGTAATACTGTTGTGGAGAAAAAGCCGGATTTGGTTACAAAAAGATTTCCCAAGCTTTAAACATCCCAAGGAGCACTGTGCAAGCGATCATTTTGAAATGGAAGGAGTATCAGACCACTGCAAATCTACCAAGACCTGGCCGTCCCTCTAAACTTTCAGCTCAGACAAAGAGAAGACTGATCAGAGATGCAGCCAAGAGGCCCATGATCACTCTGGATGAACTGCAGAGAACTACAGCTGAGGTGGGAGAGTCTGTCCATAGGACAACAATCAGTCGTACACTGCACAAATCTGGCCTTTATGGAAGAGTGGCAAGAAGAAAGCCATTTCTCAAAGATATCCATAAAAAGTCTTGTCTAAAGTTTGCCACAAGCCACGTGGGAGACACACCAAACATGTGGAAGAAGGTGCTCTGGTCAGATGAAACCAAAATCGAACTTTTTGCCCACAATGCAAAACGATATGTTTGGCGTAAAAGCTACACAGCTCATCACCCTCAACACACCATCCCCACTGTCAAACATGGTGGTGGCAGCATCATGGTTTGGGCCTGCTTTTCTTCAGCAGGGACAGGGAAGATGGTTAAAATTGAGGGGAAGATGGATGCAGCCAAATACAGGACCATTCTGGATGAAAACCTGTTGGAGTCTGCAAAAGACCTGAAACTGGGACGGAGATTTATCTTCCAACAAGACAATGATCCCAAACATACAGCAAAATCTATAAAGGAATGGTACAAAGGAAAATAAACGTATCC
This sequence comes from Etheostoma perlongum, assembly GCA_026937815.1. Lineage (NCBI taxonomy): Eukaryota > Metazoa > Chordata > Actinopteri > Perciformes > Percidae > Etheostoma > Etheostoma perlongum. The sequence goes on from CM049381.1 coordinate 7,595,374, forward strand.
AGGTGTTAGAATGGCCAAGTCAAAGTCCAGACCTGAATCCAATCGAGAATCTGTGGAAAGAGCTGAAAACTGCTGTTCACAAACGCTCTCCATCCAACCTCACTGAGCTCGAGCTGTTTTGCAAGGAAGAATGTGCAAAACTGATACATACCCCAAGCGACTTGCAGCTGTAATCGCAGCAAAAGGTGGCTCTACAAAGTATTAACGCAAGGGGGCCCAATATTAGTCAGTTATAAAAAATCCAATAGATTTCGTTCCACTTCACAATTGTGTACCACTTGTTGGTGATTCTTCACAAAAAATAAATATTTAATATCTTTATGTTTGAAGCCTGAAATGTGGCAAAAGGTTGAAAAGTTCAAGGGAGCTGAATACTTTTGCAAGGCACTGCATGTGAAGCCCAGGACCTGAGGGAGTGCAGCGTGAGTGTAAAGCAGAAAAACAGGCATGATGATAACATGGCACTAGTCCAAATAGAAGTGGTGTTCCCAGCGGAGCCTGATCCTGTCTAAGCAGCACATTTTTCATAATAAAAATGATTAAGTTATACAGAGGTACACATTACTATTCTTACACTCAGACATACAGTACAGGCAAAGAGTTTGGACACACCTTTTTCACTCAATTTTACACTTGTTAGTTAAGTACATAGCGTTAATTCCAAGTGTTCATTCATAGTTTTGATGCCTTCAGTGATTATCTTCAATGTAAAGTCATTAAAAATAAAGTAAATACATTGAATGAGGTGTGTCCAAACTGTTGGTCTGTACTGTATGTCTAAACTTTGTAAAATGGAATACACTTTGATTTATTCTTTTTTGCTCCTTAAGATCTTATCCAAAATATAATTTATTTTGTACACTCA